>CM062812.1:632434416-633034416 GCA_031772625.1 Pinus tabuliformis | reverse complement strand
GTGATTCCCCCATTACTATTGTCATTGTATCGCTTATTTTTATTATTGTGCCCCTATTGTCCCAATATTGTTATTTTTGTGCCCTTATGTTATTACTTTTCTATTGGCTTGATTATATTTTGACCCCTTAGACTCATATATATAGAAGGTAGGTTTAGTCATTTGTATCATCCAAGAATTTTTCATTTGTGTAATGTAAAGGAGGTTGGCCCCTCGAAGAAGCTAAATTCGAAGGTGTTAATCTATCTTTTCTATCTTTTTGTGAGCTGGTTTCCTAACATGTAGAAGCTACATATTCTACTTCTGTTGTAGATATGTAATGAAACTTTGTTTCTTGCTAAAACGAGATACCAATCGGGGCCCCATGTAAAATTCACCTCCACTAGTTCTTTCCCGGTCATCAACATTTCCAGCCCAATCTGTATTTGTGTATGCATGAAGGGTAAGATATGCATCTTTAGCATACCATATACAAAAATATTGAGTTCCTTGCAGATATTTGAACATTCTCTTTACTTCCTAAATAGGTGATTCCTTTGGATTGGCTTAGAAACATCCAAAATTCCTATCTGCATGCATGATGTTTGGTTTGGTACATGTTAGATAAAGTAGAGTGCTAATCATAGATTTGTACTTTGGTTAGTTTACTATAAGAGAATCATCATTAGAACTAAGGCTACATCTTGTAATCATGGGAGTACATACAGGTTTCCATTCCTCCATCCCATACTTCTTCAAAATTTTCTTGAGATATTGTGTTTGTGAGACAAGGATGCCATCTTTTGCTTGTTGTACTTTTAGACCAAGAAAATTGGTTAGTTCTCCAAGTAAAGTCATTTCAAATTCTTGCTACATAATAGAAGCAAAGTTTTGGCTCATATATTCTTCATTACTACCGAAAATGATATCATCAACATAAAACACAATAATTAGTAGTTTATCACCTTCAATTTTTGTGTATAATTTGTTGTCTACAGATCCTTTTGTGAAACCATGTTGTTGAAGATATTTTTCAAGACGATAATACCATGCTCATGGAGCTTTTTAGCCCATATAAAGCTTTTATGAGTTTTCATATAAGGTTTTCATCATTCCCCAAAATGAATCCTTATGTTTGTTCAGTGTATAATTCTTCTAGATCTCCATTAAGGTAGATTTTACATCCATTTGATAAACTTTGAAATCTTGAAAACTTGAAAATGCAAGAAACGTTCTTATGGCTTCAAGTTTGGCTACTCGTGCAAATGTTTCTTCAAAATCTATACCTTCTTGTTTTTCATAAGATTTATACACAAATCTAGCTTTGTTCCTAATGACTTCTCCATTTTCATTCATCTTATTTTTGAATATCCATTTTGTCCCTATAACATTTTTATCATAAGGCCTTGGCACCAATTCCCATGTATCATTATTTTCAATTTGATCAAGTTCTTCATTCATGGCCTTAACCCAACATTCATATTTACTAGCTTGATTCACATTTTGTGGTTCAATGGTGGATAATAAAGCTAGATAACTAGAAGATCCTACAAGAGTTCTTCTTGTTTGTACCCCATATTCCTTTTCTCCTAGAATTTGAGTTTCTAGATGATTCTTTTGAACACACCTAGACATAGCCTTTTCTTTGTCTGATGTATCTTCTTCTATCGCTTCATTAATTTCTTCTTCTATATCATTGTGAATAGATGTGGGAAAGCATTCATCATCATCATCCTCTTTTGTTGTTGTTACCTATTTGGACCCTATGCATGTTTCATCAATCACAACATAAATGCATTTAGTAATTTTTCGAAGTCTCTTATTGTAACATTTGTATCCTTTAATTCTAGATGAGTAACTAAGAAGTATTCCTTCATCTTCTGACCTTCAAACTTACCAAGTTTTTCATCATTAATTTTTATGAAATATTTTCTTCCAAAAACTCTAAAATGATTTACAATGGGAGGCATACCATACAATAGTTCATATAGAGTTTTATCACTATTCACACAAACATGAGCCTTGTTAAGAGTATTTTCTACAGTATGTGCAGATTCACCCCAAAAGGTGTCAGGAGTTCTAGACTCATCAAGCATAGCACGAGCCATTTGTTGAACAATTCTATTCATTCTTTCTACCACACCATTTTGTTGAGGAGTTTTAGCTATAGAAAATTATCTTTTATGCCATGCTGTTCACAAAAGTCAAATAATTCATATAATATGTAATCTCCTCCTCCATAAGATATAAGACATTTGATTTTTAGATCTACTTAATTTTCAAATAATGCCTTGAAGACTTTAAATTTATCAAATGTTTCATCTTTGTGTTTCAAAAGACCGATCCATCACATTCTAGAAAAGTCATAAATGAATAATATATATTATTGTTCTCCACAACGTGACTTTTTCTTTACTAGTCCACACAAATCAGTATGTATAAGTTCAAGAGGCTTACTTGATGATGTTTCTTTGGCATTGAATTGAACTCTTGTTTGCTTCCCGAATTTGCATGACTTACATATGGTACTTTTTGGTATGGTGATGTAGTGTAGATCATGAACAGATTTGAGTCTACTTGATTTTCTTATTTGAGAGAAGCTTATATGTCCCAACCTTTTGTGCCATAACTAGTTTTATTTTACCTTACCTAGGTAACATTTTTCTTGGCCATCTTTCAATATATACATATTTCTCGGGGTTCTTATTCCTTTTATTATGTTTTTTCCTGTATCAAGTTCATGAACCACACATTCTTGTGATCGAAATACCACCTCATTTCCTTGATCACACATTTAGCTAACACTCAACAAGTTATGTTTTATTCCATAAACATACATAACATTACCAACTTTAACTTTTTGTTTTAGAAAAACAGAACCTTTACCTTTAATGACAGTAGGTGAGTCATTTTCGAAAGTGACATTATTTTCTTTGTGTAAAGCATTGTATGAAATAATTTTTATCTTTATCACCTGACATGTGTTTTGAGCATCTGCTATCCATGTACCATTGATTTTCTTGTCCTTTTGCAAACAATGCTATGCCACATCTTTCAGAATGTACCTCCTTCATTTTCCATACCTTGGAATTTGTTAATAGTTTCTCCTTTTGAGATGTTGGATGAAATTTGTTCATGTATTTAGATTCTTCATGACCTGATTTATTGCAAACTGAGCATTCAATTTCATCTATAAGAGGTGAGAAGATCTTATAGGAGTTCTTCTTGATTCATGTCTTGTTCCTTTGTTTTCTGGATTCTCTAGTCATAATAGTTTTGTATGCAACACATTGAGAAGCCTTACGACCAAAATTATGACATGAGAAACATTGTCCATTAAAGAAGAAATTTTTGTGACCTTAGAATCTTCTGGTGTTGTTTGCCTTTTGATTGGAGCTTCCATTGTTGTTCATCCTTAGATTAGAGTGAAAATGATTTGCTTGTGGAATGCATTTATTCTTTTGTCGAGGACTGTAGTTTTGTTGTTTGGGTTTTGCTGCATTACTGAAGCTTTGCTGGCTGATTTTTGTTGTATTACCAAAGCTTTGTTGACTAGTTTTGGCTTCATTTAAGTAGCTTCCGGTGGTGGCTAAAGAATTTTATGGTTGATATGTTTCTCCAGTGTATCCAAGACCTGTCTTCATAAGAGGAGAGCATTGTACCTTGATAATCTCATCTATGGCTTCATATCCTTTAGAAAATCTTCTATTCAAAGTTTTTATTTTCTCAATTTCCTTTCCTAGACTTAGTATTTCACATTATAACTTCTCATTATGCTTTCTTTTCCTATGAGTTGATGCTTCAAAGTATTTATGGCTACTTTGTTTTCGTACAAGCAAATTTTGAGTTGAGTAATTTCTTCAGAGAAATCTTTTTCTTTTAATGCATCCACAAATTTATCATTAGACTCAAAAGCCATGAGTAATTTAATATCTTGATCAGATTCACCTTCTTCACTATTTGACAAGCTATCACTATCTTCATGAATATAATAACTTTTTCTACTGTCAAACCGTCTCTTATTGATTTTTGCAGAATCCTTCCCTTCATCATGGTTGTCTTTATGAGGAAATTTAGTAGCATAATGACCAACTCTACCACAAGAAAAACATTTGAAGGGAAGCTTACCTCTGAACCTTCCGGTGCCCAGTTGAAATTTCTTTACAAATTTCACCTCATCTTCTTCTTATATGTATCCCGATTCCTTCCATTCCTCCTTTTCTTTTCCCTTTGTAGATGCTTTAAATGTGGCTTCTCTAACTTCTGATGGACCTCCTTTCCTCATCTCAAAAGTAGTAAGGATCCCATGAAGTTGAACAACAATAAGAGTCTACAGATCCTGCTTTTCTTCAATGGTAGACACTTTTGACTTACATTTAAGAGTTAGATATCTTAAGATTTTCACTACTAAAGTAGTGTCACTTATTTCTTGACCCATATTTTTCATGTGATTTACAATCTCATCTATATGAAGTAAGAAACTGGAAATACTTTCATCATTATGCATTGTTAGAGTTTCATATTGAATTCTAAAAGTTTGAAGTTTAACACTTTTTACCTTGGTATCACCTTCATAACTTTGAATGATTTTGTCCAATATTTCTTTTGTTGTGTTTAGTTGCATGACTTTAAAAAATTCTGATTTTGTCAGACTTCCCAATAAAGCATTGACAAATTTGGCATTGGTTTCATACGTCTTATTTTCTTCTGCATCTGTAGGAACTGCCACAAGATATTGGTAACCTCCTTCCACAATTTCCGAAACGTCTGCTCCAAGAGATCGAAAATAGGCTTTGGTTCTTGTTTTCCAATATATAAGATTATTTCTGCTGAAAAGAGGTGGTATGATAGATGTTAATCCTTCTTGATTGCTCATCTTGTGGGATCTTCCTTCAAGCGATCAAACTTCTTTTAAAGGACCTACTTTGATATCAATTTTTGGGAAAAATAATGAGAGAGGGGTGAATCAGTATTTTAAAACTCACAATAATAATTTTTCCTTTCTAAAATGTATACGCGACTTGACTGAACCCAACTAGTGTATATACATGACTATTTTAACAGAAACTAGCGTATTCCAAGTAGACTTTGTAAAACTACTAATTATTTATCTGTTAAACTTTGAACTATAATGTAAGAGATTTATCAGGTATTTGATAAGAAGTAAATAGGTATAGTAAGAACAGAATAAAGTATCACACATAAAAAACACATAAACACTAGGTTTTTAGGTGGAAACCCAATGTGGGAAAAAAACCAATGTTGTTATCATCTTAGTCTTCAAAACTTATTAACATAAAAAATTTCTTACATTCTTGTACTGGTGAAGACACATACAAGTACGCAGGCACCCACCTACTAAAGGCTACAACCTTTACTCGTTATCCAGCTGCTACTGGAAGGGAGCTCCAACCCCTTGATCTGATCACCAACTACTACTTCTAGGAAGCTTCAACTTCCTCACTAAAGGCTCTAATCCTCAAAAACATCGACGGACCATGTTTCATCAAATTTTCAGATTGGATCTAATATCAGAAATTATGCTCAAAATAATCATCAATCTCTGACACAGCCAATAACTGAAACCCAAACAACTAATGCATAATCAAAACTTAACCAATTAACTGGAACAACCATATCACTGTAACCAGTACACAGAACTGAACCCATAATGTTGCATCAACATAGAGTCAATTGCAGTCTTGATCATTCAAATACCAAAATGCATATGCTACTTCACTTAAGGAAACTCGCGTGCATACACACTTTTTAGTAGAGAAACCCATGTACAGATCTCAAAATACTACAAACTGGACTACTGCATTTCTGAAAAGAACCTTGAACCATACTAAGATCTATTGCAACATTCTGAACTAATCACAAAACTATTTCTGATCTTCAATCATAATTAGCAAGTAATCTTAACACTATACATAACCACATTCAGCTTCATCATTCAATCAATGCTACTTCAGTCATTATCATTTAACCCATATCAATCATGAGGACATCATTGATAAAAAATAGAGAAGTAGTAGCACTGATCAGATTGATCAATCATTTATGAACATAAACCCATACTTTGTATATGCTACTTTGTAGAGGCCAATCTATGTGTATACGCGCTTTTCCCAAGACCAACCTACGTATATATCTACAAATTTTGACCTAAAATTGCAGAGCTCTTTAGAACTTGAGAAAGAATCAGATCATAATAATCAAAGATAAAAACATGCATTAGTACTTAGATCTAGTCAATCCTTGAATAGATCATACAATGGATAGTCATTTCAGGTCTCATTATCCTGATCCATCATTGTATCCGTCGATGCAAAATTATTTCAAATCAACACAATAATTATGGCCCTTACAATGAAAATATACTTCAGATTGAAGTATTCGTAAAAAAATTTCTCTTTCACACTTAGCCCTTTGATCTTTACTTCTTTATATAGTTTAGCATTCATCCAATACCACGGGTCAAAACAACATTAGTATCAATGGTAATATTTAACAAGATCAATATTCGTTATCACGTTGATTACTATGGGCTAGTACCATGGTAAGGAGCCTTGATATTTAGAATACCATGGTACAAAAAAAATATGCTACTTTTCTTCACTGAACTCACGTGCATACGCGACTTGGCTTAACAGAACCCACAAATAGTTCTCAAACTTCCATCTTTATCATTCTTCTAAGTTGATTCCTGTGAATTATCATGCATTATTTCATTCATTCATGTATTCTATTGTATTCATTCTATCACTGTTGAACTTACCTTTGAATTCTATTATAAGTGAGTTTCCATAAAGGACAACACATGTATCATAATACCAACAATAACATAGTTACCGATCAAACAAGAAAATTACCTAGTACCCAATTTTTTGAGGTAGTAAAAAATCACTTGATTTCGAAAAATGGTGATTCAGAATACACATTTTTTGGAGCATATTTCTGGCACTTTAATTTTTTTATGTATCAAGTATGAACATTTTTTTAAATGTTAGTGATTTTCACGTTGATTTTGAAAAGTGTTCATGCAACCTCAACACATTTTTTTAGAGGGCTTACTTTTGACACTTTAACCTTTATTTATTTATTTATTTTTTTATGTATCAAGTGTGAATTTTTTTTTTTGTTAGTGATTTTCATCTTGATTTTGAAAAGTGTTGATGAGCATTAATCCTTTTTGTTTAGAGGGCTTATTTTTCACACTTTAAATTTCCTAATGTATTAAGTGTGGATAAATTTTTTTAAATGTTGGTGATTTTCATGTTGGTAATAAAACATAAAAAAAGAAATTCAAAAATCATGAAAAAAAAAACAATTAGAAAAAAATATTAAAAAAAAAAACAAAAAACCCATAAAAAATGTAAAAATAAAATAAAATTAACTTGTAAAAATAAAAAAGTTGAATAAAAAATTAATGAAAAAAATAAAATAAAATATCAAAAAATAAATAAAAAAGATCAAATTTAAAAAGAAAAATTAATTTAAGGAAAACCAAGTTAAAGCAAAAAAAATATATATATAAAACCATCTTTTTAAGTTAAAAATAAAAATAAAAAAATAAAAACCTCATTAAAAAAAAAAATTACCAAAAAAAAATAAAAATTGATTGAACAAAAAATTAAAAAATATTTAAATTAAATAATTTAAATAAAAAAATAAAAACAATAAATAAAATAAAATAAAAATTTAGAATTTTTTTTTTTTAAATTAAAATTATAAAAATCTAAACATATCATAAAATAAAAAAACATTAAAAGAAAATAAAAAGAAAAACATTCATAAAAAAAATCTAAAAAAAATAATAATTAAGGATTAAACAAAAAAATATTAAAACAATTAAAAAAAACTTGTAGCCAACCCATGACCGCCCTCCCTCCACCCCACCGCACCACCATCCTCCTTCCCTCCTCCTGCCCACCCAACCCCCTTGCCTCCCTACACAACCCTCCCTTCCTGCTCCACCCCACCCCACCCCTCCCTCGCTCCCCGCCCACCCCCTCCTTGCCCCCCTCCCTTCCCACACCACTCCACCCCCCTCCCTCACTCCCCGCCCACCTCGTCCCTCATCCCCCATACCCTCCCCACTCCACCCTCCCAGCGTGCTGATTCTGGGAATCGGTCTGCAACCCTTTGCTTTTAATTCCATGTTTGAAAAATTGTCAAGATTTTAATGTTTTTATAAGTTGTGATATTTTACCTGTAAAGCTATGGTTGAAAACAATTATAAGTATTTTTTCTTAACACCATGCTTGAAAATTGTTGGAATTTTAATGTTTTTCAAAGATGTGATATTTTAAATTTAATGTCATGCTTAAAAATAATTTGAATTTTAAGGCTTTTCAAAGACGTGATATTTTATCTTTAATGTCATGCTTGAAAATCGTTGGAAATTTAAAGTTTTTCAGAGTCATGATATTTTATTTTTAATGTCATTATTAAAAAATGTTGAAAATGTACCCTGAAAAAAGGACGTTATTTCAGCATCAACACTTTCCAATTTCAAGGTGTTTTTTGGACCAAAGTAAATGGCTTTTATTGTTTTGTACTATTATTTTAAAAAAAGATTGAAAATTTACTCTGAAAAAAAAATTTGTGATGCAGAATCAACAATTTTTATTTTCAGGTTGTTTTTTCATGTTTTTTTGGGGTTTTTGGGCTCGTGTACCCATTTTGAGGTAATAGTTTCTGTTTGATCGGTAGCTATGTTTTATCTAATGTTTGAAATGAATGAAATCCATGAGTGACCCGGATTACTTTTCATTCATATGTATATATCCAACCTACATTAACCACCTCCCAAAATATATGTCTACATGTCCTTTCCTTGTTCATTGGTCTTCTCTCCTTCTGTTGTAGCAGCGACAACACCATTTTAGACATTTCAAAATTTTGGAGCCCCCTTATCTTATAATTCTACAAGGATACATCATAAGGACTAGCCTAATCCTATGCATCCTTTAAAATATGCCCGAGTCTTCCTCTACTCTAAATCTTCCTTAAAATTCTAATCAAAAATTCTGTGACTAGGCGAATCAGAAGTCAGATTTGAAAATCTATAATTATAATCCAATTAAAACCTTTCATCACATATCACTCATCACATATTGTACATCACACTTTGGTAGTCAACTAAACCATGTCTCATCTCTAATTTTGTGATCTATAGACACAACCACAAGTCCAAGTTCTACTACTGCATAATCGTTACGATTTTAATAACCCCAATGTGCGAACTTGTTATCACATCACTCCATTGCACCACCTAAATCACAATCATTAATTTAGTTCACCTCCCCTCCATGCGTGCGACTTAAGGCCTATATATATATATATATATATATATATATATATATATATATATATATATATATATATATATATATATATATATATATATATATCAGTCAACCCCAACTCATTTTTACCTTTGTTGTTTTCTCTGAGCTCCAGACCACTAAGTGCAAAGGTGACACCATTGCAGTGGTGGCTACCTCTACATCCCATGAGTGTAGATAGTTCACGAGTTTTAGGTTAGTACCAAATCTTTAAGCCTTGCAATTGTGATTTTATTATTTCAATGTCTCCTTAGCTTCCTTATCACTTCATTTGCCTAACTCTTCGCCTCCCTTGCAAACCAAATATAAGTACCATGACCTCACTCCATTGATTCCACTTGTGCCTACCCCTGAACCTCAATCCCTCACACTCACACTCCCACCGGCTCACATGAACATGTCTTTACTTATAAAACCACCTAGGAACCTAACCCTCTTCTACAATCATAATATTTAGGACCATAGCCATAGTTCCTTATCTCATCAATGTAGCTCTAGTCAGTAACTGTTTCCCCCCTTTCATCCAAACCATCCCCGATCAATGGTTCATGATTATATCACAAATAACAATCATAAAAAAAAAACATTAGAACCTTCCCCCTTTTATCTAAGAATTTTGATTTCCTTCTGTCATTTCAATCTACTTTTAGCTCATGGCTATCCGCAATCACAAGTCATGACCACACTTAACACTTGAACAAATCCCCTTAACATTATAGTTTGCAATGATGATCCAGCATTAGAATGTTTAAGCCTATTTTTGGTTACCCAAATCTCTGGTCTCCTTCATGGTTTTCAATACATCCTCGCCTACCTTCTAGTTTCATAATTTTCAACTAGAATGCTTCTGTAACCTGCAACTTGTGCTAATTGCACGTTAAAGTTAGAAATTGTGATTTTACTCATGATAGTTATTTTTTGTGGTTTGCCAAACATTTTGGTTTTCATGGATATATTTAAGTTTCCAAGTACTATTGATATAAATTCCCTTATTTTAATATCATCTACAACATATATGACTCCACCTAGAATGAGGTTTCGAACAAATGTGCTAGGGAGTAGTATTGAAGGAGTTGTTGAGAGTCCTACCAACGCAATACCCATGTATTAAGATGCAACTTTCTACATAGATAAGATGATAAACATGACCTAGGGAGAGACATATCAAACATTCATCCGAAATTAGGTGCTTCAATATGAAGAGGACATAGAGATATATATCAATGCGAGACAATCTTGGTTCGATAAAGTAGTGGCCCATCCTTCTTTATTTCCATGTGTAGAAATTATCGATTGGATTTTGCATCATATTGATGAAGATGGTATCATTGTCAGAAATGACCACGGTGACCCAATGACCTCTTATATAGAAGCATATATGAAAGAATATTATAAGATGTTTAAACGTCGCATAACATTTAATACAAAGTGCGTTCTTAACTATAAAAAGACAACAAATGACATTATAAGAACTTGGTGGAAAGAACTTAGCAAGCTTAGCTAAAGATATTATGGAACCTATAAGAAAAACTCACTTACAATGGCATATCAAATGCTAGTTACTATGTATTGTAAATGATATGGAAAATTAGATGTGGAGTTTTTTTAGGAGAATTGGGTTCCAATGCTTGACTCATGTGCAATATATGGGACAATATTCAACTAGGAATATATCTTGGCCTCCTCCATATAGGAAAATATCAAATTGCCCAATGGAACAACTAAAGGGAAACAACAATAGTTCTACATGGCTTCATATTTGATAGATACCATTTGTGCCCACTGTGAGTTTCAAGGAATGGGATGGAATTAGAGTAGTGATTAGATCTATTATCAGTAAATACTTACTGTATGAATTTATGGGATCCTAGATTCAAAAGAATGCATGAGAATATTGTAGAGTACTTTATCTCAAAAATATATGAAATAATTTTCAATTCTAACCCTCCATTCATGTATGATAATGATAGGGCATATTTGCAAGACATTGCAAATAGGTTCACCCCTAGAGATGGTACTTACATCAGAATTTATAGTGCCTACAAGTCAACTAACTAGTTACTAACTTTTATTACAGATAAGGTAGTGCTTCAGGAGGTTGTTAAATTTTCCTTAATGCAACATTATTATTTACTATGATAATTACATTTCACTATTAATACTTTAAGTTCACCCCATATAATCTTTTCATTATTCAGATCTACACTATTATACATAAGCATGTGCAATAACATAGAAAGAAACCATATCACCATCATCATCAATGCAGCAGAATCTAAAAAGAACAGTAGAAGAAAGCATGCACACATATAGAGACACTAGGATTGGTCCGCGACCAGGGAAAAACCCACTATGGGGAAAATTCTTGTAAATCTTCTTCTTCTTCTTAGATTGACATAAAAAGTTACAATAGTGAGTACAACAAGCCCAATACATATGCTTAGCAACATTCCAAAATAAGCCAGATCTACAGATAAGTCATAACAATAGAGAGAATCAGATCCACTAATTTGCAGCAGAGAAACTGATCCGAATCGGATCCATAAACGACTGTCAAAGAATCCTGAATGTATCGGGATGAAACAAATCCTTGAAGAATCCAAAACAGCAATCGAAAACACCGTGAACCAGTGGCCATGGCAGCCGGTGTGGAACGATGAGGACCTCAGTCAAAGCGCGCTGACCGAGGCCCATGGAGATTGCGCAGGAGGTCGATGTAGCCTCTAGGAGCCCCATAATGGGAAAAGGAGCTGATTTTCATTCTCGCATCGTTGGACGAACAGGGCTGAAATGGTAGAGCCTTAAGCACTTGGTCATGTTAGGAGACAGAGGATGGGGGGCAGAGAAACAAAAAGTGCCATCATACGAAGGTGGGACCCACGACCTGGAAATCGGCGGTTTGATCGGGGCGGCCTTGAATGGTAAGAGGTTTTGGAGGAGAGCAGAGCGATCCCACTCAACGATCGATGCGTGGCAGCGGAGGTGAGAGAAAAACTGCCGTGATCGTGCGTTATCGGTCGAGCAAGTCAACTGCGCTTGACGTGCATATGATGTTGGATTTGGAGGAGCCCAGATCAGATGGCTGAGATTGTGCCTGATAGATAGAAGCGGAATCGACAGGGAATTAAGCCGTGATTTAAGGGGATTTGGAATCCGTTGACCACCACGGTGGAGAAAGAATGTTTCTGTTAGAGCCTAGATTTGCCTCAGGTTGAAAAGGCAAGGTTCTAGGTCTACATCAAACCACACTCAGCCTTGTAGCTAGCCCTACGAGGACAGGAGAGGTCTCTCTCTGGGTCAATCTCGGCAAAATATAATCGATGGAGCTCGAGATGACTGTAATAAAAGCTAATCTTAGGCTAGGTATGAAGTGCAAGGATTAGATTTGAGGTTTTGGGGGTTTTGTTGGAAAAAAGGGACAGGCAAATTTTGGGTCTGGGGATGAGGCTAGATTTTTGCAGAGGTCAGGTAGGGGCAAGGAAGGCAATCATTTTGATGCTTTGATTTGAATGAATGGGTGGATCATACCGGTGAGGAGCCAAGGAGGGCAAGAAGGTCTCGAGAGTCCTCCTCAAACAGATGAAAACATGAAGAATTAAACAAAATATCCAGGCAGAGCATAGCAGTCCATGAATTCTACCTTAATCACTCTTTTGTTTAATTGCAGAAGACAAGAGAAGGGAAAATGATATTGTTATGAAACCAGCTCAAGAAAAGATAGAAAAGATAGATCAACACCTCAGAATTCAGCCTCTTCGAGGGGGCAACCTCCTTTACATTACATAAATGAGCAATTATTGGGTGATTCAAATGAAAAAACCTCCTTTCTATATATAGGAGTCTAAGGAGTCACAATATCATCCAGCCGACCTAACAATAATAATATAAAGCCACAAAAATAACAATAGAGGGATTCTATGGGGCACAGAAATAAAAATATGGGGGTAATAGGGGCACAACAATATAAATAAGGGGTATAACTACAATAGTAATGGGGTAATCACTAGTATTATAGGGACCCAACATGCCCCTCTCCTTCAAAAAAGTGTTGTCCTCAACACTTGAGTAGTTCTGGATACTTCTACATAAAATTCTCATCCTCCCATGTGGAATCTTCAGCGGATAAGTTCTTCCACTTGATAAGATACTCTGAAATGGATCGATTTCGTAGCTGTCGAGTTCTTGTTTCTGTGACTACTTCCGGTTCCAATATAATTTTTCCTTCCTCGTCAAGTTCTGGCAATATTGTTTGAATTGGGAGCTTGTTGCCTATAACCTTCTTTAAACATGAAGCATGGAAAACTGGGTGCAATCGAGAAGCTGCAGGAAGCTCCAATTTGTATGTCATAGTACCAATCTTTTGCAACACCTTGTACGGACCATAATACTTTGGTGATAATTTATTATCCTTCTTAGATTGCTTTAGAGACATTTGCTTATATGGTTGTAGCCATAGGAATACCCAATCACCTACATCAAAACTTCTTTCACTGCAATGTTGATCTGCCTGTTGTTTCATTCTATTTTGTGCCAACACGAGGTTATCCTTTAAGAGTTGGAGGACTTGTTGTTGATGTTCGATGTGATGTTCCACTGCCTGAACCTTAGAATTTTCTCTTAAATATGATGTGATGGATGGTGGTTGATACCCATAAAGTGCCATAAATGGGGTCATTTTTGTTCCTGTATGGAAGGAAGTGTTATACCACCATTCAGCCAGAGGCAACCATTTGACCGATTGCGTCTGTTTATCAGATACAAAGCAACGAAGATATCCTTCCAAACATTTGTTTACTATCTCATTTTTCCCATCAGATTGAGGCTGATAAGATAAGCTATGAGCTAACTGAGTACCAAGACAAGAAAATAATTTTGTCCAAAAATTTCCAGTGAAAATGGGATCTCTGTCACTTACAATAATCTTTGGGTTTCCATGTAGCTTTTGAATTGTTTCCATAAATGCAGTAGAAACTGTACTGGCTTTAAATGGATGTGATAATGCACAAAAGTGTGCATACTTGGTAAGTCTGTCAACTACCACCATGATGACACTCTTTCCCTCAGACTTGGGTAAACCTGTGATAAAATCCATTGAAACCTCCTCCCAACGTTGGCTTGGAATGGATAAAGGTTGTAATAGACCCAGTGTCTTAATTGTTTCAACTTTATTTTGTTGGCAAACCAAACATTCCGCCACAAACTTTTGAATATCTGATTTAAGGCCATCCCAAAAAGATTCCTTCTTAACCCTGTGGTAAGTTTTTAAAAATCCTGAGTGCCCTCCTAAGGGAGAAGTGTGCAATTCCATAAGAATCTTTTGTTTTAGTTGGGAATTCTTACAGAGGTATAAGCGATCTTTGTACCATAACGAATCATTTTGCCAGCTAAATGTATTAGAAGTACTGGAATCTTGCTGTAGCTTTCGAATAAGTGCCCACACTTCTTCGTCATTCTTCCATTCCTCCCTTGCTTCATTTATCCAATCTAGTTGGATAATAGAAATGGCACACAACAATGCTTCCACATCCTCATCCTTTCTCGAGAGTGCATCTGCCACCACATTTTTCTTCCCTTTTTTGTAGATGATTTCAAAGTCATAACCCAACATCTTTGTGTTGGCATTATGTTCTCTGGTATGGCTATATGTTACAGATGTTGTACTTGATGGCAACTCCCATGACAAGGCTCTCAATTTATTGAAAAATTAAGAAGGACGCAGGAAATCAGTTCAGAAGGTGCGTACCCGCAGGTACACCATGCAATAGCCGCGTCCAGAGACGCAGGCCAGCCGTTCAGGAGGTGCGTCCACCCAGTGCACACTTTACAAGGTCACGTGGGGGTTTCTTGTATTTTACTCTTGGTATCTAGCCGATGGTATTGTGTTATTATGGTGTCGGCTCGTGGTATTGTTCCATGATTTGAGGAGGAGCTTGCCTATATAAAGCAAAGGAGATCATTTGGTTTGGTAGGTCTTTGGTTGAATATCTTATGAGGTTAGATCTGGTCTAGATCTAAAAAGGCGAATCTTCTGAAAGACTGAGATCTCTTTGGCGCATGATCAGATCTGTAGATCTGACTGTTTGGGTTACTCTTAAAGTCTTGAAATCATTCATACCCGAAGGTACGCAGGTTCAGTGAAAGGAAAGTGCGCCGGGACGCAGTGCAGTAAGAAGAGACCTGCGTGGGGACGCAGGGCAGAGCAAGATTCAGGTGCGTTCGGGACGCAGTACAGTAACAGGCGCACTGCGTGGGGACGCGAAGCATAATAAGGATCAGGTGCGTCTCTGAGCAAAAAGACGCGGCACGATAGTATTTCTGGGTGCGTCCCTGCAGCAAAAGAACGTGGCACAATAGTGTTTCTGGGTGCGTCCCTGCAGCAACAGGACGCAGTACAGTTGAAGGAACAGTGCGCGGGACGTAGCACAGCAGAAGGATCTCTGCGTGTGGACGCAGGCGAAAAGAAGGTTAGCTGCGTCTGGTCACAGGCCACAGAAGGGAAAACTGCGTCTCTGTCTTAAGATGTTCTGTTGATTGAATTTCTCTGTTGATAAGGTGTTCTGGGTTAGTTCTGTTATTACTGATCTGATAACTGTAGTGGACTGTAACTGTTATGTACTTGATGATCATTTGATGCTTTATGAAAAGAAGTAGGGGGTTGTAGCTCCCTTCCAGGAGAAGACTGGAAAACGAGAGAGAGAGTTGTAGCTCTCTGCAGGTTGCAACCTGCATACTGGTAAAGGACTGCACCAGTACAAAATCATTGTAAAAGGAGTTTCTAATTTGAAAGAAGATAGAGACATATTGCAGCAGGTGGTTTTCACCCACATTGGGTTTCCACCTTACATCTTGTGTTCTTTGGTGTGACTATCTGTTTTCTTTGTTCATGCTCATTATTTTATGGTACTGACATGCAAAAATAATTCAAAGATCAAATAAGGAAGATTTATTAAATTGCTAGATAATACTGATTCACCCCCCCTCTCAGTATTATTTCCAACAATTGGTATCAGAGCAGGTCCTTCAGAGAAGCTTGATCGCTTGAAGGAAGATCGTTCATCAAGAGCAACTACGAGAGAGAAGCATCAATCAGGCCACCGGTTTTTGATGGGACAAACTTCAATTATTGGAAGGTAAGAGTTACTGCATATCTTCAATCTCTTGGTACAGAAGTTTGGGACATTGTAGAAACAGGCTACGCTTTTCCTTCAGCTACTCCTACAGATCCAGCAGAGAAAAAGAAGTATGAAACAAATGCAAAAGCAGTCAGTACTCTGTTAGGATGTATATCCCAAACGGAATTCATGAAGGTAATGCACTACAAATCCGCAAAAGAGATATGGGACAAAATTGTCACAAGCTATGAAGGAGATGAACAGGTAAAGCGTGCTAAACTTCAAACTCTCAGGATTCAGTAAGAGACTCTCAAGATGTATAATGATGAAAGTGTGGCTAACTATTTTCTTCGAGTAGATGAGATTGTTAATTGTATGAAAAATTTGGGTGAATAAATAAGAGAGGCTATAGTGGTTGAAAAGGTTCTAAGATCATTGTCCCCCAAGTTTGAATCTAAAGTATCTGCTAAAGAAGAAAAGGAAAATCTACGAATTCTCACTATGTCTCAGCTACATGGAATTCTAACTGCTTATGAAATGAGAAAGGGAGGTCCATCAGACAGAAGAGAAGCTGCTTTCAAGGCATCAGGTAAAGAAGATTATTATGGAGCAAGCCACGTCCCAGAAGAAGAGGAAGAAGAATCAAATTTTGTCAGAAATCTTCAAAGAGGTTCTAGAAGGTTCAGAGGTAAGTTACCTTTTAAATGCTTTGCTTGTGGAAGAGTAGGTCATTATGCTACAAAATGTCCTAATAAGGATAAAGGAAAGGAACCTGCTAGATGGAACAAGAAACAAAGTGCAAATAAGAAAAGCTGCTACACCCATGAAGATAGTGATGATCTATCAAACAGTGATGAAGATGAACAAGGTAATGAATATAAGTTGTTAATGGCATTTGAAGATGATGATTATATGGATGTTGTAGATGTGGATAACCTTTATGATGAAATTACTAGACTCAAGAGATGTATAGAAGAAAAGAACATGATCATTGATACTCTACAATTTCAAATTGATGAAAAGGAAAAACATCTTGAAAAATTAGAAGGTGAAATTGTTGGTCTTAGAAAAGAGATTGAGAAAACAAAAGTTATTAATCTCAAGTTTGTCAAAGGATCTGAAACTTTGGATGAGATTATCAATGTGCAGCGATCTCCTCTAAACAAGACAGGTCTGGGCTATAATGGAGAAACTTCTCAAGCATCCACCTCAAAAAGTTATCTTGATGCAGCAAGAAGAAATGAGCAAAAGCAAAATGAAGATCATCAGGTAAAGCAGGGACGAATTACAAACAGAAACTATCAGGGGCAATCCATCTTAAGGGAGAACAAAAGCTACAACCAGCCACAGGTAAAATCTTCTCAATTTGGTTCAAGAATGGATGACAATAGAAGTTACAATCATTTGGCCGGTAGATTTGATAACCGCAGAAGTTTCTTCAATGGACAATGCTTTTCTTGCCATAACTTTGGTCACAAAGCAGCTCAATGTGTTGCATATAAAACAATCATGACTAGGGAAGCTCAAAAACAAAGAAGTATGACAGGGATTACAAAAAGGACCTATAACAACTTTTCGGTTCTTGAAAATGAAGTTGAATGTTCTATTTGCAATAACTTTGGTCATGAAGACTCTGAATGCAGGAGCAGGTTCCAGCAGAAAAAGGAACAAGCCTCAAGCACCAAAACATGGAGAATAAAGGAACCTCAAACAGAAAGATGTGGGATAGCATTTTATGCAGAGGGACAGGAAAATCTATGGTACATTGACAGTGGATGTTCGAAGCATATGACAGGTGATAAAGAAAAACTTGAATCTTATTCTGCTCTAGAAAAGGGAAAGAAAGTCTCTTTTGGAAATGATACTCCTGCAACTATAAAAGGAAAAGGCATTGCTCAGTTAAAAGAAAAGGTCAAGGCTGGAAATGTTTTGTATGTTGATGGATTGAAGCATAATCTTCTAAGTGTCAGCCAGATGTGTGATCAAAGAACCGAGGTTATATTCAGATTGAATGGATGTCTTGTTCGTGATCTTGATACAGGTAAAACAGTGCTCAAAGGCAAAAGAACTCCAAATAATCTGTACATATTTGAAGAAGGACAACAACAATGCTATCTGAGCAAGGATGAAGAGCACTGGTTATGGCATCGAAGGTTGGGACATCTAAGCTTCTCACAAATAAGGAAAGCATGCAAATATCATGCAGTTCGCGATCTTCCAGATATCAAAATTCCTGACAACACCATATGCAAATCATGTCAGTTTGGAAAACAAACCAGAACTAACTTTCCAGAGAAAGAAGGATCAGCTAGCATGCCTCTTGAGCTAGTACATACAGATACATGTGGTCCATTCAGGAAAAGAACACCTAGAGGAGAGGAATACTTGATATTATTTATTGACGATTTCTCCAGGTTTGTCTGGTTAGGACTTATGAAGCACAAAGATGAAGCATTCGAAAAATTCAAATCCTTCAAAGCCTTGGTTGAAAATGAATCAGGTCACAAAATTAAGTGCCTCAGATCCGACAGAGGTGGGGAATTTACTTCAAATGAATTTTTCGATTTCTGTGATGAACATGGGATAAGGAGAGAATTCTCTACAGCTAGAACTCCTCAGCAAAATGGAGTTGTTGAAAGAATGAACAGAACAATCCAACAAATGGCTCGTGCTATGCTTGATGAATCAGGAACTCCCGCAACTTTCTGGGGTGAAGCTGCACATGCTGCGGTTGTTATTCTCAACAAAACAAATGTCCGGGTGAACAGCACTCAAACTCCTCATGAGCTTTGGAGTGGCAGGACTCCTTCGGTAAAGCACTTCAAAATCTTTGGGAGCAAATGCTATATCAAGAATACTGATGAGCAGCTTGGCAAACTTGAACCTAGGGCAGATGAAGGCATTCTTCTTGGTTACTCTCCATATAGCAAAGCATACAAGTGCTACAATAAAAGACTTGGCAGAATTGTTGACAGCATTGATGTAGTGGTTGATGAGAAGGGATACATTCCTAGGCAAGTCCATCATGAAGACATCGAAGAAGATGAAGGCTACCCTCAAAGACAGAATGATGAAGAAAAAGAACCTCAAGAAGAACCTCAAGAAGAGCTAGAGGAGCAAACAAGAATAGAAGAAAAGACTCCATCCAGATATGTTCAGAAGAATCATCCAGAATCTCAGATTGTGGGGCAGAAAGAAGCAGGTGTACAAACAAGAAGAACAGTTGCAGAAGCCTCAAGCTATTTGGCATTACTCTCCTCTACTGAACCACAAAATGTGAAAGAAGCATGCAAAGATGAATGTTGGGTGAAAGCAATGGATGAAGAACTTGAGCAAATCGAAAAGAACAACACTTGGGAGCTGGTTCCTAGACCAAAGGATAAGAATGTTATCAGAACAAAATGGGTCTTCAAAAATAAATTGAATGAAAATGGAGAAGTAATTAGAAACAAAGCCAGACTTGTTTGTAAAGGGTATGCGCAGCAAGAAGGAATAGACTTTGAAGAAACTTTTGCTCCTGTTGCAAGACTTGAGGCCATCCGAATGTTCCTTGCTCTCTCAAGTTTTCAAAACTTCAAAGTATTTCAAATGGACGTGAAATCAGCCTTTCTGAATGGAGACTTGGAAGAAGAAGTGTACATTGAACAGCCAGATGGGTTCATTCTTGGAAATGATCCAAATCTTGTATGCAGATTGAAAAAGGCTCTCTATGGTCTCAAACAAGCTCCAAGGGCTTGGTACTACCGTTTGGACAAATATCTTCATCAACAAGGTTTTTCAAAAGGTTCAGCAGATAGCAATCTTTATATAAAAGCTGAAAATGACAGATTGCTAATACTTGTTGTGTATGTAGATGACATTATTTTTGGCAGCAATGAAGAAGCTATGAGTCAAAGCTTTGCCTCGGTCATGCAGAAAGAATTTGAAATGTCCTTGCTAGGAGAACTGACATATTTGCTTGGTTTGCAAATCCAACAAAAAGAAGGAGGAATCTTCTTATCTCAAACCAAGTATCTCAAACAGATTTTGAAGAAATATGGCATGGAAGATGAAAAACCAGTATGTACACCCATGGTCACAGGATGTAGTCTCAGTGCAAATGATGAATCTGCAGCAGTACATCAACCAACCTACAGATCTATGATTGGAAGTTTATTATATTTGACAGGTACCCGACCGGACATCATGCATGCAGTTGGAATAGTTGGAAGATTTCAGGCAAATCCGAAGGAGACTCATCTTCAGGCAGTGAAGAGAAGTTTCAAATATCTTCAAGGGACTCAAAATTATGGCTTATGGTATCCTAGAGATATGGATCTTACACTTCATGCTTATACAGATGCAGATTGGGACGGAAGCGTGGATGACAGGAAAAGCACAAGTGGTGGTGCGTTCTTTATGGGTTCCAGACTGGTATCTTGGTTCAGCAAGAAACAGAGTTCGATTGCCTTGTCTACAGCTTAAGCGGAATATGTTGCTGCTACATCTTGTTGCACTCAACTTCTTTGGATGATGTAGACTTTGCAGGATTTTCAAATCACTTGTACACCACCTATCCCCATCTTATGTGATAACACAAGTGCAATCAGCATCTCAAAGAATCCGGTTATGCATTCAAAAACCAAGCACATACCAATCAAGTATCATTTTCTCCGGGAACAAGTGCTTGAACAGAAGGTCAAGTTGGAGTATGTTCCTTCTAAGGAACAAGTTGCTGATATTCTCACCAAACCATTGCCCAGGGACACTTTTGAATACCTCAGGCAAAAGCTGGGGGTTGTTGATGCATCATCTTATTGTTGAATCTTTTCTGATTGATGGTACAGGTTTAGGGAGAGCATATAATGCATTGTTGGCATTATGGAGGATGGTCAGAAGGAGATCTTGGAAATAGCTGCAATATGTCTCTATCTCTTTCATGGTGGATTATGGTTCTTTGTTACAGATCTGATTCTTTTTCAAGGGGAGCATGATCTTAGGGGGAGCATACCCCTTTGCCCTTGATGTCAAAGGGGGAGAATGAAGCTGAAGATTGTAAGGTTGCCATCAAGTCCAAAGGGGGAGATTGTTGGCATTATGTTCTCTGGTATGGCTATATGTTACAGATGTTGTACTTGATGGCAACTCCCATGACAAGGCTCTCAATTTATTGAAAAATTAAGAAGGACGCAGGAAATCAGTTCAGAAGGTGCGTACCCGCAGGTACACCATGCAGTAGCCGCGTCCAGAGATGCAGGCCAGCCGTTCAGGAGGTGCGTCCACCCAGTGCACACTTTTCAAGGTCACGTGGAGGTTTCTTGTATTTTACTCTTAGTTTCTAGCCGACGGTATTGTGTTATTATGGTGTCGGCTCGTGGTATTGTTCCATGATTTGAGGAGGAGCTTGCCTATATAAAGCAAAGGAGATCATTTGGTTTGGTAGGTCTTTGGTTGAATATCTTATGAGGTTAGATCTGGTCTAGATCTAAAAAGGAGAATCTTCTGAAAGACTGAGATCTCTTTGGCGCATGATCAGATCTGTAGATCTAACTGTTTGGGTTACTCTTAAAGTCTTGAAATCATTTATACCCGAAGGTACGCAGGTTCAGTGAAAGGCAAGTGCACCGAGACGCAGTGCAGTAAGAAGAGACCTGCGTGGGGACGCAGGGCAGAGCAAGATTCAGGTGCATTCGGGACGCAGTATAGTAACAGGCGCACTGCGTGGGGACGCGAAGCATAATAAGGATCAGGTGCGTCTCTAAGCAAAAAGACGCGGCACGATAGTATTTCTGGGTGCGTCCCTGCAGCAAAAGAACGCGGCGCAATAGTGTTTCTGGGTGCGTCCCTGCAGCAACAGGACGCAGTACAGTTGAAGGAACAGTGCGCGGGACGCAGCGCAGCAGAAGGATCTCTGCGTGTGGACGCAGGGGAAAAGAAGGTTAGCTGCGTCTGGTCGCAGGCCACAGAAGGGAAAACTGCGTCTCTGTCTTAAGATGTTCTGTTGATTGAATTTCTCTGTTGATAAGGTGTTCTGGGTTAGTTCTGTTATTACTGATCTGATAACTGTAGTGGACTGTAACTGTTATGTACTTGATGATCATTTGATGCTTTATCAAAAGAAGTAGGGGGTTGTAGCTCCCTTCCAGGAGAAGACTGGAAAACGAGAGAGAGAGTTGTAGCTCTCTGCAGGTTGCAACCTGCGTACTGGTAAAGGACTGCACCAGTACAAAATCATTGTAAAAGGAGTTTCTAATTTGAAAGAAGATAGAGACATATTGCAGCAGGTGGTTTTCACCCACATTGGGTTTCCACCTTACATCTTGTGTTCTTTGGTGTGACTATCTGTTTTCTTTGTTCATGCTCATTATTTTATGGTACTGACATGCAAAAATAATTCAAAGATCAAATAAGGAAGATTTATTAAATTGCTAGATAATACTGATTCACCCCCCCTCTCAGTATTATTTCCAACACTTTGTGACCCACTTTTGTTGCTCTTCAGAGGATAATCTTTGTTCTAAAAAGTATTTAAGGCTATCATGATCCATTTTTACCTTGAAGTGTCTTCCCATTAGGTAGGGTCGCCATTTCTTAAGTGCATGGAGTATTGCCAACATTTCCTTCTCATAAATAGCTTTGCTTAAAAACTTTCCCTTGATTGGACGACTTTCAAAAGCAATGGGTCTTTCATCTTGCATTAGAACAGCACCAATTCCATTTCCTGAAGCATCACATTCCACAATAAAGGTTTTTGTGAAGTCCGGTGTAGCTAAGACCGGTGCTTGGCACATTGCCTCTTTAAGATGTTCAAAGGCCTTTGTTGCTTCCGGAGTCCATGAAAATGAATCTTTCTTCAATAATGTTGTTAGAGGTGCTGCTATTCTCCCATAATTCTTAACAAACTTGCGATAATACCCTGTCAACCCAAGAAATCCTCGCAGATGCTTTATGGATGTGGGGATTTTCCATTCCTTAATGGCTTTAATTTTGCTAGGGTCTACCTTAACTCCTTCATGAGATACAATATGACCCAAATATTCCACCTCCTGGACTCCAAAGAAACATTTGGATCTTTTTGCATATAATTGTTTCTCCTCCAATAGTTGTAGCACCCTGTCAACATGTTCAACATGATCCTTCCAAGACTTGCTGTAGATTAGTATATCATCAAAAAATACTAACACAAATTTTCTAAGGAATGGTTTGAAAATTGAATTCATCAAACCTTGAAATGTTGAAGGTGCATTGGTAAGGCCAAAAGGCATGACCAAAAATTCATAATGACCCTCATGAGTTCTAAATGCTGTTTTTGGAATGTCTTCAATCTTCATTCTGATTTGATGATATCCCGAACGAAGATCCAACTTGGTGAAGTAAATTGATCCATGCAATTCATCCAGTAATTCATCAATGACAGGAATGGGGAACTTATCTTTAATAGTGAGCTTGTTGAGCTCCCTATAATCCGGACACATGCGCCATGATCCATCCTTCTTGTGCACCAATACTACTGGAGCTGAGAAAGAACTTTGACTCGGTTGAATTATACCAGCCTCTAGCATTTCTGCAACCATACGTTCAATTTCACTTTTTTGGACATAGGGATATCTGTACGGCCTGATGTTTGGAGGAACACTTCCTGGAATCAGATGAATAGCATGATCATGATCACGCATAGGTGGGAGACCTTTGGGAGTCTCAAATACCTTGGAATGATTGTCCAGGACTTTTTGGAGATCTGGAGAAATAGATGATTCCAATGTGGAAACATCTAGCGAACATAATTGTGCAATTACACCTCTTTGCTCCTTTTTTAGAAGCTTTGTCATGCCATTAGAGCTGATTATCTTTCCTGGTTTCCCTGCAATACCCCTTAATTCAACTTCCTTTCCTTCCGTAGAAAATTTGATGAAAAGTTCTTGAAAATTAAAAGCTATTGTACCCAAGGATTGTAGCCATTGGACTCCTAGTACAACATCAACACCTCCCATTGGAATGGAAAGCATTGGGCTAGTCAATACATATTCTCCCATGGATAGCTTGATATTATGGCACTTTCCAGAGCAATTTATTGTTCCTCCATTTGCAATCATCACTTGACACTCTGGTGCTGGATATAGGAAGCAATTCAATTCTTTTGCTACCCTACAATGAATAAAATTGTGGGTGCTTCCTGAATCAATCAACACTATTACCTTTTTCTTCTTGATTTGTCCTTCTATCTTGATGGTTTGAGGAGTGGTAATTCCCGCCAATGCATTACAAGATATGGTCGGATTTATTTGTTCTTCATCTAGGCTTTGTTCCTGGAGTATATCCTCTTCTTTTGACCTTTCTTGCTCCTTTTCTTCTTCCTCTTCACAATCTATGTAGAATAATTTCTTCTCAGCACACTTATGACCTTTTGTGTATTTGCTATCACAACTGTAACAAAGCCCTTTTGCTCTTTTTTCTTCCAATTTTTGTGGTGTCAACCTTGTAGGTTGTGGAAGACTAGGGGCAACAACACTTCCGTCTTTATAGTTGTGAGTGGTATGCTTCCTAGTTGCCATAATTTTGCTTTCCATTTTTCTTGCTAACCTGAATGCCTTCTCTAATGAATCAGGTTCCCAAAGGCGAACATCATGTTGGATATTATCCTTTAAAGACCCTATGAACACATCAATCCTATGCTCCTTTGGAATATTTTTTACCCTTATGTTCAATTTTTGGAACTCCTCAATGTGCTCCATTATTGAACCCTTTTGTTTGAGACTTATCAATTGGCTAAAAAAAGTGTTGCTTTTTGTATCCTCATAATGTGCTATCAATTCTTCCGTAAAAATTGCCCAAGTGATAAATTGTTTACGAGAAAAAAGCCATTGATACCATACAAACTGATTTGGTTCCAAATATACAGTTGCCATACGTACCTTTTGTGCATTTTGCACATTATTGAGATCGAAGAATTGCTCCATCTGTAATATCCATGTGGCGGGATCCTTGCCATCAAACTTCCTCATATCGATTTTTGGAATATGGTGATTCTTCGATCCAACATTAGCGTCTATGGAATCATGATTAACATTTCTTTTGTTCTCATCATGAGTTTCCTTTACTACCTTTTCACCATTAGTAAGTATTTCTTGTAGAAAATTTGTCAAATCTATCTTCAAATCTGCCATGCTTGTCTTCAAATTTGTGTTCAAATCTATCTTCAAATTATCCATCTTAGCTTCCATGCCATTCATCTTAGCTTCCACGCCATTTATCTTAGCTTCTGTTAACTTTTGTGAGCGTGACATTTGTTGCACTTGTTCTTGTAATTTTGATATATCCTGTAGCATTTCTTCCTCTTCTTCATGAGTCATGCTAGAGCTTTCAGGTTCCTTACTAGGTGTTTTCATTTTCTTTCCTAGAGGCATCAATTACTGATAATAATGCTCTACTATGCCCTTTGAATTCCTTCAAAATAAATTTTCAAACCAAGCTTAAGCAAAAATTTAAAAAAATCTACACACCTTTTTTCACTTTGTAGGAGCTCGATATTGCCTCTGATGTATCTCTGTACTTTCCAATCATCTAGTTCTGAATTTGTGACCTGCAGTAGCTCTCTGTGTCCTCTTTCCAATGCCACCAGTCTGATCCAAATTGGATTCTCCAAGAAAGAGTTATACACAATTTCCCAAGATTACCTGATTATAGACCTTTCCAGAAGAGCGAACTTGTATGAAGTGTCACGTGTACAATTTTTGATCTTTAGTTCTGAAAAAGATATACAAGAAACTACAGTCTGTCCTCTTTCTGTACCTTCTTACGAAATTTCAATCTGATTCCCAGAGAGAAAGTTATGACGATTTTCCCCAGGTCACCTGTTTTGAATGTAATTCAGGAGTCTGCAAAAAGAAAAACTTCCTCAGATCATATCTCCGCAAATGTCGCGCAAAGAGCTCTGAAATTCAAACCCAAGGTTCCGCACGATTTCTTCTCAAATGGGTTTTTTTTGCGACTTCTGAAACATCACAGAAAAAAAAGTTATAGCGAAAATTCCACGATGACCTGTTTAGAGCAGCGAAACCCTAGAATCCAAAGCTCTGATACCAAATGTTATGAAACCAGCTCAAGAAAAGATAGAAAAGGTAGATCAACGCCTTAGGATTCAGCCTCTTCGAGGGGGCAACCTCCTTTACATTACATAAATGAGCAATTATTGGGTGATTCAAATGACAAAACCTCCTTTCTATATATAGGAGTCTAAGGAGTCACAATATAATCCATCCGACCTAACAATAATAATATAAAGCCACAAAAATAACAATAGAGGGATTCTATGGGGCACAGAAATAACAATATGGGGGTAATAGGGGCACAACAATATAAATAAGGGGTATAACTACAATAGTAATGGGGTAATCACTAGTATTATAGGGACCCAACAGATACACAATAACATCAATGAACTTAAAATTACATAGAGAAAAACACCACCAAAACATAAAGCCACATGGATCCCAACAAGTGCTGCAAAACCTTGGTCTCTCCTTTGCCAAAATTGCAGAAATGAAATGTACAATGAAGTGCTAAGCAATCCCAAGTGTCCAACCCTGAAAATGACTGAGAAATTACATAATATAGACAAGCCTAACTCCTTCCCATGCCTCTAGGGGTTGAGCTCATCATTCTAGGAGCTGTTTGAACTAATTTTATACAAGGAACTGAAATCTAGGTAGTCAAACAACTTACCCATATATGTTAGGAAATTGATTCATTCACTCACATTTCACCTTTTGGTGAATGAATCTTCTAGAAAAAGTAAAAATGTGCCAAAATTGCATCATGGTCAGGAAATTACATCCAAATAGATCAAGATTTACATGAAAAGGTGAAACTAGTCAAAACTGGGCGAATTTCTGAGCTGAACAGTGAAAAATAGGCAAAAATCATGTATGCGCCGTGCCTGATTCTCTATGCATTGTGCCACTTTGGAGCTGATTTTGAGGCACCTCCTGAAGTCCAAATTGAGCCCAAGTGTGATTTTTGGAAAGCCCTGCTTGTATAATTTCCAACCCAAGTGGAATTTCTGAATTTTGATGTCATTTACCCCTCCAAAACTTCAATCTCCCAAGACTGCTTCTTGTGTGTCAAAATAGGGGCAGTGAGGTCATTTTTTGAGTGTTTTTGACCTCCTGAGGGCTCAAAACTTGCCAAAATTTCTTGGACATGCAATAGAAAGCACAAATTTTCATGGAAAATCCAAAAATGCAAAATTTTTGTAATTTGGAGCTCCCTAGCAAAAGCGAGCGCCACGTGGCGCGGCCCATAGGGAGGAAAACCATGTGTTAAAAATTTCTGTGCGTAGCGCTCTTTTGCAGACCCATTTTGAGGACCTTCCTGGTGTCCAAATTAGGTGCGGGATAGCTCGTTGGAAAGGAATTTGAGTCTACTTATCATTTGACTCATAAATCAAGTCATTTGGCCAACCAAGGTAGGAGAAAAATTGATATTTCCAAGGTCAATTCAGAGGTGCATCAATTCTCCCGAGGCGACTATATTTTTGACATTTCTCTAAAACCATGACACCTGTGTAAAAAGTGAAGGAGGTTTTTCTTCCTTGGCATATTGTGGAATAAAAATTCTCTCATTTTTCCCAAATTCATCTTCTATTGTTCAGGAACATCATTGGAGTAAAACCTATCCCGATGTGTGGAACATGGGATTTGTCGAAATGAAGCGAAATGAAGGGGATAAGGGGCTTTTGTATTCTTGGGAAAATTCTTAGAAGTAGGGAGAGATGTTAGGAAGTAGGGGAAAGTGGAATTTCCAAGATTTACTGAGGGGAATGGGTCCAAAATGGAAAAACACAAGTGTAGCCCAGAAAATTGTCAAGTTGTAGCAAGAAACTAGGGTTTGTGCAAAAATGAGGAATTCAGGGGATCTCAGTGATGGGAAGTGTTTAATAAGGTACGTTAAGAAGAGGGGAAGGTGTTTGAACATCAAGATACAAGCTTTGTTGATGATATGACCATCCAAGAGAAATTGCCTTCAAAACCCTAGGAGAGGGAAATGAACCTTACCTAGGCGCAACTGAAGCATGAGCAAGGTGTAAAATGACCCATTGGACCCTGACATGATGATGACAACCCTCTGAATGATGGTGCATTCTACCTAATGGTGACATGAAGCTCTTGGGACAACCATTAGGGTTTGGGAATTTTAAGTATGAGACTAGGAATTTTTGTGTAGGGTTAGGGTTTGAGGTTTTGGATTTGAGAATTTGGGAAAAAGAATTTGGGAGAAGGAATTAATGAACCTAGGGGGTAAGGAAACTTAGGGAATGATGAAAACAAGGGAGAAAGGGATGGAGGAGTGACTTTGGTGACAAAACAATGATTTTGAAACCCTAACAACAAGTTTCCTTGAGGTAATTTAGGAGGTAGGTTTTGATGTTTTTGTTTTAACCATTATCATCCATAAACCACCATAGCCTATCACAAAATTGGATGAAACACCAAGATGGAGGCTCTACCTGGTGAATCCATGCGAATTATTGGCAATTGGGAACAATTCTTAGCAATTTCGGGCCTTTTGTTGTGTGCGCCGCGCAGCACGCCCAATGCGCCGCGCCTCCCCCTTTCGTGGAAGAGTCGACCATTTCCTTGATGACCTACATTACCAGTCATTCTTTTGATCATGGAAGATGTCCTAGGAATGACTGTTATCTTCATCAAGAGATGTGTCTCTGCCATTCGGATACTCCTTCGCATAACGGCCGAATTTATTTCAACAAGGCATCTGCCTTTCCTTCCACCCTTAGATCCAAACTTCCCAATGAAGTGATCTTAAGATGGACCATCAAAATCTTCCGCTGCGCCATTCTGATAACATTCTCTGCTTTGACTTCACCCTAGGTGAATTATGAGGAACCCATTGATCCTTCTGTCTTGTCCCAACTGTCTTCGGTGATTTCTCTTTCACTCTTGTTTGGGCATTGTCTTCACCTCAGCTCTGATACTGTGCGTTTTCTCCTAGTGCGCCGCGCCGACAAGTTGCAACGATTTTTTGTCCAATTTCTCACTCTTTCACAAAAATCACTTTGAGATGCCTCCTCTTTGTTCTTGGCATGCAAATGGGCTTTGAACACATAGAAATACCTTTATAAAGACATGGCTTTGATTTTGTCTTTGTGAAGACCCACTTTTGTAATGTTTTAAAATTGGCATTTTCTTCACTTTAATACAACTCTATATTTTTGTTTCCTCCTTGATTTTTTGGCTTGAATGATGAATCTTTTGGAAATTTTTGTAGGGATAGTGGCATGCCTTGACAAAGGAAGACTAGGGCTGTGCCTGGAGAATTCAACAACTGAAAAACTTTTGAAAATTACATGGCAATTTATTACAAAACGAAATGATGAATTTTCTTCAAAAACAAAGTTTTGAAGAAAAGTCATAGTCGAGCATATGATGATGAAAATATTGGAAATGAAAACTTACTAAGGACCTCCCTCATGGGTCTGCTGGCATTGTTGGACATTGTTGAAGACAAAATTAACTAACCCTAGACCTAATGACTGAAATGACTCTTGCTGATCAAGAGACTAAAACAGGACTGTAAGTGACTTTAAAACTTGATTTTGATGGCAAGCCTGAGCCAACAATGATAAGGCATGAGGGGTAATGAATGACAAGATCCTTCCATCAGATTATGGCATGCCCCTAGCGGAATGCAGATGATCGAGCTGAATGAGACACCTAAAAATGAAATGCAAAGAGAGAAATGATCTCTAATGGAGGGATGACCAAACTGACTCTAATAGTATCCACGACATAACGGAGGAAACGAAGTGACGAACAGGCTGGCGTTGTTCCGATGGAGACACGTGGCTACTTTCTAAGTGCTCATGCTGACGCTGAACAGGGAACTCCAAGCGCATAGGCGGTAGGCGAATTGACATAGGCAGGAGAGGAATCAAACAGGCATGGAGATTGAATGGCTAAAGCCATGAATAGAGACAGTCGAATGGGAATCAAGGAAGAGCGAAGAGTCCAAGTGACCAAGAGAGAAAGTGAACAGTGATCCCTGAGAGGAGGATTGAGCACAGAGAGCAGTAAAGCCAAGCAGAGGAGATAGAGGGCCGAGCTAACCACAGGCAGCATCAAGCACCAAAGAGCTTGAAGATTCAAGCCTTCCCATAGAGGAATCTGTTCAGATTGAGCATCATAGTTGGCTCTTTCCACTATAGACCAAGGGTCACAGAGTTGGTAGGAAGAACAAGAGTCTGTGTACTCCGAGTGGCTTGGGGAATCCAAGAGCCACCCTACCAAGCAAAATCTGCTTCAGGAGAACTCATATTGAGTCCCTGTATTGTAATTTCTCTGCTGGAGGACATAATAAAACAAGGCCACCACTGAAGTTGGACCGGAGATGTAGCCCTGGAGAGTAGGGTGAACTCCTTATTAAAAAATGTTTGTGTTTTTGTGTTGCTTACTATATTTCTCTGCTGTCTTTCCATTTAAATATTTGTGTATTGGCAATCTGATCAATCTGTTGTTTCAATAACACAGAACACACACACCAGCACATGAGTCTGTAATACCTTTTGTTTAATAAATCTTCAATTGAGGTCACTCATAGGGTGATTATCAGATCAAAAACCCAGATCCACAGATCATTGATGTTGAGATGCCAAAACCCCATGTCTCAACTGGGTCGCTCTCATTAGTACTATCCCTGAGCAACTGTAATAGAAAAGTTTCTCCCAAGAGGTATTTGTGCCTGCAACTATGGCCCTGAATAGCGAAGAACCAAATTCTCTCTCTTGTCGAGCTATTCAAGCAAGAAATAAGTCAACGTCGTATCCTTGTAGTGCTATTTGAGCGACTGAACTGACAAAGTCTCTCCCTAGGCTACCTGAAGCTAGCGACCAGGGACCACAACCTTTCGATCTATCCCTAAACACAAAGTAGCTCCCTTTGAACTGCATCCCAACGAGAAAAGGGCCAAATTCGCTCTCTTAACCACTTTGTGCCTACGACTGAGGATTGAAAACCTCAGATCTATACTAGTGACTGAGATCCAAAATACCCTAACCCAGAGTGAACCTTTCACTCGTGATCTTGAACCCAATGAGGACTTTCGCTGATGAACTTGTGCGGGCCAAAATAAAGTAGAAGAATAGAAAACATAAATTGAGTGTGTGTCCAAATGAGCTTGAGGTCGCTTACTTTTATAGGCTATCTTGAGGGGTCACTTGGGGTTAAGACTGACCCAAGAATTTACTCATTTGGTTAGGGTCAACCGATTCCATAATGAATGAATTAATAAAATAATTTAAAACTTTACTTCTGCATAACCAAATTGGGTGATCTTTAGGTCAATTTTTGTCCTCTCGAAAAGAAGGATCCAATTAATCATTATCTCAGTCATTTGAGATGTCCAAGGTAGAATTTTATCGCAATTGCAAAAATCAACACTCCCTCTCAATAGGGGAGAATTCCACCTATCAATATTTGTCCATTGAATAATATGCCATTCTGGAATCCTTGAGTGTCATCACATATCATCACGGATCATCTTTGTCATGTAGTCATCGTGTCATGTCCATATCAATTGTATCATCATCACAAACCATCATTGTACATCTCCATCTGTCCTTCGCTTATTCATGTTTATCTCTTAATTGTTCCTACTCATCCGCTGAACATTCTTGCATCTAGAAGAAGAATTTGTTACCAGAGGGGAGCTTAATCTACCACCATATATCCATCTAGTTTCTATCTAGAATCTCTGATAGTGGGATACTACCTGGAATATCATCCAGCTACCACCTAAAAATGTCAATGAGATGCTACCTGGAAACACTAGTGGGGAGTCAGATCTATGACCTACATCATCATCAGAGAGCATATCATTAAGGAGCATGTATCAACCTAGAACCATATTGGGGAGCTACTACTCAACCTAGAATCACTTGAAAATGAGGAAGGTCCTATGGGACACTCTCACCTCATGTCTATGATAGTGGGGAATGTCCTATGGGACACTCTTACCCCAAGTCATTTCATATAGGGGAGCATATAGCTATCACCTTATATTTAGGATTAGCATAACTCTCCTCATGGGGGAGCACACCCTCAACCCTGGAATCTCAATGGGGAACACGTCTCAACGTGAAATCTCATGGGGGAGATATGCATCTATAACCCCATATCTTAGCAATAGGATATCAAAACATACAAGGGAGCACATCTGAACCCTGGGATATCATTAGGGAGCTCAATCTCAACTTTGAATCACATAGGGTTATCTCAACCAATCCTATTGCCTACTAATCTTTACATAGATGGTAGAACAATATCATAATCAACCTAGGTTGTACACCCCAAGTACACTCTCAACGCGTTGACCAAAACTAGGCAGTATTCCCATAAAGCTGACCTGCTTGAGGGTATGATGCCAACTAGGGTATGTTTTGTAAATACCAAAAGGGAAGCAACATTCTCTTACCCTACGAAGATAGGGGAGCAACATTCTTCAACCTTGGGTAACAAATAGGGTAACGCCATATTGTCCAGAGTTCCCTCAACCCCAGGAGCTCTCAAGCTCAATTCCTCACCCTAGGAGCTCAAGCAGGGTGGGAAGAGTATGCTCAGTGTTCTTGATTGGTTGTTCTCATCATCATCTTGCCTCAATAGTAGTTGTTTCCTATTCATACAGAACATCAAATAAAATATCATGTCAAATCATATATAATCATATTAATCACAAAAGGATACCATAATCATCCTCCCTCTCAGGGAGGGGCCAACCACAAGCCTAAGATTGTTTTGAATAGTTGCACTATCTCAATATATGAGATTACCTCGGTCCAAACCATAGATATGGGACTTACTGCCAATTGGATCACCACAATGTATCCATGGTATCCATGTCATATCCAAATCATGCTCAAACATATCTTTTAAGGAGATTTTGTATCTTGCCTCACAACTAGCTATGCTAGCAACATCGTGATCAACCTTGGTCATGCTATGGACCTCTCATCCAAGATATCATGGTAGAACTCATGCTAAAGCAACGTCTAAATCTACATATCAGCAATAATCTCGAGTGTGAGCAATACATCTATGCAGATACATATCATAGGATAAATATAACATTCGTAAAATATAACACTTCATGTAGATATTTCAAAGCATGCTCGATGGTAAATCTATGTCAGTGAAGAAACTCACTCATGAATTCATTATGCACATCATACATATACAGATGGATGTTCAAAATAGAACATCAATGCTGCAATATGGAATTTCTTTCCAAATTCTAGAAATCGATTCATCATGCCATGATACATTATTTCAAGCTTCATACGCCTTCTTTGTTTCATTACATTATCAGAGGCTCATCACCTGTCACAAGTAGATCATGAGGATATAAAACCAAAACCATAATAAATTTCAAAGCCATACCTTGGAACTCATCATCCTAACTTCATCAAATAAATTTCAAATCTAGACATATCTGGATTGCAAGGCGCTAAGCCAACATTATCATCCTTACATAACTCAATGATGTACCATAAACAACAAAGTCAACTCACCAGAATTTAGAAGCCAGATCATGACCATTATCAAATTCATCATTATCATAGTATTAATACTTTCAACCAGGAAGCAGGTGTAGCTCATATCAAATCATGACTTCATCATGCCAATAATTCACGCATTATCAATCTGAACTTTATCAATTCATTCTCATAAGCATAATATAATTCATCCTGTCACTAGGTGTAAATGCATAAATCTAGGATGAGTCATGGAAGTTCTACTTTTCATGCCAAATCACAACAATCATTATTTCAACTGTTGTTCTAAGAATGAGAAGGTCAATAAGTCAACATGCCCACATAGTATCGATATCAGGGAAAATCAACAATCGTCAAATCAAATCACTAGACATCAAGTCAAGTCCAAATGCTATCGAAGAGATATCTATAGTCAAAGCACATCTCAATATTCAATTCAAAGTTATTTTCAAACATCATGACAAAACACTTTTGATATATACCAGTAATTCCAAATCAATTCCAACCTCTTGTAGCTCAGATATAGTGACATATCTATCTATATGTCCCAGTCACTTGAAAACACAAATTCATTCTACATGTTCATGTTATGGAAAACATTCAACCGTTTCCTATTAGCATATCTTTTTGTTATCTGCAATACATCTTTGGTCCTTATATCTTTTAGGTGACCATATGATTTCAAGCACAACACTTCATTATATGATCAACAAGTTTACTCAACATCTTCAGAAATCAGTTAACAATGGAAGAATATGTTAGGTACATCATCATTCAGAGTTTAGACATGTTTAGAAAGCTTCATATGATTGTCAACAACTGTCAAAACTCTGTTTGCTCTCTACTGGTTAACATGGGAGTGACTTTAGCTCCTAGTCGTTGTCTAAGTCTTAGCATGAGTGTGACCAGAGACAAGATCTCCTAGATCCGTGACTGTGACCGGAAAAAAAATCCTAATTCTTGAATGGGTTTTAGATCTAAGATCTTGTTGCAAATCAATACTGTCAGATGCACTTAAATCATACTTTAGCGGAGTAGAATACAAATAGTGATAAGGGTAGGAATCTTGAGAAGCGATTTTCCCTTTGACCAGGTATCTGCACCATTAATCTTCATTCATGTAGGAAACCTGTCTCAAATTGCGTCATACAAAAATAGATCTATTAGATCATAAACATATGGATATAATCATCATGACATCAATATTTCATCAAAGTTTTAGATTCAAAGAAACAAATTTTATGTCAAGTCACTCCATCAAGTTACTGTATCCCGTTTACCATATGCCATCAAGACAAGACCATAGGTAGTAAGGGGCTTGGAATATATCATATCAAAGTTACCATGCTCTTCATGACCAATGAGATCAAATTAGGTCAAGAAACAAGAGTGTCAATCACTCTTTACATATGCTTTCAACAGGCTTATCACAAGCATTACCAACAGACTCATGTATAGGAGTTAATGAACTTTTCTTCTATGCCAACTATAATTTTCTAAAGCCAAGGTGCTAGCCTTCTTTAGGATCAAGATATCGAACAAATAGATCATAGATGTTAGCCAAACATCAGGTGTATCAATGTATCAACACTAGATAACCTCATTGAATTTAATAAGATCAAAGTGTTCAATACTAGGTGCATCTTTTCATCATAGGAAACATAGATCCAAGTCACTTTCATATACATGAATAAGCCAATGAAGAAAGAGTCATTCTCATCCAACCTTTGGGCTTACAAAGTCAATATATCAAACACAACATACCATGCATACCTTGTAGTATTCAAATACCAGAGCAACTATTCATTAGTCATAGGCTGCTTGAAGTACTTTTTCATCTTTTCATCAAGTACCTCTTTACCTCTTTCCAGATTTGGACCTCCAAAGGATCCTCAAGAAGGACCTACTCATGACATCTCATCATGGAGGTTAGAAACATCAATATACTCAAATACATATGCAGGAAGTAATAAACATAATCATCAAAACTATAAGAAAGAAGCATGATAAGTCAAGAAATAATTATCTTTAATGAGAGGTGATCCTCTACCTCTTGAATCAATATTCAAGAGACATTAATGTCCATGGTCCATATACCAATTTTGTCTTCAAGTATCCAACCAGATATACTAAGGATTATCCCATCTAGAACTTCACCAAATCTTCCACGAGTGCTTGAGCATCTTCATATAGATCATGTTGGAGTTTCATACGTCAAATCTCAAGAGTTTTCCATAGAACATGATTTTCTCTCCAACCCCAACCTCATATAATACAACAAACCCTAATCATTAAGATGCCTAGGGTTTTTTTCAAACCATAAAATTCCTTAGGTCTCCATCATCCTCTTCTTGCTTCCATCAATGGTGTCATCACTAGGGTGATCTCCATGGTTTTTCTTCAGCCTAGATTTGACACCATGTTAAATTTTCCTTAAGAAAACATTGTTATTTACTATGATAGTTGCATTTCACCATTAATACTTTAAGTTCACCCCATATCATCATTTCATTATTCAGATCTACAATATTATACACCAACATGTGCAATAACATAGAAAGAAATAACATCACCATAATCACCAATGCAGTGAAATATAAAAGGAATAGTAGAAGAAAGCATGCACACATATAGAGACACTAGGATTGTTCCACGACCAGGTCAAAACCCACTATGGGGAAAAGCATTGCAAATATTCTTCTTCTTCTTAGATCTTCATAAAAAGTTACAACATTGAGTACAATGAGCCCAATACATATGATCAACAGTAGGTAACAATAAGCTAGATCTACAGATCTACATATGTTTCATAAGAGAAAAGAAACTTATATCCACCGATCTGCAGTACAAAAATCCAAATCCAAAAGTCATTGATGCTAAGATGCCAAAACCCTAGATATGAATTGGGTCACTCTCATCAGTATTGTCTATGAGAGACTAAAAACATCAAAGTTTCACTCATGAAAACATTATCCAAGCGACTGTAACAACAAAGTCGCTCCCATGAGGTCTTTGTGGCTACGACTATGGCCTGAACAAAGAAGAGCCAATATCACTCTCTTATCGAGTTTTCCAAGTGACCAGTAAGTCAAAGTTGCATCCTCGCAGTGCTATCTAAGTGACTAGACTGATAAAGTCACTCCCTGGGCTACATGAAGCTAGTGACCGAGACCGAAACCTTCTGATCTGACTTTAAACCCAAAGTTGCTCCCTCTAAATTGCCTTTCAGAAAAAAGAGCACCAAAGTCACTCTATTACCCACTCTGTCCCTAGGAATGAGGAAGAAAAACCTTAGATCTGTGTGAGTGACTAAGAGCTAGAATACCCTAACCCAAAGTGAACCTTTTTCCAGTGATCTCAGACCTAACGAGGACTTCCACCGATGAACCTGTGCGAGCCAAAAAAAAGGTATAACAATAAAAAACATAACCTAATTGTGTGTCTAAATGAGCTTGATGTCACTTCCTTTTATAGGCTATCTTGAGGGGTCACTCGGGGTTAAGACTGACCCAGGAAGTTACTCATGTGGTTAGGGCTGACACATTCCATAAAGAATGAATTAATAAAATAATTTAAAACTTAAAACTTAGGTCGATTTTGGTCCTCTCGAAAATAGGGATCTAATGAAACCATTATCTCAATCATTTGAGTTGTCCAAGGGGGAATTTTACTGTAGTTACAAAAATAAACAGAGGTGGCAAATCAACTTACCACTAGGATAAAAAATTCTCTTGTGAAATACAAGAAAGCCCCATGGCCCACTTTTCCCTTATATATTGGGACTTATTGTATTAAAATATTCAAATATGTTGAAGTGGAGGTTGAAGATCTATAGTTCTATAGGTTCAATGAGATAAGATATCACAAGTATTAACCCAATAAAATCACCACTAATCACTATAAATATATCAAATATCATGGGAAGTATATCGTTAATCTTGATAGGGAAGAAGAAAAGGTGAAGAAGTTATTCAATGCTTCTGAGGACATGGAATCACCTCAAGTATCCAAGGCTTCTCACCATTATAAACATTGTGATGATGAATTGCTAGAAGGTGTAAACTTAGAGGAGAGAATGTTTGTGCTTAAAAAAAAATAGTATCTAGAAGCCGAAAATGAAAGGGTAAAGAATTATAAGGTCGAATGTGAAGCCAATAAATAGCCAAAAGAAGAAGGGAGGAAGAAAAAAAGAGAGGAAAAAGTTGGAAAGAAATGAGAAGAAGAGGAAGAAGGAAGAGAGAAGAAGAGGAGAGGTTAAATAATGAATCCATGAAAATAAAGGTCGAAGAAACAACAAAAAGGAAGGAAATGGAGTCAATGAAAAGGAGAGAGTAGGAAGAGAAGAAAAAACAAGAGGAACAATTGAAGAAAAGAGAAGAAGATGAAAGAAGGAAGAAATATAATGAAGAGCTATCCAAACAACTTGAATATGAGTTTTTAGTTGACAAAACAAGAGGAGATATTGGGTTCAAAAACTCACAAGCAGAGGAAATCATACCTCGCATGAATGTTCAACCTCCTACCCATTACTGGAGGTCACTTCCCGATTAGCCAAATGAATGTCACTTTCGAGGAAGAAGAGAGGGTGCTAGATCTCTCGAGCTAGAAATGAGATGAGTTTAAGAATGAAATATATAAAGATAGAATGAAATTATTAGCAAGAGATCCTAAAATCCCATATCACTCACCACATAAAGGGTTATAGTAGGAGATCCTTCAAGTAATCCAATCTCCATTGCCACCACAAGAAATTCCTTCGTTGTTGCTACCACTCGAAATGTAGAACATATGATGGACAAGGTAAAGAGGTTGAAAGAAATTTTGGTAAAGGATAAATAGGAAAATGACATCCTATGAGCAAAGAACCAAGCCTTAGAAATCATGATCTCTCACAGTGAAGACTTTAGAGAAGGAATGTAAGAATTAATAAAGTTGGTGGAAGAAGTGATAAAACAAGTCTATGAATGGATGATTATACTTCAAAAGACATCTATCCACTAATAGGGATATAAAAGGAACTAAAAGGGAGGAATTATCATAAAGTGTACCTTATCATCTACATAATACCTCTATGAATGGAGATGAAGGCACCCAAATGCCCCAAAATCTACCAAGAAAAGATAGAATGAGAACACAAAAAGGCAAAGTAGGAATCAAAATGATAGTGAAATCACATGTGAAATTAACCAAGCATATAACTAGGTGTTGGATGCATATAAGTTGAAATTTAGTGAATTTGATGTTGTTATGGTGGAATAAAAAATACCCTCCATTGGTGGAATGGAAATGATAAGGCCCAAAGGAGGAATTTGGCAGGAGGCCCATGAAATGTTGGACACAATGAAGTAAGAAACTATCCAAGATAATTCTGAACCTATGAAAGAGACAATTAAATAAGTTATTGTAGGGCCAATAGTGTTTCACACCAAGATGATCTCAATTCTCATTGATTGGATACAAATGGACCAAAACATCCTTTTGCTAGATTCCATAGAATGCCAAATAAGGTTTGAAGGTCAACTACCAAAGAAGGTCTACTAGTTGCAACTAATTACAAAGCATGGTACATGTACCTCACAAAGGAGATGCATAAAAAATTCCCCAATCTACCCATCACGTGTCTTATTCCATAAATAAATAGTTGTTCTCTTGAAATACCATATATTTCACAAATAAATTTATTTTTGAAATTAAAGTTATTTAGAGGAAAAAAATCATATAGAAGGTCAAAGGTTATGATGGAAGTTGAAAAGTCATGAAAGGTGAAAGGTCACCTCGTTTTGTATAAATATACCCTCAAGGATAATTAGAAGGGGCTTTTAGCTTTGGATGTCATTTGAGCATTTTGTTTTCGAAGCTAATACATCGTTTTAAGAATTTAAGTGGTATCTTAACATCTCCACTATTGGATTTTATGGATACTTCACGTGATGGTGCTATTGACATTTTAGCTTAATTTTGAGAAGCTATTTGAGCTAGTACAAGTTGTTCCATACATGTGTTGTTAATCATCTTAAGACTAATCTCTTGGTGATTTAGTGGCCGGTTTATACTTTCATGTGTTAAATTAATTAACTATTTTGTTGTTTTAGGAACATATTATGCTTGGAAATGTTTGTTATTAATTCTTTAATTATTGTTGCTAAGTAGGAACTAATTCATGAGTGATAAATAAATATTTCCTTTATATACATGTGTCTTAATTAATTTTTTCTAACATTCTTCGTTTGGGTTCAAGTCACATTATTTGAATGCTATTATGTTCTTAGCATCTTATTGTAAAGTACTTCATTAATTTGCTTTAACTTTTGTTTGTCAAAAGCTTTGTTAATTTTCTAATGCTTTCTTCTCATTTTTTCCAAAACAAATCTTAAAGTTATATGGTTGTATTTGGGCCCATATACCTACTCCTATCCCAAACGATAAAGAGTTTAGCTGGTATTTGGCATTGGGGATATCCCCTTACTTTTGGCGGTAAATTTTGACCCATTAATAGACTTGGGGCTAGAAGGAGGGCCACCATTTTATGGTGATTATACTTCCAAATTATTTCCTTAAGACATTTGAATAGGCTAGTAATCAATCGTAATCCCCTTCACCAAATCCATTTCTGTGCAAGATACGTGAAATCTAAGGACCCCCTCCAAATAGTCCTAAGTTGGTATATGAAGTTACTCACAATCAGTTAAGAGCCACCCTCCGTGTCACTCATGATTACGGAGGAAATATTGGACTCCTTCCATTCACATCCATATTTCCCCATAAGTGTTCAATACCTCAAACAACCCATTGTGGAGTGTTAGTTGGTTAGATGTTGTAGAGAGGAACTTATATGAAAGTGAAAAAGGGAAGGCTAACTTATATAATCTGGAAGGTGAGAATTCATAAGCACCAAAGAATGATGATAACTTTGAGTGTTAGTTGGTAAGGTGTAAGAATTGGTCAATGCTTCTTTGGATGATTTGTCATATGTTGTAAAAATAAAATTATATTAAAGTCAAAAAAGGAATGGCTACCTTATATAATCTGGAAGGTGAGAATTCAGAAGCACCAAAGAATGGTGAGAACTTTGAGATATCAGAGAACGAAGGGAATTTTGAGAATGAGGATGAAGGCTCAAACTGAAAGAGTGACAAAGATAATAATAAGGTTGGGAATCAACCTCAACATTTGGGCTATATGGCATAATCTACACTTAATTTTCAAGGTATATTACATGATCTACATTGCCTTGAAAAGTTATTCACCAAGTTTGACCTAGATATGCTGATTTTTGCAAAATATCATATCAATAACTTATATATGTCATTGAGAATGATAAATGTATAGCATGAAGACATGGATTATAGATTGTTTGCTTACACGTTCATGAACAAGGATCCTACATGGTATCATACTCTTCTTGTGTGATCCATTAGAACTTAGGATGAATACAAAAAGGAATTTTTAGAGAAGTTTGCTAAAGAAAAGAAACCCGCTATGCTACTAAAAGAATTGAGCATGCTCAATATGGAAAATAAAGAAAAAAATAAAGACTTCAACTAGTGCTTCACAACCATATTGAATAAATTTCATGATGATGTGTCACCTCATGAAACCATAAAAATTGAATAATAAACTACAACATTACCCTATAACATTGTTATATTCACGAAATGGGAAAAAATGACTACATTGGCCAAGAATTTTGTTGAAGCCTTTGTTGTTAAGAATGACATGGTGGCCATAGGAGGACATAATATACAAGAAGATTCAAAGGGTCTTGGTAAGAAACCTTAAGCCTCTTCTAGTAAGTCTAGTGATAAAGACAATTTTGATTGGGAAGCATAGAAAAATCCTTCAAGCAACTGACTAATGAAGTGTTTGATCTCAAGAGGACCAGTGAAAGTTCTTCAAGTAGAAAATCGTTTAAGCCTTTCTTCAAGAAGAAAAATAATCAAGTGAAAAATTTGATGTAGAATGCGAATGTCAATCTCAACGTAGAAGAGCTAGGCATGGATAATTCTTTATCGTTTAATCAAGTGACCCATTATGACAATACATGCCGACAATGGTTGAATGGAATGACCGTGATGATCAATAGGGTGTTTGATGAACAACCCATCAAGTATCAACCCAACCATTCAAACAAATAAGAGTAGGCCTCACTAGATGAAGATGATGCTAATATTGGATCAGCCATAATGGTACTTGATGTGATTAGAGGTAGTGAGTGCCAATCGATTGGTGAATCTTTAGTGAGAGAATCTCCTCTAGCCAACCCTCCTAAGTCCTAAAATATGAGGAGCAAGGGACTAGTGGTTGATCCTATCTTAGATGAGAAGAAATAAGTATTTTGAAAATAATCTTACCCCTAAATAATCCTACTCAGAATTGGACTCCTCAATCTCCAATGGGTAAAGCTTCGAAAGGTAATTTGGGAACAGAAAATTCTAATACACCTAATGCCTCTGAAAATCGCTCTCAATCAGCATCCTTTAGCTAGTCAAATAAAGATAAGAGTGTATAAAATAATATAGGATACAATATAGTTGATAATTTCAAGAGAATTTGAGCAAACATATCACTCTTTGAATTTCCTCGGTTTCATGGGAAAAGAGAGTTGATTATTAATACTTTTGCATCAGAACTTTCAACAAGAAAAGGAAAATATTCCTCCAAGACTTTTTCTCTTGGTCAAACTAACGCCGCAGTAAGTTTTGAATCTATTATGAATGGAACTGATGTAGGATTTAATTCAAGAACATCAATGCCTCTAGTTTTGTTAACCTTTTAGATCTATAATTATAATTTTCATTATTGTTTAGTTGAATCTAGTGCATCAATGGATTTCATGCCTGTATCTGTATGCAAGAAGATTAATGCTAACCTAGATAAGACAAACAAAATGATAATTTAACTTGGTAGATCTCAAGTACACGTGATACAATAAATAAAAAGAATGCTCATTACTTTGTCCTCTGACTCACTGGTACACCATTTTATTGCAATTGTGGTTGTGGATATCCTCATGGAATATGGAGTATTGTTGAGTAAATATTGTTTGAGTAAGGTCCAAGGATACTTTTCCATGGACTGGTCACATTTTTGGCTACCATTGAAAGGGAAAATAATCAAATCAGGGTTAATGACAAGCCACATATGAAGTACATGGTTACTGAGATGGAAGCATGATGGAAGGACATAATGAACCAATTAGTAATGCCCAGGAGATGTTGGGAATTTTTTTTCGAATCATAAATTGGTTGGTATCAAACCTAGCCATCATTTGTTTCACTAGATACAAAGTTGGAACTCGTTGCTTGTCCTCCGAATGGTGAAAATGTAACTTGTATTACATATATAAATAATTTTAGTTTAGATACTGACCATGTAAATATTGACATGTTGACTATTTATTACAATGGATAAAAAAACGTAGGATGGTGCTAGTGTAGGTTATATCCTTATGGATATTAAGAAGACTAAGGCCTTGATCTCATGTCGTCTAGAGTTTGAATGCGTTAACAACACCGCTGAGTACGAGGCATTGATTCTTTTTCCTTAAGAAATCCATAAACATAAAGGTAGACTTATCGAAGGTAATTTGTGATTCTAAAATTATCACTAGGTAGGTGTGTAACATTATCCATTTCATTTCACCTCATCTAAAAAACTACCAACAGGAGGTATGGAATTTTATTTTTTCTTTCAATTCCTTTAATATTAAGTTACTTTTAGGGATTAATAATGTTGTATTTGATACATTAGCTAACACGACTGCTATATTTACACCTCTCAAGGATGGATATTCTATATAAATAGTATAAAAACCTATCATTCATGATAATGTGATTAATTTTTGTGTTTTCAATGATGACCAACAGATCTTGGACTTTATCTCTAACACAGGCATATTCAAATATGTGACCATAGATTAGGTTGAAGAAGACAAAATTTTGAAATAAAGATCAAATGCATGAGAGGTAAATCTAATTAAAAAAGGTGTTGTATCATTAGAAAAGGTGTCTAATTTATCGAATCATTTGAAGGGGCCACCTTTGATGCTACTACATGAAAAAATTAATATAGGGATAGAGAAAGACCCTAATTTCATTAATATTGGTACCATATACTCTCCAAAAAAAACGCAAGCATTCATTTAGTTGTTCAAATAGTAGCAAGATGTTTTTGCATGGAATTATGATGACATTAAGACATATAACACTAGGATCATTCAACGTGTGATTCAAATCAAGGATGGGGTCAAACCATTCCAGTAAAAGCTAAGGAAAGTACATCTAACACTCAAGCCTCTAATACAAAAGGAATTAAATAAGTTTTTGAATGCATAAATTATTTTCAAATTCAGGTATTCTCCATAAGTCTCTAACTTAGTCCCTAAGAGAAACAAATCTAGATAAATTCATTTATTTGTATATTTTCGTTACCTTCATCAAGCTTTAGATAAGGAAAACTATATAATTCCCTCAATGGAGTAGATACTCCAACAATTTTTAGGTTATGAGATGCTTTCATTATTGGACATATTTTCTAGCTAAAATCAAGTATTATTAGCTGAGCTAAATAGACTTAAGACAACATTCAAAACCAATTGGACAACCATTTATTTAAGATGGATTCCCTTTTGGTTAATCAATTTGGGAGCCACCTTTCAAAGATCCGTCGACATTGCATTTGAAGGACTAATTTTCCAAAGTGTGGTTGTTTATATCAACAATGTTATAGTGTTTTAAAAGAGAAAATTTGATCACTTGCATCATTTGAGACAATTTTTTTAGCGTTGCAAGAAGTATGGTATATCACCCTACCCGAAGACAAGAATTCTTGTTGTGTTCGAAGAAAATATCCTAGGACATACCATTGCAAAGAGAAGTATTATAGTATATCCTAAATGTGTGAAAGAAATAACTCAGATTCTATTTCCTAAAGGAAATAAGGCAATGCAATTTCTGATTATGCTCAAGTTGTTAAGCCTTTAAAAGTTATGATAAATAATGATGCTATTAAAAAATGAAATAAAAAAGAGAAGTAATCCTTCACCAAAATCAAGGAAGTTATAGTTGAGGCTCCCACCCTCTTTGTCCTAATTTTGAAAAAGGCTTCGTGCTCTACACCTTTGCCTTAGAATCCTTATAAGCGGTTATTCTCACTTATAAGGATGGTCAAGGAAATGAATGGCCCATTTCATTCATGATTACAAGTATGCAAGGGGTAGAGTTAAGCTATCCAAACATGGCGAAGTAAGCTTACATGATTTAGAAAGTTGTTAAACATTGTAGGCCATATATCCTTAAAAATCATGTTATAGTATTTTTTCCTTACCCCACTATTAAATCTTTGTTAGTACAATAAGAATTAGGTGAGTGAAGAAAAAGATGGATAACACACCTACAAGAATATGACATGGAATTCAAGACTTCCCATGTAGCTAAAGGCCATTGTTTAGGAAATATTTCTACTGAAGTCAAACATCCTTGGGAATAAAAGATGTTAGAATAGGATCAATAAACTTAAATGTATAATAATGATTTTGCAATATCAGTAAGTACACTATCATCTATGTATACAAAGAAAAGGAAATATTTGGAGCAATGAACATTGCTATCTCACTTATCAGCAAAACAAAAAAGTGTCATTCAGTTAAAATCTTCATCTTATCAATTGGTCCATGGATTTTTATTTTCTAAACATCATAATGGAGATTTTCTAAGATGTTTGGAATCTCCTCATTATGAGAATATTTTTAAATAACTTCATGATGGAGGTCTAGTAGGAGGACACTATGTTGGTGATACCATAGCACACATAGTTACATGAGAAGGATATTATTTTCCAACATTGTTTAAGGAAGCTCATGCATATGCATGAAGATGCTTGATTTGTCAAAAGTGTGCTAGTAGGGAAAGATGATCAACTACCTTTATTCATCCCATTTCAAAATAAGAACCATTTCAGCAGTGGGGCTTAGATGTTATTGGTGAAATAAATCCTCATTCATCAAAGTAACATAGATATATTCACACGGAAATCAATTATTTCACGAGATGGGTTGAAGTTGTTCCATTGAGGCAAGTGAAAGACTAAGAGGTGATCAAGTTTCTCAATCAAAAAATAATCCCCAAGTTCAACATATCAACTTCACTTGTCTTTGATAATGCTACTTATTTTCATCTTTAACTTTATATGATTTTTACTTGGAGAATGGAATTGTGTTAAAGCACTCTGCAAACCACTACCCTCAAGGTAATGGATTAGCATAATCCATTAACAAAAACTTAATATGTATGATAAATAAAATGGTATTGACCGAGTAGAGAAATTGGCACAATGCATTATTAAGTTCTCTTTGGGCTAATTGAGTCACCCCAACACCTTCCCTAGGTACTTCATCATAATTCCTTGTTTATGGGAGTGAAGCAATTATGCATCATAATCTTTACCCACATGGTCCCCAACTTTCCTAAAAATCTTGCAGTACCCTATTATGCAATGTTAAATTGACACCCTGATAAAGCTAGAGGAAGAAAGGAAAATGTTTCATGATACATTTTCCTATCACCAAAAGTGAATTAAAATATTGTTTGATAATAACTCCTTAGAAGACAAAGAATTTAGTGTATGAAAACTTGTTTTAAAATGGGATAAAGCCCATGAAGACAAGGGAAAACACACTAAGTTACAACCCCTGCAGCTCAATCCATTTGATATACATGAGAAAATTTTCCTACATACCAATAGAATACAAACCCAGGAAGGGAAGACTGAGTCCCTTCTCATAAATGGCCAATATTTAAATAAATACTTCCATTAGCATCCCTATAGGCTTTTATTTCCCAAATATACATATTGTAGTTTATTCCTACTTCTTATTTTCCTTTGTGTCGTTTCTACTATCACATTTTTTTCCTTTCCACACTTTCCTTTTTTAATTAGTTGAATTTTAGGTAGTTTTAGTTGTTTAAATATTTATAGGGCTCTTCTACATAAATAATAAACCTTGTATATGAATAAGTTGATTTTGTTTCTATAATGATATGTCAAATATTTCTTAAAATAAGTTGAGGTCGCCTTAACCATTGGATGACAAGTAAATGTCCCTCTCTTACTTTAGCCTTCAATATATTAATGATTCAATCATATCTAGATGGAAAATATGACTTAGACCATGTGGTGAACTCTAGTCAAGTACGATACATTGTATTCATAATTAGATCTATGTTGCTCAAATTGGTCTTGAAATGTTGAATAATGTGATCAATGCATTATCCCAATTGAAAGACAAGTGAAAGTGAGAAAACCAAAATGAGAAAACTTATTTTAGAAAATACTCAAGTATCTGTAAAATAATGAATAACCCTTGTGGATGTAAAATAAGTTAAGATCCCTCATCCACCTAGGCACAATGAATGCCCAAATAATGCAAAATGCATGAAAAACAAAATAATAAAGGATAAAGGTTTGAGAGAAAATTCTTGCACATAGAGGTGATTCGAGCAACTCCTTTGGGGCTATGGACGCTCACTAGTAGCAAAGAAATGCTTGTAATTTCTTGAGTGACTCCACCAAGGATATGGAGGCTCAGTGGAAGTGGAACAACACTAGAGACATGTATCAAAATATCTAAAGATTTCATGCTCGTATATATATTACCCCTATCCCCTATCAAGTCGTTGGTGATTGACTAAAATATTGTGGTACTTTAATAATAAAACTAATGAAGGTGACAAAGACACTAAACTCATACCAAGGTTGAATAGAAAAATTAGTGTGATCCATAAATATGGATCAATACTTCCTAAAATTGTGGCTTGACTACAAATATGGGCTAGATAGAGATACTGAGGTCCTATCTGTGAATTTTTAGTCATTGTAGTGACTAAAAATCCTCCCAAATTTTCAACATTTCAAAATTTTGAATCCCCATTATCTTAAGCTTCTCTAAGGATACATCGCAAGGAATAACTTAAGCCTATTTATTCTTTAAAATTTGTTTGAGACTTCCTGTACTCTAAATCTTCCTTAGAAATTCTGATATCAAATTCTCTGACTACCCACATCAAAATTCTACCTTGAAAATCTATGATTAAGATCTAATTAAAACCTTTCGTCACATCTCCCTTAATGTATATCACACATTGCACTTTCATGGTATAGTCAAACCATGTCTGATCTCTCATTTTGTGATTTGCGGACTCAATCAAAACTCCAAGTTGCGTTATTGAATTATCGTTGTGATTTCACTAATCCTAATGTGCGATATTAAGATCATGTCATTCCATCGCACCAAATTAACCATGACCTTGCATTTAATGCACCTCCCCTCTGCACATGTGACTTAAGGTTTATATATATCATTTAAGATACACAAATCATTTTTACCCTTGTTTGTTGTGATCTCTAGACCTTTAAGCACAAAAATGATCCCATTGTGGTGTTATCTACCTATACATCTCCTGGCCATGACCTGTACACTAGATATAGGTTAGTACCACATCTTTATGCCTTGCGATTATGATTTTATTGTTTCATTGTCTCTTTAGCTTCCATATCAGTTCAATTACCCGAATCCTCACCTCCCTTAAAAACTATATATATGTACCATGGCCTCCATTTATTCATTCTGCTTGCACCTACCCTTGAACATCTATTTTTTGTTTGGATTCCAAATTATGACATTTTTCACCATTTTAAGAAATAATTTTCATTCCTTTTACCACATTTCTTTGCCCATATATTACCAGTCTTTTTATGTTTCTTCGTGAATGTGTGACATTAAGATTATGGACATTAACATAATTAATTATCATTATTTTCCATTATTTTTTATGAATTAAAAAGTATCCTTGTTGGGTTTCTTAATGATGGTTTTCCTAGTGTTGTTCAAATAGTTCCTATATAGTAACAATAATGACCTTCGAGGTTGGCATACTTACACTTGTCCACGAGAAATTATAGAACATGGGCTTTGTTCCTAGGGATGTTAACATGGATTTACGTTATCTAATTCATACCTAGATCAAGTCTGTTGGACTCAATCTCATGATATACATTTTGGACAACTCATTTCAAACAAAATTAGGTGACTAACTTCAGACACAATTTACTGATAAATGATGAAAAATATAGAAAATTCGTGGCGTGAGTTTTTTTGAGAACATTTGTAGTTAAGTGACACATTAGGGGTTTCTCTAAAATGTTCATAGATTGAGATATACATGTGGTTCTTTCAGACGTTTTTTTTCTTGTTGTTGTCGTTGACAGACCATGTCACAAACAAAGTAATCAATTAGCAACTAAAACAAATTCAACCTATTTTAATATGATTCTATCATAATTAAATAAAATATGATTTTATATTGAGTTTTTATAAAACCAAGATCTCCCAAAAATAAGCAAATTCAATATTTTGTAGTCTATCCATAGTTAGTACAATCCATTTTTGGGGAATTAGTTCTAATTCACCCCTTACACTTCTCTTGTATAAATGTATGGGAAAAGAGTAGGATAGGAGTGAACATACTATTAGAAGTCAGGTCAAAAGGGGGAGGCACCATCATTCTCAGACTGTGGATCTTGTAATTCCATTTCCAAATCTAATGCAATCTCTATTAGTTCATGGCTTATATATTAATTGCTAGTTTGTGGGTCGTGAATCACCAACCCCTTGATAGGGAGTAAGGGTACTTCTATTTAGTAAGGGTTTCTATGTCAGTAGAGGTAGATAATCATTACATATTAATTTAGTTGCAGGTTATGTTAATTTATTTCTTATTATAATTTCAATTATCACTATTATATATTCTTGTTGGTACATTGATGATATTGTTGGTTAATTTATTTTCCATAACATTAATGTAGATTGCTCATCTGTCAATACATTTACTCCAAAATCAATCCCTACTAATTGTCTGTTGCTATAATTTAATTGATACTATAGATTTATAATTTATTGTTGATACATAATATTTGTTAGTAGTTGTTACATCTAATTCAATGTGTTATGCATATTTATATTGATTGACTTGATGGTTTTGTGGTTGTGATTGAGTGGTTTTCTAGTATTAATTCAAGAAGTTCTCTTTATTTTCTATGCAAGTGTGATTTCAATTCCAACATAGTGTGTAGAGTGTTAGTTTTATGCAAGTGAGTGTTTGACAGTGAAACTGGTTTTCATTTCTGGAAGTGTCAAGAGTGACAACTTTAGTTTGATTGTGTGCCAATTGTTGTAGGAGAAAGAATAGTATTCGGAATTAGCCAATACTTGTTAGAAATTTATACCTACATATACTTTACACAATAACCTTAAAATAAGAAGACTTACCCTGGTTAATAATTTATGCTTGATTGAATTAACTTATTTTATTAAGAAAATTCATCTACTAAACATTTTGGGGTCATTTGTGTTATCACTTAAGGAAAACCCTGGTTGCGGGGAGAACCATAAGGTAAATCTGAACCTCTTTTAGGCTGAAAGATAGCCGTTTAACCTAGAGAGGGATATCTCCCTAAAACTCAACTACCTGAAGGTCACTATAGTGGAAGGTTTTGCCTTTAAAATTCTATGGCCAGATTTAGTTCATAGGATAAAATTTGGTCGTGTTGTTTACAAAACACATCATTGGGAATGGATTCCAGTTCTAACAAGTAATGCTACAAATCTAATGAGAAGGATACAAAAAGCGTAATAGCAGAAACTCCTTTGACAAATTGAGAGTTTGGAAGAAAATAATTGAAGTGAGACAAAATTATAGCTGCTTGAGGTAACAAATACTAATGGCTAAGAATTATGAGAAAGAGCATAAATGAATCTAGACCTCATACACTAAAATTTCCAGACATGATGAAATTTTTTTATAAATAAAGAGAAAACTGACAGGGAACTACAACACATGAATTTCCAATAAAATTCTCATCAAAAACTGTAATATATTTAAGATTTCTCAAATATACGAGAATGCAAATGTTTTCATTAAAATCCAACCCTTTCTTCTTCTACAAAAATTGTCTTTATAGATTTTACATCAACTAATTACAGGATTATAGTATCAAACTTAATTACAATAATCCAAAAATATCCAAAGATTCTAAGTTCATGCATGTGGAAAATATTTTTAATTACATAAAGTTTTTTCTAGAAATAAAATGTCTATTGGAATATATGCTATCATATAGGAAAAGAGATATATCTTTTAGAATATCCTCCTTGAAAATAGAAATAAGTCCCTAAATGATAGAAAATAATCTTTGTTGGCACACACATCCCTCTACAATAGGTCCAATCCTCACCAAAACCATTTATTTTTTTCATCCTTTTCTGTCGGATTTCCTGGTGAAAATCGTTGATGCCACCACTGTCAACTTTTGTGTTTTATGGATTGAAGCTTTCACTGACAGACTAACTGTCAGCATTTCTTTCTTCCTATTTCAAAATTGTTGAGAGTAGGAATGTCAACATTTTCTGTTACCAAAATTTCACTAATAATGGAGATGTCAGTGCTCCCTGCTTCTTTAATAATTGATGACAAATTGAATGTAAGCTTACTCCCTGTTCTGTTGTATATAAAACATTGTTAAGCATACAGTCAGCAATAAAGGCAAATCATTGTTTCTTAAGTTCATAAAAAGAAAAAATTCAAAATGACCCCAAGGCTCTTAGCGAAGGGTGTTTGCTACTTTAAGGAGAACATCCACCTTCTCCAGCCTCTGTTTCTTTCTTTGTCTTATCTCCATAGGACCTTTCCTCATAGTTTCTTTTCCCTTGCTCTTCTTGGAGCTTGCAACTTTATTCGTGTTGTTGATAAGGTCCTTCAGTGACATATTGTCTACATCAATCACCTGCTTGGCTAAATATGGGTTTTTTCTGAGTTTAATTTTATACCTTAATTTGTTTGTTGGCCTTGTATAGGGTCTTTTTCAACCATTAAAAATGTCAAACAACGTTTCGTCACCTTGGGTCTCAATTTTGACCTCTTTGCATTCAATAATTTCTGGTTTATCTATGTCTGTAGGGGAGGCTTCGATAGGGGGACTCACTAACTAGGGAGGATTGATATCAGAAGGTAGGTTTACAGGAGATGCAAGGTCTAGTTCACTGAGCCTATCATTATTTATTTGGTATAATTTAGGGATTTTAGGGCTAGAGGATGTAGATGTTATCTCTATGCCTTTCTAGATCAGAGTTGGCTCAACAGGGGCTTTTTCTTGGGTCTTTTTTCCATTTTAGTTGTATTTGGCCCCCTTCTTCAATTTTTAAGGGGTTGAGGTTGAAAACCTCCCCAAAATAGGAAGTGGTTTCAGGTTCTCCCTGCCTTAGTCAACTAGTTTTCAATTAGTAGCTTGATGAGGTCTTTATGGTAGATAAAATGGGGAGAAGGGTTGGTTCTTGCTCTAAAACAAGATGCCAAATGCCCGAGACTCTCCAATAGATAGAAACATGCATTCATTCTAACTTGACCAGCCAAATGTGTAAGGACATGGAAATAATAGAGGTTTACCAATTAAATATTCCCTCATAGGTGAAATATTGTTGAGAGATGTGAAGCAGGCCATGCCATTTATCCTGCAGCTAGTCCCTCTGAACCCCGATTCTCCAATTGCAATTCTTGAATTCCTCCTTTAGAAAAAAGGACACATTGGCCCCTGCCAACACATGACTTTTGAAAATCCATTCTCCATCTATTGGAAACACTATAGCTTCTTAGATTAGCTGCTCTATAACCAAAAAATAGATCCCACTGACATGCACCTAGTTCTCATCGAAATGTTGAGTGAATGACCAAGCCACAACATCGTGGTAGTCAATGCAGTAGCGGAAAAACTATCTCCAATTGGCTTGTTGGAAATGCTCCTAGATATCGAGATATATGTCCAGCAAATCTGGTGCTTTAGGCTCAGCTCAGTTAGCTTTGTCGCCCTTCCCCATCATAGTCTTTGGCTTGAAACTGGAAACCCCAGGATTTGATCATGGATCCTTGTAGGAGAAAATGGATGGTATCTTGCCAATTTGTTACAAATAAATAACATAACCATAAAACTTATAAATGACAAGATGGATTTAGAAAAAAGATTACAATCTGAGGGAGACATGTTTTAGCCCATAATCATTCATCAAACCATACACTAATGTTGGTGTATAAATATATGATTTAACCATCATACTTACCCATGGCATGCTTCATAGTGCTAAACATTGACACTGATGTGGTCAGCGTAATTCCAAATTTTGAATTTAAAATTTTCTTTTGGCGTTGATAATCGGCTTGTCTATTTTATCAAAAGCATTGATAAACCCATTGTCAGTGAATTTATTCCTGAAAATATAGTCAAAATACTTAAAATCATGACAAACCCATTATTCATGTTTCCCTGTTTATTATAAATAAAATTTTGACACTAAAACTGTCAACATTTTCTGAATTAAAAAAAAAAAAAAACTTAATGTTATAACAATTAGCTCCATGGGGATGTTGTCGATCAATGATGGAAGCAAGAACCCCATAGACCAGAGACCTAAGCCATTGGGCAACTCCCAACCAGTAACCATGAAACCTATAAACTATACCACATTCAATTCCATACTGAAACTGCAAACTAAAAACTAAACTAGAAATTCACATTAATGCTAAAAATTCATTACCACTGTAATCAAATTAACACTCTAACTCTGGTATCAACCTAAACACCAACTGTTGAAAACTAAAATATAAAATTCCAAAATGAAAGGATGCTCATGCTTGTGATCTTATTCATGTATAACTTCCTACCCTATTCCAACTAGTCAACTGTAGGGTCAAGAGATCTTAAATTTCTAGTGTAGCCAGTCAAGTAAATGGCCATTTGACTTCAATAGATTTAAACTATCCCCAGTTAAGAAGAAAAAATTAAAAAATGACAACTCAACATTAGAACTAAATCCATCTCCAAGCTTCATCCATTTTGAAAAATTTCCACTGACTACTTCCAAAAATGCCACAAAATTATCTTTTCCTCATGATTGGAACATACTTGAAAAAGGGTCTTCAAAAACATAGATTATTTCCTTCTCTTGATGATCACCAAAAATACAAGAATATCCTTCATCTTTCACTATTGGTTGTTCTATGTCAAGAAGTATTTCATTTGGTTGATCCTTAAGAAAAATTTCATTCACATCAGAGAAAAGATTTACACATTCTTGAAAATATTCAAATGCAAAATCCACATTATTCGTAATAGGAATATCCTTTTGAGTATCAAAAAATTCCGACCTTGTTACTTCAAAAGGTGAAAATACATGAATTACATCATTGTTTTCAAAGGAAACTAGGACAACCTTTTCTTATTAATTGTTTCCCTTAAACTCTATTTAATATTTGTAATGAATTGATCATTGTCTAGAGTTGTCAGGCATGCAATTTCAGAACTCTAATTTTCACAAGTTTCTTCATGAGACAAAAACCCAGAAAATATTTAAAAATATATCTAAATGGTTGTCCCTATCATTTTCTTGGTCATTTGAAGAATGTTGAAAACATTGTTGACTATCTTGATCTCTATCTTGATCACAAAAATATTGGTAAGGTTGTTGTACATTTTCATCAAACTCATGGAATGGCATAATACTGTCATCATTAAGATTCTACTCAATTTGATTTTCAGCTAAGGGATAGGTTACTGTTTGTTGAAAACAATCTTGAGCTTTATGGCAGCTAGTCTCTACTAGTTCTTCCTAATGAAAAGACATTTTAAATAGGGCTTCTTTGATTTATTCATCCATTAAATATTCATTATCAATGCCAATTCCCACATATTGAATAAATATTTCAAAAGATTCACAAGAGTTTTAAAAAAATTATCAAGATTGGGAGAATTGCTTATAATTCTTATAAAAAACAGTATGAAAATTTTTAGAGAATAAAGACTAGCAGGTGACAACCTTTCATACCAATTTCTTGCATTTTCTTCTATGGCTTCCATAAACATTTTCATCAGGAAATATTTTTGAAATTTAACCCCAAGACTATGTATATGCATATGAGATTTTGCCAAATAAAGGGCAGCATCATCCCCGTCCTTATCTTTGAATCTTGGAAAATAGAATTTCCAATCCATTCAAGGAATATGATTTGGAAAGACAAGAATATGATCACAATTCATATGAACATATGTTGTAGATTGCGGATTCATCTCGAGATATTGGAGTCACCAAACAGTTCTTCAGACAACCTAATATTCATCCAGTGGAGTCATCGTGAATGTTTTGAGCTCTAGATTTAGTTGAGAAAGGAGTCATCATGTGAATCATGCACAACCTTTCTGTGTTTGTCCTTTGTTCACCATTAGAGAGTAGATATGATATTTTTCATTCTCCCAGGGATGATTTGACATGAAATTTTGTGTCCCCAACAACAATGCCAAAATGTTATCACTTAAGGAAAACCCTAGCTGTGGGAAAAATCATAAGGTAACCTCGAAACTCTTATAGGCTAAAAGTTGGCACTTTAACCCGGAGAGGGATCTCTCCCTAAAACACAACTACCTAAAGGTCACTATAATAGAAGGTTTCACCTTTAAAATTCTATGGCTAGTTTTAGTTCATAGGATAAAATTTAGTTAGGATATTTACAAAACACACCTTTGGGAATCGAATTCAATTCTAATAAGTAATGCTACAGATCTAATGAGAAAGATACAAAAGTCATGATAGAAGCAATTCATTTGACAAAATGAGAGTTTGGAAGAAAATAACTGAAGTGAGACAAAATTATAACTGATTGAGGTAAAAAATATTAACGGTTGAGAATTATGAGAAAGAGAATAAATGAAGGCATATCTCATACACTGAAATTTTCATACATGAAGAAAAAATTTTATAAACAAAGAGAAAGCGGATAGGGAACTACAACAAGAATTCCTATAAAATGCTCATAAATAATTCTAATATATTTAATACTACTCAAATATACTAGAATGCAAATGATTTTAGTAAAATCCAACACTTTCTTCTTCTACATAAATTTTCCATATAGACTTTACGTCAGCTAATTACAGCAATATAGTATCAAACTTAATTACAATAATCGAATAATATCCAAATATTCTCGTGCATGTGGAAAATGTTTTTAATTACATTATTTTTTTCTAAAAATAAAATGTTTGTTGTAATATATGTTATCATATAGGAAAACAAAAATAACTTTTAGAATATCCTCCTTGAAAATAGAAATAGGTCCCTGACTAATAGAACATAATCTTTGTTGGCACACAGGTACCTCTATAATAGGTCCAATCCTCACCAAAACCGTTTCTATATTGTAATTCTTTTCCATCATATTTCCTCGTGAGAATCACTGATACTGCCATTGTCATCCTCTATGTTTTTTTGGATTGAAGATTTCGCTAACAGACTAACTGTGAGCATTTCGTTCTTCCTATTTCAAGATCGCTAACAGTGGGAATGTCAACATTTTCACTTGCCCAAATTTCACTAACAATGGAGATGTCAGCACTCTCATCTGATTTCAAAATCACTGATAGACTGAATGTAATCTTAGTCCCTGTTCTATTGTATATAAAATGTTGTTAAGCATATTGTCAGTGATAAAGGAAAAACATTATTTCTTAAGTTCATAAACCAAAATTTTCAAAATGACCCCAAGCCTCATAGCCAAGGGTGATGGCTACCTTAAGAAGAAAATACACCTTCTCCAACCTTTGTTTTTTTCTTTCTCTTGCCTCCATAGAACCTTTCCTCATAGTTTCTTTTCCCTTGCTCTTCTTGATGTTGATGATAAGGTCCTTTAGTCGCATATTCTCTACATCAATGACCTCCTTGGCTAAATTTGGGTTTCTTATGAGTTTAATTTTATACCTTATTTTTCTTTTTGGCCTTGTATGAGGTGTTTTCCCACCTTTAAAAACTTCAAACAACGTTTCTTCATCTTGGATCTCAATTTCAACCTCTTTTCCTTTAACAATTTCTGATTTATCTATTTTTGCAGGGGAGGCTTCAACTAGTGGATTCACAACCTAGGGAGGACAAATATCGGAAAGTAGGTTTATAGGAGATGAAGGATCTAGTTTACTGAGCCTGATAGTCTTTCTTTGGTATTTTTAGGGCCAGAGGATGTAGATGGCATCTCTCTGCTTTTCTCGCTGGGAGTTGGCTCAACATGAGATTTTTCTAAGGTATTTTTCCCTTTTTTAGTTGTCTTTGGCCTCCCTCTTCTATTTTTAGGGGGTTGTTGGCTTGAGGGGATCTGGACCAAGGTTCATAGTTAGTTGCACCAACCAATAAAACCATTCACTTTTGGCCCTTTCGGCAACAACCCGCGTAGCGCAAGTTGCAATCTCACTCGAGGTAGTATTGGGATGATAGAACTGGGTTTCTGCATCCAGAGGTCTATGTGATGGGGTTTTGTTACTTCTAGGGATTTATTCCAACCTTTGTGGACCCTAACCCTTGAAATGTGGAAATTATAGTAACTTACAAAAAATAACTTCTAACTCTGTGACAATTTCTTTAACATTAATAACATCAAGTAAACTAACAAATCTACTTTCATGCATTAATTAAGTGTTTCTTATGATAAATGCAGAAATCAGAGTGAATACACAAAAAATGTAGAATTAAACATAAAGGCATCGATACATAGATAATTCTCTAAAATAGCCTTTATTATGTTCAATCCTTCTGTTACAGACACTTTCTTCCCTGCGCACACAGCTGTAGGCGCCCGTGCACTTAGCTATGGACTCACCAAGGTCTCTGTGCACACAATTGTAGGAGCCTTCCCCTTCGTCCAAGTACAAAAGAAACTCTTTTTCCCTATATCACTCGACCATACATAGATATTCAATTCATTTATTACTTCCTATGACTCACTATGACTCCTTTTTGTAGCATCTTTCTTTATGGTTCACAAACTATGGGAAGGTCACAAAACATCTTAACTTTTAACATACTAAGAGACTTTGACCTTCCCAAAGCCCCTTTGACTTCTAATGACCTTTGCGCTCTACTCCTAAAAATACAAAGACTTTACATAAATAACAAAAACTATTACAAAATTGACCATAGGGGACCCTGTCCGAATAGGCCCCCAACATAAATTCATGACTCGTCCTCGAGTCACTCTATTGGTGGTGCTCTATTGGTGGTGCCCCAATCTTCACCTATAGCTCACTAAATTCAATATTTAACACTTGTAGGTCTGAAGTCCCCTGCACAACAGCCTGTCAGACTTCTTCAACCAAATTTTCAGTGGTGGGGCCTTCGACTGTAGGGCCCAATTTTTTTTCTCTCTGCTACATGGCCTTCAACTGGCCTTGTACTAATAGCATCAATTGACTAGCCTAATCCACCCAAGGCTATGTCCTTGAAGATATGATTGCTTCTTTGCAATGCAACTCATCAATTTTTTTCTCGATGAGCTTGCATTCCCATAATCTGGTCAACCTTTCCACTGGTGCCAAAGTTCGCGTTGTCGACCTGATTTCATCAAACTATCTCTACTTCTCTCTCATATCTTCCTTAATATTTTGTAAATTTGGATCCTCCTGTAGTTAGATCCACAGTTCCATGGCATGTTCAAATAACTGAATGTAGCCCTCGGCTGCAGCTTCCAATGTAGCCATCTCCTCTTTAATAGAAACTTTGTGCTACTCTCTGACTTCTAGAGGAGTAGTTTCCTGCAACTTAAGTTGTAGCTCAAAGATTTACAACTGCAGTTCAAATATAACTTTGCCTATTTCCTCCTTAGACTCCTTTAGTACAACAACTAGCTTTTGAATATTCTCTGCAGGGGTCATTTCTACTGGAATCCGAAGCTTGGGAAACTCACTACAGGCTTGCGCTATTGTCACTTCCAGTTGTTGACTTCATGTTGTTACCTCCTCCTTTTCCTCGAGGGCATGTGCCTTTTACTCAAATATCTTTTGATTATTTGTTTTGACCTTGTTGATGATCAACAGTGTGCATTATTCCTAAATTCTGATCTCATCAGACACCCTTTGATGCAGCTTGTGCAGGGTATGAATAGGAAGCACTACCAAATTCAGACTCAAGTGATTCATGCGTAGTAGGTGCACGCTACCTTCTACTGAGTTGACACATATGGATCCTTCTAGGAACTGCACTGTGTGGAGATCTAGGGTGAGTTCTGCTTCTAAGGCTGACCTGGTCGCTTGTTTCAGGCTAGCTTCCTTCAGGCTCAACTGTCACATACTCGCTTGAATAAGACCTGTTTGGACATGTAAGTCCCGCAGGCCCTACTACACCTTACCTAGAGTTTTCTGGTACTCATCTTCGAAGTATACCTAAAGATCCATCATTGCATCATGGACCACATCCCCAATTTAATCTAGGTCCCCTTTTGTGAGGACCAAAGGTGTTGCACTCGCCAAATTGTCTAACTTTTGCTTCTTGTGCAGCTCTGTAAAACTCCATGTCTGCCTCTTATTGATGATGATTGGGGACTCCAAGCCTGTGCCCCCTTCCCCTTATCCCTCTATCTCTTCCTCCAGTGACATTCATGTGCTATATTTTTGAATCGTCAAGGTCAATGGTGGTCTGCGACATATTCTTTTGTTTTGTTGCTTCTTTTTCCTTAGCAACAACTTCTTTCTCCTTTGTAGCAACTTCTTTCTACTGTACAACCTTTTCTTTTGACGTGGCCTTCTCTTTATCGGAAGCCTTCTATGATTCCTTCTTCTTTTCTACTATTGTCATTGTTGTGTTCTGCCTTGCTTCATGATCAACAACCTTACTAGTTCCTGCGCCGACATCAGAGGGGGTCAGCCAGTCACTTGACCATTTAGTAAAAACAACCAGAATATATTCCTCAGTGACTAAGTATGACTATGGAAACTTGTGCCATAAGCCCTTGGAATCTTTCTTCATGCGGATGTGTAGATTAGGGAAATCTACTTTGAAATCGGTGACATTGAGGTACTGTGCGTACAAACTTGGTGATAGCCTTGGCCGTTGGTTAATCATCATTGGTAGCTCTGACTCAAACAAGACCCAAAATATCTTCGTCTCCATAACACGTTTGGGGTCTTTGGTGGCCCACAGTGAAGAGAACTTTGTGGCCTCAGGTAGATACGAGTCTTGCTGAGGGAACTAGCTCTCCTTGGGCATCCTCCATGCCACCAACACAATCAACAACAACAACCACACATAGTGGAAAGCCTTTCCCTCATCCTAGGACTCTCTGCGGTCCACCAAAAATTCATGACACAAGTATTGAGCCTGTTGTACTGGACTCCTTGGTGCACTGTGAAGTCAAAGAAACTACTAGTGTCGGTACTTCATCCACATGGCATGTCCAAATTATTTTTCCAGCCAAAATTTGTGCAGAAAACTGCACCGTGTCATCTGAGATTGACTTAATGGAATACCCACACGACTTCTTTACCAAACAAAAATGACTCTTCATTTGGTCTGCTAACATTTTCTCCTGTGATTTTCCTACAAATTCCTCCATAGGGTCCACTCCTTGGTATGGTAGTAATGTTATTGTGTGGATTAGCATATCAGTGATCATGATGGGCCCTCCCAACCAGAGGCACCTATCATGGACCAATGTCAACAATTGGCGCCCAAAAACTATATTAATAGTGGTGTGACTGAAATGTGTCACCCATAACATATTTAGGAGCCCCGCACACCCAACTCTAGCCACCCATTTCATCAGCTCAAGCAGCGTGATGTCTGATTCTTCATAGTAGACCTTCTTTAGGTACTTTCTCGGTGCCAACTACGGAATCCTCTCATTGTCCCCCATGTCCCAATTCTCCATTTTCAAGTATGTTATTCGAGCCAACAAATTTCCCACAAACAACAGATTCTCCAGCAACAAAGGTGTGCAGACCATGAGATTCACAGAATCAGGGTCTTTGGACACTTTAGCCATGGTTTTTCTTGGTGGTATATATGGTGGTAGCCGATTTATTGGCTGAACCTCCTTAGAATCAATCTCCTCTATTCCTCCATGTAATTCTTCCTCATCCAAGTCCAGGGGCTCTGTCGGCTATTTGGACCTATTTATCTTTTCCTTTTGGCAGATTTCTGTTAGATTTTTCTGCAGTGATTGTTGCACCAGTGCTTGTTGAGGCTTCTTATACTTCTTATCTCCCATTGTGGAAACATATGGATTAGGATTTAGTGACCTAGGCATTGTAGTAGGAAACCATGTAGGTATAGGTTGGGCCAAATCTGTCTTAGGTCTCATTGCATTTATTCTAGCGATGAATATCTAGCGCCACCAATCCATCAAATTTTCAAATCCCAGTTATGAAATCTACTCCTTAATTCTCTCCCAATCCTTGCCAGACATACAATACTGCTCTAGACAAAAACAAAAGTGCAACAACTTAAGGAAAATTCTCAGCAAGCAAAGTGTTCGAATGTGGAGAGAGATGCCATATTTATAGAGAAATTTGAATTCAAATTTGTGTATTCCCTCCAATTCCCTGTCATTAATGTGTTTCTGGTGACAAAATTTCCAACGATATGCATCTTAAAGGCTCCCCCCCCGCTTCCTTTAATGACAAAATCACCATCCAATCAGCTACAGTTCTTCCAACGGTCGCTTTTTGGCTAGGCTGTGTGCGACCAACCATCATAGTGCAATACCTCTATCACAACTCTCCTCTGCACCTGCCCTTGATTCATCACATAGCCAAATCACTTTGCCCAACCTTCCTTTTGGCAGTGTAGTTTATAGTCCTGTGTTCCCGTGCAACTACTTAAAACACTAAGACTATCCCTCCTTCATATAGTCATTACGCAGGGGTGGGATCACCCTTGTACAACTTTAATCAAATCCCATTGACCTTTCCCGGAAACAGATACCCATTCATCTTCGCGAGCTGAACTGCGCCTCCATCCATAATCTCCTTAATAGTATATGGCCCTAGCCAATGCATTTGGAACTTCCCCGGAAACTTCATGAAATCACTATCATTTAGTAATACCAATCTTCATTCGTGAAGGTGTGTTGTTTGATATAAAAATCATGCAATGCCTTTTCATGATCCTTCTGTACTTGCTGATGAAACCCTACCAAGAAGCAATGTTCCTCCAACTCAACTAGTTACACAAGGCATTCTCCCATGGTATCTTGATTGGTGATGTCCATAACTACAACAATCTACAAAATGGGCACTATGTACTCCATTAGCATTACATCTTTTTGTCCATAAACGAACCTGAATGGAATTTGTCTCATCAAATTCTTACAAATAGTTATATACACCCATAAAACAACTAGTATGTGCATGTCCTAATCATTTCGCTTCACATTGCAAATCTTTGTTAAGGAATTTTCCAGGATTTTGTTAAATGCTTCTATGGTGTTGATCTCTTGAGGATGATGTAGCGTACTCTTCTAGTGATACATCTGGAATTCTTCAAGGAAAATACCAATTGTTTCATTTAAGAAGTGTAAACCTCTATCACTCATCAAGATCTTAGCACAACCAAACTAAGACAAGATGTATTCAAAAATAAACTTTTCAGTTTTTGTTGTGCTACAATCCTTTATAGGTTGCACCTTAGCACACCTGGTTAAATACTCAGTGGTTGTAATGATGTATCTGGCACTTGTCTCCTTTCCTAGTGGTTGAATTGGCCCCACGAAGTCAATCTCCAACTTAGCAACCACTTGTAATGACACATGCAGGTTCAATGGAAATCCATCCCTTCGTGATGGTCTCCCTGTTCTCTGACAGACATCACATGCCCTGAAATAAGCCTTGGAATCCTTATGCATAGTCACCATAAGAGTCCTACTCATAGGATCTTTTGCGCACTTTCTCTTCCTGCATCATTTCCTCCTACAACCCCTCCATGGCCTTCAGTGAGGATAATTTGTCATTCATACTCTGGGACATACCTATGAAATATCTCATCCAATCCCATTTTATATAAGTACCCTCCAATAACAAAGAAATTTTTAGCCCAGACCACCAACTCTTTCTTCTGCTACATGGAATACCTGTCAGGGGATGTACCCGTGGATAAGAACTAGATTATATTAGAAAAATGGTCATCTGCAACATGCAAAGAAAAGAGTTGTGCATCATACAATCCTTCCTCTAGACTTTTTGGCTTGTCACCATTGTTAATTCACGAGAGGTGATTTGGTCTAACATTCAGTTAGCATGGCTTCACAATTAATTCAAAGTCATATTCTTGGAAGAGCAGAAACCATCGACAGAGTTTCCCCTCCAACAAAGGTTTCTTGACCAAATACTTCAAAGCAGAATGGTCTTTGTACATCTTGAAGTGTGTTCCCAACAAATAGTGCTTGAATTTCTACATCAGAGACACCATTGCTAGTCATTCATGCTCTGTGGGGGAATAATTATTTTCTGCCTTTGATAACTTTCTACTTGCAAACACTATCGAATGATCGATATCAGCCTCAACTGGTTTGTTTAGCACAAATCCTAGTGCTATGCAGGATGCATCTACATGGACATGGAACTCCTTCTTCCAGTCGAGGAACACTAAAATGGGCACGGTGACCATTTTTTCCTTCAAAACATCTAAACTCTTTTGGAAATCATCTTCCAAACAAAACATCACATCCTTTTTTAGCAATATTTCCATGGGCGCAGTGATATATGCATATGCCTTGCTAAATTTCCTGTAATATCCTGTTTGGCCCAATGTCACGCGTAGTTTTTTGAAATTCTTTGGAGGCTCCAGATTAATAATCACTGCAATTTTGGTAGGGTCTACCATCAACCCCTGCTTACAGACTACATGGCCCAATAGTATCCCATATTGTACACAGAAAATGCACTTCTTCAAATTAAGGGATATCTGATACCTTCAACAAGTGTCCAACATAAGGCGAATACTGGAAACATGTCACTTAACTAGCCCAAACACAATCCAATCATCGAAGTAAACCTCCAAAAACTTGTGAATAAACTCCTTGAAGGTTGTGACTACTGTTACACAAAAATATCGTCACCATGATTATTTGCAGTCAGTATGGGTTTATCATCACTTGTACTGTCCTCCTAAGCAAGTCTCAGACCTCAGCTCTTCAAGTCAAGCTTTGAAAATGAGAGAAAGACATTAAAAATAAACAAAGCTCTGGTTCCATACTTTCTCTCACTGTTTCCTGCGGTCTCGCACCCCTTGTTTACAAAAACTGCGGACCTGCCCGCTCTGTCCCTAAAGAAGTGGGTGCGGACCCCTGTGAAGTCAAAATGGTGCAAGTTTATTCTAAAAAAACTCACTTTGGGTTAATTCTAGATGATTCTAGAAGGAATTTTGACGTGGATTGGTCACTCTTAGGTGGCTCATGCATCCCAAAAGAGAAGGAGCTAATCCCTTGATGAGAGGAGCTATCCCTTTGAAGGAGGGCTTTATCCCTTTGAAGGAGGACCTGGTAACTTCCCTCCATTGCACTATAAATTAAGGCATTGGGCTGGTTGCTAAGGAGGTTAGAAGCTGAACATTTTTGAGGGTAAATGCTGGTGGAATTGAGACTTCCTAGTTAAGCTTGAGAGGAGAGATCACATACCTTTTTGGCTTCATTGGGAAGAGAGTGAAACTTGTCAAAGTAGAGGAGACTTATTGTTGGACCCTGGGAGGAGCTTGTACAGCATCAAGGCACAGGTTGTAAAGTTCTTCTTTGATTTGAATTAATACAATCATATTCATTTTTCTCAACAAATTGTCTTATGTCATTTGTTTCATGAATTCCTTGATCTTCATGTTAAATATGCTTTATGATATTGGCTTTTCAGGTGCTATTTAATTTGTTTGCTTGTTTGTGTTTGCAGATTCGCAACAAGGGAGCTCATTTGGATCAAAGGAGCGAGGCTTCCACAAACTTGCATTGGACCCAAGGTAGGCCTAAAACACTTGTTTGCCTTTGTTTATAAATGCATATTTAGAGAAAGATAGTTTTTGATTGGCTTGCTTGTCATTGGACATCGTTAGATTCTAGGAAGGTCTATCTTGTCTGCAAGATCGACTCATTCCGTGTGACAAAATGGCGACTAGGTGGTTTTCATTGAGATTTTACTTTGTTTACGTGTGAAGTAGTTAAAATTTTTAATCGTGGCTGAATTCCCGAGGAAGTCCCGTAGACTTTGGGGCCAACCTCCTGAGTTTTCACCGAGCCAGCCTGAAGGGTTAAGAGCCCTCGTAACTCCTAGAGATAGTAGAGTTGGGTCACCTAAAGAAGGAGAGTCTTCTTTGGTGGTACATCCTGATTTTCAAGCTTTAGTAGCAGATTATAATCCACAATCAGTGTCTGTTTCCGAAGTTACTGGTAGCTTTTCATCTACTAGTGATATAGGTGAGGAACCTGAAATATCTGAACCTGAAAGTGAATTTGCTGCTACTCCAACATCGGGGTTTGGTTCTCTAGCTTTTAGTGGTCCTAGTTCACCTAGGGTAGAAAGAATAATTACCCAAAATATTCCTTCTGGACTTATAGCTATCGAAGAACTTGCTACTCTAGAAGAAGAAGTAGGCATCCCTATCCCTAAAAATCAAACTACTATTGAGCTAAGGGAACGTGAATCAATTTTTTACAGTCCACCTAGGAGCAGTGCTTGGTATCTTTCTTTGACTAATTTCTTGGAAAACCCAGGGCTAAGTCTTTCACCACCTCGTGTTCCTTATCACCCAACACCTAGAGGTTATTATCCTCCGTTAAATATGTCAAGACAGTCGTCCATGTTTACTCAATCGCCAGAATCCTTTTTGTACGATGGTCCTTCTGTTCCCTCTGGGTATCAGTCACTTTCTAGTACTTTTTTGGGAGCATCTCCTCAACCCATTGAACAAGGGTTATTAACTGGAAGCAATGGTACTAAGCCGTTGAGTGTAGAAGATATTCTCATGATGTCAGGTACTATTCCTAATCCTGAACCTCAAGGTGGCCAGTTATCGCCTGGGGGGCAGCCTCAAAATCATCAATTATCGCCTGGGGGGCAACCTCAAGGTACTCAATTTGTGCCTGGGGGGAAACCTCAAGGACAATACATACCTACGGGATAGTACGTTCCTCAAGGTCAACCCCAGACTCAATATGTACCTCAAGGTCAACCCCAGTATCAATATGTACCTCAATGTCAACCCCAGTATCAGTACGTGCCTCAAGGGTAAAAACCCCAAGCTCAGTACTCGAACCAAGGTTTCCAACCACCCTTCGGTCAATCATATGTTCAAGAAACGGGAAATGTACCTTTGAATTATCAACCCTACCCTCAACCCGGTTATGGTCCTCAATATCCTCAACCTGTTATGGGTCCGTACCCCGGAATGAATTTAGTGTGGGATCCATCGCAAACACAATAGGTCTTGCAACCGAATGTACAGTTGTCATCTCAAACTGGACAACCCTTAGTTTCTGGTTCACCCCAGCAACCTATCCAGTCTACCATTCAAACTTCTGTACCTTCGGTAGTTTCTCAGTCTGGGCCTAGTACGCCTTGTACTCCACCTCAAACGACTACTGCAACTGCTGCAACATCTGTTCAATCTACCCCACCTACTTCTGGAGTATCGACAGCTCCGGTTTCTACTGTTCCTGTATCTACTCCTCAAACATATTTACCTCTGTCTGGATCTACGATTCAAACTTCGGTTCAGATGCCTGTAGGACAACCTGGTTCAAGTACGGTTGTCACGAGTCAACCACAATTTACTTATCAACCGTACCAGGGACAGTACCAATTCAGTCCTGTTGTGCCGTATCCAGTCTATCAGTATCAACCGTACCATGGGTACACATATCAACAACCTCAGCAACCCCAGTACGGTCCGGTTAATCCTGGTTTTCCGGGAGGATACAATATCCCAAATGCAATCCCTATTCCTAGTTATCCTAGATATCCTCCTCCTGGGGCTGGTCTCATGACCCAAAGTTTTAGGGACTCTAATTGTCAGTTACCGTTTATCACAACTTTGGACTTGCCTGACTTGTCACGCCTAACGAACGATCCCATTAATTATCTTCCGTTTTGGCCACCAATACCGAATAAGTTGCCTAGTGATATTCCTAAGTTTGAAGGCAAATCAGGAGAGGACCCGTCGAACCATGTGATGACTTATCACCTCTGGTGTGCGTCTAACTCCATTTCAGATGATTCAATCAGTCTAAGGCTTTTCCAACACACTCTAATTGGTCTCGCGGCCAAGTGGTACATTGAGTTACCACGAGGCACTTTTTATAACTTTAGTCAGTTAGCTACCTCATTTTTAACTCATTTTCAGTTGCCAGTTAGATATGACAATGGTGCGGAATTACTAACTTCATTAAAGCAGTCGACATCCACTTACATTTTAGATCACATTCATGAATGGAGATGTCGACGGCGTTTAGTGAAGGTTTTTATTCCGGATCAGATCTTGGCTGAATGGTTTGTAAAATCTTTGTTGCCAAAGATCACTAAGGATGTGGGTAAGGCTGGAGTTGTTACTGAGGAGCAAGTAATTTCTCAAGCACAGTACCTTGATTTGGTTTATACTCATTCAGGTACGTTACACGAGAAAATCCCCGATCTTCCTAAGCAAAATCAAATCGCTGCAGCTCCTTCAAGGTCTCATGCCGCTGACGGTATGATTGGTACGGTTAACACCAAAAGTAAGAAGAAGTCTTCCAAGGATTCTTCTCCTATCATAACCTTGCCAGATTCCCCGACAGGAGATTCTTTCTTGGAGATTTCCGCTGATATTCATGATGTAGAGTCATCTACAACCAAATCAAAATCCGGTGGTAAGAAGAAAGGGAAGAAGAAAAATAAAATGGACAAAAATTCAAAAGAGAAACCTGAAAAATCGGAATCCAATGATGAAAAATGCAAACCTCATTATCCTTGTCTCATTTGTGATGAAGAACATTTTACAAGAGACTGCCCTCATCGTGCAGAGGTTGTGAAGATTGTCAAAGGTTCCCAAACGCCTGCTGTTTTGAAAGATCCTTTTCCAAGTCAAGACAGTAAGATGATAGGTTCTTCCTTGAGTGCCAATGAAGAACCCATACTGATGATGTCCCATCTTAGGATTGCGACTCGATCGCATGATTATGGTAGTAAAAGTCTTGTTGATGGTAAAGAAGCAGAATCTTCTCATTCTAACCGATCAACCTCAGCTCCCGGTTCCGATCCACTACAGATCGAGAAACCTAATCCAGACTTGGTAATCAAACCGCCCACCAAGGGTATACTTCGAAAGTTAGCTTTCAATCCACATGCGAGAGCGGCTCAGAACTATAACATTGTTGAGGATTTAGGTGTTTCACCCTCAGCAATGTCGGCTTTGGAAGTGCTACAATCATGCCCAGCACATCGTAAATTACTTTTGTTGGCTATAGGAGCTGTTGACGTTCAGGACTCGAACCTAATAATTTTCAATCTATAAAATAGTACACCGCGCTTACCTCATCAAATGGCTTTCCAGATCCCAGTGATAGTCAAAAACAGGCCTATTCATAGGACTGTGATTGATGAGGGAGCCTCAATGTGTATTATGTCGATACAGTGTTGGAGATCGCTTGGTTCTCCTTCACTAAATCATTCGCCGACTATTCTAAAGGCCTTTGATGGCCGTGGGTTTCATCCTTTTGGCATTCTACAGGATCTACCTATAGGGTTTGAAGGAAAAACTGTTAATCTAGATGTGGAGGTGGTTGATGCCCCTCTAGATTACAACCTTCTCTTAGGTTGTAGTTGGTCTTATGCTATGACAACTGTTGTTTCATCGGTCTTTCGGGTTATAAAGTTTCCTCATAATGGAAAGATCGTAACAATAGACTAGCTGGTTACTTTTCATCCGACCCAGCCTCTTCTGAAAGCATTCAGCATGTCGGTAAAATGACTATCCCATATAAGGATGTTGGAGTAGGACTAGTTAAAGATGCCGATTTACTGGGAACTTTTCCTTTTCCTCCGATCAATGCATCATATTCTTTTGCAACCATTCATATGATTTTGTCAGACACCATTGTTTATGATGATCCTTGGATCGTTCCTCCTGAATCTGAGATACACTCATTTGGTGATTTTATGCCTTTGAGTCCATATGAAATTGCGTATGAGGCCGTGCAATCGTTTACCGACCCATCTTCAAACAAAATTGACTTAATGAATGTGGTCCGTGAGGAATCACTTTTCACATCAAGCTCGGATTCAACAACATTTTCCAAACTTGTTCACTCTGATGAGCAAATTCGTGAAATCCTATGTGTAGATGATTTACCATGGGAAGATCTCCATCACAGATCTTCATTCTTACCCGAGAATGATCATTTTGGAAATGATTTTTCATCAATTTTTACGATTGAATATGTCAAGGAACCTCAGAATCCAATGAAAAATCCTGATTTGAAGTTAAATTTAGGAAACATCTCTCGAACTATTCCTATTGACATTTCGGTTAAGCCTGGAATTGTTGAGAACATTCATATAGGTGCCTCGTGTACAGAAGATGAAATTCAAATATATAAGGCCCTATTTCAAGAATTCCGCGACGTGTTTGCCTGGTCCTATGAGGAAATGCCAGGAATTGACCCCGCAATTGTTGTTCATGAAATCAAGACTTACCTTTACGCTAAACCCGTCCGGCAACGTTTGCGTCAAATCCACCCAAGAAAAGCTACTGCTATTAAAGTAGAAGTTGAAAAATTACTCAAAGCAGGTTTCATTTATCCGATCCCGTTAACGGATTGGGTATCGAATATTGTTCTGGTTAACAAAAAGCAAGGGACAATAAGAATATGTATCGATTATAGGGACATTAATCAAGCCTGTCCAAAGGACAATTACCCAACTCCCTATATCGATCAAATTATTGATGATTATGCCGGCAGCGAAATATTCTCCTTCATGGATGGTTTTTCCGGATACAATCAAATCAATATTCTACCTGCTGATGAACCAAAAATGGCTTTCATTTGTCCATGGGGGACATTTGCTTATTGCAAATTACCTTTTGGGCTCAAGAATGCCGGGGAAACTTTTCAAAGGGCCATGTCTTATGCGTTTCATGACATCAAGCACATTGTGCAACCCTATCTCAATGATTTGCCTGCTCATTCATTACATCGAGCTGATCATCTCATCCATTTACGAGCAATCTTTATGAGGTGTAGGCATTATCGAATTCGGTTGAATCCACACAAGTGTGTTTTCTGTATAGAAACGGGTCAATTACTGGGGTTTGTTGTTTTGAAAGCCGACATTCACGTCGATCCCTCGAAGGTCGAAGCTATTGTCAAATTGCCTCCTCCTTCGAGTCTTCGCCAACTCCAAAGTTTGCAAGGGAAAGCAAACTTTTTACGACGATTAATTCCTAACTATGCCGAGGTTACAAAGGGTTTTACCCGGTTGTTGAAATAGAATACTCCATTCTATTGGGATGAGATAGCTCAGAAATATTTTTATGCACTAAAACACGCGTTGACCCATGCACCGTTATTGCATCCTCCCAACTATAACCAGGACTACTTCTTGTATCTCGCCGCCTCTCATTCCACCATTGGAATGGTCTTAGCTCAGGAAGATGAATTCGGTACTGAACATGTGATATATTACCTTAGTCGAACTTTAAATCCAACTGAGCTAAAATAGTCACATGTGGAGAAATTGGCATTGGCAGCTGTTCAAGTTGTCCAACGTTTTCGTCACTACATTTTACTACGTAAAACTACAGTAATTTTTGATTGCAACCCTATGATCTACATTTTGACCAAGAAATTGCTAGGGGGCAAGTACTCTAAATGGATTGTCATCCTGCAGGAGTTCGACTTGGAATTTGAAAAATCTAAGTCTAAGAAATCTTTAGTTTTTGCGGAGTTAATGTGTGACTTCCCGCGTGCTAACACGGAAACTGTGGCGGAGGAGCCCATTGCGGACAAATCCTTGTTTCTCATCAGCACTTTAGATCCGTGGTATGGGGATATCATCGTTTATCTCCAGACCCAATCCTTTTGGCCAGAAATTTCAAGGTCAGAACGTCGGAAAATACGATTCCAGTCCCAACAATTCAGGATTATTGGAGATACTCTTTATCGCCGTGGGGTGGACTCTGTTTTTCGATGTTGTTTAACTCACGAGGAAGCTGAAAGGGTTCTAAATGACTGTCACTATGGAGCGTGTGGCGGTCATATGTCTGGGTATGCCACAGCCCAAAAGATTTGCGCGCTGGGTACTTCTGGCCGTCTTTGTTTAAAGATTGTATTAACGTGGTCCGAAAATGCCACAACTGCCAAATTTTTGATCGAAAGATGTGCGCTCCACCTTCTCCTCTCCACCCTATAATTGTCATTGGTCCTTTTGCCAAATGGGGTATTGATTTTATTACATGTAACCCTCACTCAGCCGGGGGGCATGCGTATATCATCCTTGCGGTAGATTATTTTACCAAGTGGGCCGAGGCGATGCCTACATTTGAGGCAGACGAAAAAACAGCTGCAATTTTTGTGTTCAATCATATAATTGCTAGGCTTGGTGTTCCACAAGCGATTATCACTAATCATGGGCGTCATTTTCGAAATGTTATGATGACCGAACTTACAGGCTAGCTTGGCTTGCATCATGATAGTTCAACTCCTTATTATACACAAGCTAATGGTTTGGTTGAATCCATCAACAAAGTTTTAGTCATCATGATCTGATGAATCATTGGGATTCATTGGTCGAATTGGCACAACATGCTATTTTCAGCGCTTTGGGCGTATCGAACCTTAGTAAAAACAACAACAGGGTTCACTCCTTTCCAACTAGTTTATGGTCTGGAAGCTGTGTTACCCATTGAATGTGAAATCCCATCATTGCAAATGGCCATTGAGTTACTTCCAGCCACTTCCGAAGAGGAAAAACGTTTATTATACTTGGCTCAATTATATGAGAATCGACGTGATGCTGCATTGGCGATCGAAACTCACGCAAAACGTATGAAAGCTCAGTATGATCGAAATGTGACCCCTCGAAATTTTTTGGAAGGAGATCTAGTCTTAGTGTATGATCAAGCTAATGATAAATTAGGCGCTGGAAAATTCGTTCCTATGTGGCATGGTCCCTATGTTGTTAAGCGAAAGCTAGCAAAAGGGGCCTATGAATTGGTAGACTTTGACGGGGACTCTTTAGGTAAACCCAGAAATGGTCTTTACCTGAAGAGGTATTATGCTTAAAAGAATGGGTTTGGAGATTTTTTTTAGTTAGGATAGTTTTCTTTCTAGCTGGTGTGTTTTAGTTTAAAAAGTGTGCTTAGCTTAGAGAGTGTTTTTCGTCATTATTCCTGCTTATCTTGGTTTTACTCTTGATATTGCAGATGTCACTGCCTCTCCAAACATACATTGGTTTCGCTGATGGTGCTTGTCGTAATACACGGAACATTTCTTCCGCAGCTTGGGTTATCTATTCGCCCTCTAATGAGTTGGTATCTATGCATGTGGTAAGCCTCGGTCAAACAACGAACAACATTGCGGAGTATAGTGCAGTGATTGAGTTATTATCTGAATCTATTTCATTTGGGATTCGGAGTTTGATAGTGAGGTTAGATTCTGAACTCATTGTATTATAGCTTAATAGAGTATATGCCATTAGAAATCCAGTGTTATTGAGATTATTTTTGAGAGTGCGTCTCTTGGAACGTGAATTTGATTATATTGAATATCAGCATATTCCAAGATCTTTAAATACATTAGCAGATGCAATTGCTTCTCGAATGTTAAGTAGACATTTGCAATAATCATACATGTAAATTTAAAAACATTCCATAACATGATTTACAAGATAAGCCGGTAATAGTGATATATATATATAGGAGTGTGTCAAAAAATACATTGTCCTCAATCATAGGTCGAAAAACACCTTATGATTGGCAAAAATGATAAGTACAAAAAGAAAAAATGTCATATGTGCCTACAATAGGCGATCATCCTATCACTGGTGATGATCTCGATAAGAAACCACTGCACGGGCCACTTTGCAAAGGAACCTCTTAAAAGGTCCTGGGACCCCAATCACATCGCGCTGAAGTCGACGAGGAATGTCATCTATGCTGGTCTCCGGAATGTCTCCTGTCAAGTGCTCTAGATGACTCTCCAACTCGGCCAAGGTCTTTGCTGATTCATCCTGTGGGGCTGGCACGGCTGCCGCTGCTTGTTTCCTCTCGTAAGGCCAAAGAGCGGCTGGTCACTGTGGACCCACATCTGCATTTGAAACTTTTATTATCAGTTTTGGGACGATATAAAAAATAAAATTAAAATTAAAATAAGAAAATGTTGAAAATGATTTTACCTGAGTCATCCCATTGCTCTCCTGGTGGAAGAGCCATGTCTGGGTCACCACGAAAATCTACCCCAACGTAAGGAAAGTCTTGAATAGAAAAAACCTGGTTTTCCAACCATTGGAAATACTCAGGTTTGAATCAAACAACCTCTGTCCCCTCGTCTAAATGACGGCCCATAACTGCAACCCATCGCATCAGTTTGGGCTCTCGAGGAAGCCCAACTCCAACAGTAAGGTGCTGCGGGACCAACATTGGGACCCTCTCCAGACCAAAGCTCACAACCAAAGCCCCATAACCAAAGGTCTTTAGTTGTCCGTTCTTGGCTCTGTTCAGTTGGCCTTTTACATTGGCCAACACAGCATTGCACCAATTGAAGATGGTGCCTCGAAAGCAGTCAACTGCCATCTGCATCTGGGATCCGGTGGCAATATGTAATGCGGCACTCCCGCAAAGTCTGGTGATAGTAAACGCGATCACCATGAGTTCAGGACGGGATATGGTTTTATGTCTATCCCTTTGTCTCTAGCCTGGCTGTTGCAGAACTCTAGTCAGAGGCTATCGACAGACTGGCCACCTGGCCTAGTCCCGAATAGAGTCAAGTCTTCGCCTCTCTTAGGCAAACTAGTCAAAAAGTATATGTCTGCCGGCTCGATTTCGAGCTGGTGGCCACCAATGAAGAAGCATTGGTCCTGTATGCTCCATCTGTCTACCAGCCACTGTAAGAAATCCACCTGGGCCCTCATGCCAGGTATGGCCCAGAATTTGTCCAAGCCGCATGCCTTTAATGGATCAATCGAAGGTTGGTGATTGAACGCGGAAAGATCCACGTCCACATGCTCCCGTTCATGCCAATATAGCATGATGTACACTCTACATCCAACAAAAAGGAAAATTAGAATACAAGAAATTAAATCGTTTGGGTCTAATTTGAGAATTTTTGGGTTAAAAACCCTTGCTGCGAGGACCGCACCCTCTGTGTTAGAGACAGTGTGTGGGTCCGCACCTTGCCTTCATGGAAGGTGCAGACCCTTGACTTTTTCCCCATTGAGAAAAATTCGGGGTCCACGGGCTGCCAGTGTTATGCCCGCGGGCCCCGCGCGCAGGTTTTTAGCCTAAAAACCCTCTAAAAAATGAAATGAAACCCTAAAACAAAAAATGAAACAGTTGAAATTGAAGAGTAGGATGATGTGGATTACGTGGAGAAGACGGCATTCGATTCTGACGGTTGGATTTTCTACAATCTTCACGGGAAGTTTCTGAACAAAAGCTCTATTTTCTCACCCAAATCTCAAATGGTAAAAATGAATTGACGAAAGCCCTTTTTATAAGTTTTTTGAGTAAATGAATTACAAATTTGTTTATGTTTCACTTTAGAAAGGTAATTTTTGCAGCATTATTATCCATTTCAAACAGGTATGAGTAATGTTTGCATTTTTGTTAAGGATAACGGATTATTCAGGCCAAATCTATCATTTTCAACGGAAAAACATTTAGAGTCACCTTTAAGCTCTTTTCTGACTCCTAAAACATGAAAAGATGGTCGAGTTTTTCTTTTTAAACTCGTTAAAGCGGAACTAAAAAGACGGTCCACTTACAACTCTTTTCTGACCATAAAAACATGAAAAGATTGCCGGATTTTTGTCATTTCAAATTCGATATTGGTTATAAAACGATGTGTCATTGATCGCTTTTTTACTTTTTTGGATCAGGGGCACTAATTACGAAAAGTACTCCTTGGTCGTAAAGATCAAGCGGTTCTCTCAAGTATTATTTTATACTTTTTCGGACTTGGGAGACACAAATTTAAGAAAAAGGTCAACCCTGGAGTCTTCTTAAGTTTTTTTAGACTCTCTAAAATTGAAAAACGTCGAGTTTCTCCTATACTGGACTCGTAAAAATTTCACAGTAAAGGACCTGTTCAATTACAAACACGAACGAACCACTCCTTCTTAGGGTTCGAATTTAAACTAAGTTGGACTCATCCGAAGGATGAGCTTATAATCAAGCAAATGTTATCCTCCTCAAGCTTGTCAAAAATAAAGAGGTACTTGCCAGAAATGGTGGGGGAAAAGAGAGAAAAATGAGCCTGTTTGTCATACTTTGTAACCACTCTTGAACACAACACTTTTATTCACCTGGGTTGGGAAATCCTTTGCCTAACAGTTGATCAAACCACATTGAAAGTCTTCAGTCAGTTTCTGGGTATTAACTTTGGGTCAATTGTCACCAAACCATCTGCTGTGTCGTTATGTGTTCAAGAGGTCACTGCCAATAAAGACATTCATTTGCAAAATATCTGTCATCCATCTTGACCATCCCTGAGTCAGTCATTGCAACTAAATTTCTTCAACTTGATCTATGATTTCGTGTTGTGGGCTTGCCTGCGACGGATCACTTTCTATCGACTTCAGCTCATTATCTAGAAAGATGATCTAGAAATCATCAGTACCTTGGGATCTGCATGCCTCAATGGCAAGTTTCTCGCCTTTGACGACAGGTTGCATCATTGACCTTCGATCAAAGGATTCCGTGACATGTTCGACATCAACACATTTATTCACATCTCATGGATTGTACTGGGTACTTTGAGAGCCATTGACATCACTGGTGGTTTCTCTCACACTTGTTAACAGTTTACATCATTGACTGGTAATCAAGTGGTTTCTACCATGTTCGACATCAACACATTCATTCGCATGGATAGAGTCGTACTGTTTCGGGAAGTAGAAATGAAGACCCTGGATCTAGTTTCCGCAATCCAGGCTGCGAGGAATTTTGTGTTCATTATATGATGGACTATTCATAAACAGATGGCTGCATCCATACTATGTCCACATGAGTCTATACTTGTGATGTATTACAAGATCATTCCTATATCAGAGCAGTAGTTAGTTTTCTAAGATAGTTTTGATCTGAGTATGGGAATGCCTACCTCAGCAATGATATGATCTCATATATATATCTTGCATTGAATGCTTTTACATGTTCCGACCGGGCTCTCCACAAGATGATCCTTGAAATGATAAAGTACTTCACTCTTCCTAAATGATAGATGAAATCCTCATCTACTACAGACTTCGCACTTTAGGGGGCAATCTGTTACACAAAAATATCATCACCATGATTATTTGCAGTCAGTATGGGTCTATCATCACTTGTACTGTCCTCCTAAGCAAGTCTCAGATCTCAGCTCTTCAAGTCAAGCTTTGAAAATGAGAGAAAGACATTAAAAATCAACAAAGCTCTGGTTCCACACTTTCTCTCACTATTTCCTGCGGTCCTGCACCCCCTGTTTACAAAAACTGCGAACCTGCCCACTTTGTCCCTAAAGGAGTGGGTGCAGACCCCTGTGAAGTCAAAAAGGCACATGTTTATTCTAAAAAAACTCACTTTGGGTTAATTCTAGATTATTCTAGAAGGAATTTTGACGTGGATTGGTCGCTCTTAGGTGGTTCATGCATCCCAGAAGAGAAGGAGCTAATCCCTTGATGAGAGGAGCTATCCCTTTGAAGGAGGTCTTTATCCCTTTGAAGGAGGACCTAGTAACTTCCCTCCATTGCACTATAAATTAAGGCATTGGGTTGGTTGCTAAGGAGGTTAGAAGCTGAACATTTTTTAGGGTAAATGCTGGTGGAATTGAGACTTCCTAGTTAAGCTTGAGGGGAGAGATCACATACCTTTTTGGCTTCATTGGGAAGAGAGTGAAACTTGTCAAAGTAGAGGAGACTTCTTGTTGGACCCTAGGAGGAGCTTGTACAACATCAAGGCACAAGTTGTAAAGTTCTTCTTTGATTTGAATTAATACAATCAGATTCATTTTCCTCAACAAATTGTCTTATGTCATTTGTTTCATGAATTCCTTTATCTTCATGTTAAGTATGCTTTATGATATTAGCTTTTCAGGTGCTATTTAATTTGTTTTCTTGTTTGTGTTTGCAGATTCGCAACAAGGGAGCTCATTTGGATCTAAGGAGCGAGGCTTCAACAAACTTGCATTGGACCCAAGGTAGGCCTAAAACACTTGTTTGCCTTTGTTTATAAATGCAAATGTAGAGAAAGATAGTTTTTGATTGGCTTGCTTGTCATTGGACATCGTTAGATTCTAGGAAGGTCTATCTTGTCCGCAAGATCAACTCATTCCGTGTGACAACTACCGCCCTAGAGAATATTTTAGGGGCATTCTTAAGTCTGAAAGGCATAAACATATAATGGAAACACCCCCATTTAGTAGCGAAGGTAGTCTTACCTCTATCCTCCAGTGCGATCTTATTTAATGGTACCCTGAGAACCCATCATTAAATGAATAAGCTTCTTGACCTCCAACATTTTCCATTACTTCATCGATGAATGGCGTAGGAAATGGATGGTCGAAACAAGTGTCATTCAACTTCCTTAAGTCTATGCATATCCAAATCTCACCGTGCATATTCTTTTCTTGAACCACCATGGGACTGACCCAGTCCAATTCCTCGACAGGTTCAATAATCCTAGCTACAAGAATCTTATTTAATTCTTCACACACTTTTTCTTTATACTTAGCATTCAACTAGCAGGGGCGCTACTTTACTAGCTTCACATTTGGATTTAGAGTGATCTTCATGATGACAAGATCCCCTACTATCCCTTTCCAATTAGAGAACTTGGTGGGAAATAAGTCTTGATACTCCTATAGTAGCTCTACGACTTTGTCCACTCTATCTTCATCCCAATAGTCGCCTATGTTTGCAAAGTTAGCTGTGCTTCTGATCTAATATTCACCTGCATGGTCTTCAAGGGTTGTGAAATATCAGGAACTTTCGCCTCAGGTTCTATGACTTCACGTTGTCCTTTCGACTCAGGAATATTGATGTTCCTAGGATCTTCTTCACCTTCCTTAGTGGTTACATTATAACATTCAAGCACATGACATAGTTGCTTACTCCAATCTGGTTGTACCCATGTAATAGGTCCTTTAGGCATTCTAAATATTGTGGCTTTTATCTCCTGTAATGCCACATCATTCAAATCCATCTTCAAAGCTAAAAGTGAGCAGAAAAAATTCCTTCAGAACATCCCATTCTGCAATTTCATGTCACAGCTCCATTTCTAGATACTAGTTCATCGGGATCATATGAAAAGTGTGGAAAAATATATGAACCCATTATGGATGTGGTTCTTCTCCCCATGCTTTCGTCCATTGAGCCAGATGCTCACATGGATCATACTTCCCTGTATATTTCTATGTAATGCGGGTGTTGGCATACCCAAACAATAGCTTCATCATCCACTGATATTCCTTACAATCTGCAAAGTTCCCCACCATCTTGTAGGCATAGCTCTCAATGTGATGTCTTTTTCCTGGAACCGATGTTCCTCTAGTACATCCCTTTCAAATTTATCCATAAATAAGTTGACATCTTCTAAACCAGCATAATATGACAAGTTGCGTACCTCAATGGATATACATCAGAGTGACTTTGTAAGCATGTTGCACTATAGCGATGATACCTCAGGTAGCCTGTTTTGCCAGTGTTCAAACTCCTTGTCTAAATCTGAATTGCAGGAGTTGTCCTTCTCCCACGTAATTCACCCATCTGTCATATGGTTGATCCAATATTCATCTCGCACAGTAAGCTTATAGATCTTCTCGATATCATCCTCCTCATCTTAATCGCGAACTGGTTGAGTATACCGTGCACCATCGGCTGGGTCCAACAGAACAATAACCCTTACTTCCCCCCTTTCAAATGTCATACTGTGCTTCTTAATGTCGATGATTGCATTCATATCAAATTCCCAATCAATTCAAAGAAGCGTCGGGTAAGGATTACTGTCATCCATTATTTCGATCACTTCAAAATTAGCTATGGCATGTGCCATTTCAATATCTACAATCACTCCATGTAGGCACCCCATAGGAATAATATTTTGTTGATTTACCATTCTCAACTGAATCAAGGACCACTATAGCACTAGTCTTCCCATTCTTTCCCAGGTTTTCTTCGGCAAAACATTTGCATCAGACCATAAATCAAGAATTACCTGGTCCATTTCAAATTTACCTATCTATGCAGTCAATCTCATTTCGTGACCAATCCTTTTCTTAATTTTGCACACCTTATGTACCAAATAGTATTTCGGAAGTGGCTTATTCTTTCCAGTCCACAAATCTCTCAATCCTTGTAGTCCTTCTACTCTCTTCTTATCCGTTATGAGCTTCATGTAGGTTTGTAAAAATTATGCTAATAATGAGGGATCTGCCTCTTACACATTATTGATGTCTTCAGGCTTTCCCATGTACATACTTTTAGTTCTTGAAGTAGAAGCTCCTGCATCCACAAAGCTCCTTTTTTCTTCCATACAAATCCAGCCTCCTTGTCAGTAGCCTTGTGAACCCATACGTTTTCCTCTCATTGATTCCCTTTAACCTCCCCAGTAGTTATGCCATTTTGTGTGATGATATTAACACTACGACCCTCTTCGTGTAGTTTTGGCATCATCATCTGGATGTTCTAGGTAGGCTACTGATTCTGAGTATTATTTTCTTGCATCTTCGTGATGAGAACAAGACAATCTTCTATGACACGATAAAATTGTAGACAATATTGACATGAGGGGTTCATTGGATTCTGACAAATCTCATGCAAAGTGATTTGGTTCTCCACAATTGTAACAAATGATCTAGACATGACCTCTTCCAGCTCCTCCTCCTTGTCCTCTTTCTTGACAGTGAAATCCTCCACGTGTTGAAATTGCACCTTGATCCTGAGGACGTGCCTCCATATGTACTCTATATGTGAGTGTTATGTCCATCATCAATTCTTAACTCCATAAATTACATTCGTCATGACCCAAACACTTATAAAAATTGCAGAACAGCTATTGGGGAGTGCACAAACTTCTACAACAAATTACAATTTCCCATCTTGTGTTTTCCTATAGTATGATAGATAGCGCACCATGGTACTACTATTTTACTTGGCCCAACAGTGTTTTATGGCTTCAAGGGGACATGAAATCCCCTAAAAAGATAGTTTTGATACACCGGGCAATGGTCCTTGTCGTGACCATGGCACTTTCATTTCAAACACCATACTTCCACACGAACTTCATTCTCGAATTCCTTTCCCTTCTTGAGACTCTGTAACTCCATATGCAAGCTAGCCAACTATGAATGCATTTGTTGCACGACTAGATTCATATCCTGAATGGGTGAGGCCTCCAATTTCATAGAAATCTCTAGTGCCTTCGCCTATGTTCCAATATTCTGTTGCGATAGTGGCAATCTCAAATGGGGAAATAGTGAAGCAATGTACCAATCCTTGTGTTGGTCATCTATGATATGCATATTAGCACGCTGGAGAAGAGATTTAAACCTCTGATCAAAGTCCCACGCATACTCATTCACCTTTTGCTAGATCTCTTTGACCTCCATCACTGACTGGGCTTGTGACTTAGGCTTCTTGAATTTATTATTGATTTCTTTCTTCATTTCTTCTAGTGTTTCATTTGGATGAGCCGAACAATACTTAATATACCAGCTTAGTGCTCTATCTTGTAATGTTGTGACTAGTTGTGCTTTCTTCAAGTCATCATCTATAATCTATTATGATTTCCACACAACATCCACTACAAACCAAAATTGTCCAGGGTCTTCTGTCCCCAGACCTATGAATATGGGAATATTTATAACATGAGCCATGTTGAATAGTGGAGGTGGAGGTGGAGGTGGAGGTGGAGGCAGAGGTGTAGGTGTAGGTGTGTGAGGTGGAGGTGGAGTGGATGGATGTGGTATTCCTGTGATACTCTGATTTACCATCAGCAGTGCACCTAAAGGTGTTCTCATAATACTACTTTATTTGTCCCTATCAGATGCTCCCAACAGGGGGTTTAACTCAACACCTGAATCTAGATCTTTTCTGAATGATTTTCAACTTCATGTAGTTCCCATCAAATCTCTTGTAAACATTAATTCAATGGCATAACCCTTTTCTTGCACAATACCATTTTAATCCAAGTTTTCAGGGACTTTAGATACTTACCTCTTGGTCCTTTGAAAAAACAACATTTGGCTTCAATATAAATGATTGATGTATCGATCATGAACCCAGTGATGAAACTGCCCAAAATGATATTGATCTAGTAATCAATAGGCCTCACGATAATGTTTTCTGAAGCTTCCATGTGCCTTACCAATTCTGGATTCCCCACAATAGGGTAATATAACTTCCACATACCTTGATTGTCTATCAATTTAGACAACCGTTGGTGTAATTCACATGGAAAAGAGCAAAAGAAAATTTTGTGTTAATTTTTATATAGGTATCTATTCAACCTCTCTTCCTTCGATAGGCGTGAATTCCTGTTTTGTGGGCTACAAATTCATGTCGCTTCCAATCTATCCACTTCTCGATTTCATTCTTATTTGGGAACCACTTATTCGACATCACACATTCCTTAGACAAATCTCAGTCACAACAATGGAACCATTTTCTAGCTTGAGGGGGTCTGGACCTAGGTTCAGAGTTAGCTCCACCAACCAACAAAATCCTTCACTGTTGGCCCTTTCGGCAATAGCCTGTGTAGCATAGGCTATAGTCTCACCCAAGGCAATGTTGATGGATGATAGAACCAGGTTTCTGCATCCATAGTTCTATGTCATGGGGTTCTGTTACTTCTAGGGCTTTATTCTGACCTTCACGAACCTTAACCCTTGAAACGCAAAAATTATAGTAACTTACAGAAAAAAATAAAAATAAATAAATAAATAAATAAAATAAATAAATAAAATAAAATAAAATTCTAACTCTGCATCAATTGCTTTAAATATTCATAACATCAAGTAACTAATAGATCTACTACTTTAACACATTAATTAAGTGCTTCTAATTATAAATTCATAAAACAGAGCAAATCCACAAAAAATGTAGAAGTAAGCATAAAGGAATAGATACATAGATAATTCTCCAAAATAGTCTTTATTATGTTCAATCCTTGAGTTACATACTCTTTCTTCCTTGCGCACATAGCTGTAGGGGCTGATGCACTCAGTTGCGGACTTACCAAGGTGTTCAAACACCAAGGTACTGGAGCCTTCCCCTTTGCCTAAGTATAGAAAACAAATTCTTATGCCCTAGATCAGTTTCCCATACATAGATATTAAATTCATTGATTACTTCCAATGACTCATTATGACTCCTTTTTATAGCATATTTCTTTACAATACCATGGTTCACGAACCATGGGTGGGTCACAAAACATCTTAACTTCTAAGATAATACATGTTGGGATGGGGTTCCTGGGGTCAATTTTGTTAAGTTTTGAGTTAGTTTGGTATTATGTTTTGTAACAAATGTAAAGCCTCCACGAAATGTGGAAAAGTGGAGTGCGAAGCTAGTAGAAGTTAAAGGGGCTTTAGTCCCTTAGTTAAGTAGGTGAGAGAGTTTTTTTGAGACCCTCCCATGGTATGCAGACAATGGTAGTGTAAAGCAAAGGCTATATAAAGTTGATTCATAGCGAGTCTAAGAATCAATCTGATTAAGAAGAATAAATTGTAAGGGCAAGGTACTAAGGAAGGAAAGGTCTGTTTCCTGTACTTAGGCGAAAGGGGAAGGCTCCTGCAGCTAAGCGCATGGAGACCTTGGTAAATTTGCAAGTTGAGTGTGTGGGCCCCTGCAGCTGAGTGCACAAGGATAAGAATTTTGTATCTAAATGTTTATATGTAATAAATATTATTTGGGTCGAAAATGATGCATATGTGTTCTTTTATTTACTTTTAGTAAGTTTATATATCTTCTCTCTATAATCTATTTAATATTAATTAATGCTTATTAACTGTACCAAACTCATAGATCTCTAATATTTATGCATGATAAGTACAACTAAGTACCATCGCGAAGATCTGGAAGTCATTTAGATAGATTTACAGTAGCTATTTGTTGAAAGGATTAGATCTGCGCAAAGGCAGATCTAAGCCGCAAGGGTATCAAGAAACCATAACACAGGCATCTAGATGCAGAAACCTAGTTCTAGCATCCCCTAATACTACTTTAGGTGAGACTGCAACCTACGTTATGCAGGCTGTTGCAGAAAGGGCCAACAATTAGGGTTTTTTTGGTTGGCGTAGTTAAATCTGAACCTGGGTCAGGCCCCATCAACCCAACAAATGGTTCCATGGTCGAGACTGAGATCTATCTGAGGAATGTGTGATGTCGAATAAGTTGTTTCCTACTAAGAAGGAAGTCAAGAAGTGGATCGATTGGAAGTTGCACATGTTTGTAGATCAGAAGAACAAAAACCCTCAGTTATCCAAGGAACAATGGTTGAAGAGATACCTATAAATAGATGAAACCAAAGCCTTTTTATTTTTCTCCCTTGCAAATTACATGAGTGGCTATCTAGAGTGGTAGACAGTCAGGGTACATGGAGGATTGACAGTCATATTGTGTGGACTCCAGAGTTGGTTAGGTGGTTGGAAGCTTCAGAAAATAACATTGTGCGGGTTATTGATCACTAGATTGATCGTATCATAGGAGGTTTCATCACTGTGCTCGCGATTGATAGGACCATCAAATATAGTGAAGCAGAGCGCAGAATTTTCAAGGGACCGTGAGGTAATTATTTAAAATCTATGAAAACTTGGATTAAGATTTTTTATGTGAAAAATAAGTTATGCCATTACCTTGATGTTTGGGACTATGCGGAGTGGAAAACCCTTCAGAACTAATGAAGAATCAGGCTCTAAATATAGTCCGTTGTTAGGATCCTCTTCTAGTGATGACGAAGGCAATATCTTCAGTACACCGCGGAGTGTGATGCAATAGTAAGTCAAGGTATTGTGAGGATACCTCATCCATCCACTCCACCTCCACTTCCACCTCTACCGCATACACCTACACCTTCACCTCCATGTCCACCTCCACCTCAACCATTCAACATGGCAAACACAATCAAGTTGTTGATTTTTAAAGGGGTAGGGAGCAAAGACCTGAAGCAATTCTGTTTTGTTGCAAATGTTGTGTGGACAATGGGGCAGATCGCTAATGATAATATAAAGAAAGTGCAACTAGTCACAACATTGCAAGATAGGGCACTAACTTGGTATATAAAGTTCTGTCAAGATAGACCTCGCGCGACGTTGGCAGAGAGTCAGCAAGTGTTTAACAATGAGTTTAAGAAGCCTAAGTCTCAAGCACAGTCTATCACAGAGTTTAAGGAGATACAACAAAGGGTAAATGAATCCTCATGGGATTTTGATCAGATGCTAAAATGCCTGATCCGGCATGCTAAGATGAATCTCAAAGATGATTAACACAGAGACTAGTACATTTCTTCGTTGTTGCCTCATCTAAGATTACCATTATCGTAGTAGAAGATAGGAATGCAAGAATAGGTTGTGGACATCACAATGAGTTTGGAAGCCTCGCTAGTATAAGATAAGAACATTAGAGTACAAGAAGTTCAGTCACAGCTGGAAATTTTGCACATGGAGTTCTAGAGCTTGAAAACAGGAAAGGAATCTCAGCCATAGTTGTGTGCCGAAGTCTGGTGTATACAATGCATGGAAAAGGGACATGATAAGGATAATTTCCCTGCCTATCTAAATTACCTGATTGGAGGAGGTCATGTGCCTCTGAAACCTGAAAATATTGCAAGACTAAGCACGGGACTACCATTATGGTGCACTATTTGTTAGATAGCTGGGAAGCAAAAAAAAATTCAGACATCACAAAAACCATTTTGTACCTTCTGTAAATCAGTTGGACATGATGAGCTAAACTATAAAAGTTACAAATTGATGATGGAAAGTACCCCTACCTATCGAATGCAGGTGGAAAATCAGCCCCAAGATCGGGGCGCTGGTGCAGTGCGTTGAGGATTCCAAGGCCACAGAAGAGGAAGAGGAGGAGGGGCTGGCAGAGGTTGTGGACAAGTTATTTGTTATAACTATGGTGAAGCTAGACATTTTGTGCATGACTGTTAGAACCCAACGCATCCATCTTGTCAATATTGCAGATAGTTCGATCATGTGATAGAAGACTGCCCAGTGTTGATTGCCAAGATGTAGGAGAAAAAGATGCAACAACCTACGTAAAACATCCAGATGATGAGGGTGGAGCCTCGTGAAGAGGACCACAATATTAATATCGTATTGCGTAGTGGTATGACTATAGGAGAAGATAAAGGAAAGCAACCAAAAACTGAGGGATGGGTTTGCAAGGCTACTAAAAAGGAACTTGGGTTTGACCTCAACTGGGTTTAAGAAAATTTCATGGAATCTAAGAAGACATTTGTTGAGGCTTATATGTCAGGGAGTTGGGAAAAACCGGTTGGAAAGTGAAGTGAAGGATGTGGGTCCCTCACTATTAGCCACTTTTCTGAAAACTTATATGAATTTTGAGGGATCAGAAGGTTGTAGAAGGGCTCCAGGACCTGATTGACAATTGTATGTGAAAAATTAATATTTCTTCATAACAACACGCTCTAAGGAAACTAGGTAAACATAAGAAGCGATTAGGGCATGAGATGCATCTGACCGCACAAATTTGAGAATATGAAATGGATCAAGTCATCTTATATATAGGATTTGATGCAAACATGCTACCAAAGCAAACATGGGAAAGGATTGGGAGACCTACGCTACAATGGTCTCCTATACAACTACGCATGGCCAATCAATAGAAGAACACTCCTATGGGGTTCCTATATGTGGTAATAGTGGATATTGAAGGAGCGAGTGCGTTGACTAACTTTAAGGTAATTGAAATAGTGGATGATAACAATCCTTACCCTGTGCTACTAGGAATTGACTGGGCCTTTGACATGGATGTGATGATTAATTTGAAGAAGCGAAGGATGACATTTGAGAAGAATGGATCAATCACACTACAGATGGGTGGATCACTTGGGATAGAGATAGCTCATGTACCTCATACTCAGATGAAGAGCTCGAACACTAGCGGAATGATTTGCATGAAGTCTCTATGCTATGTTGCAATATGATGAAAAAATTGTTGCGGTGCATATCTACAGAGATAAGAAATCTCCCACATTATGATGGTTTGAATGATGTTAATCTCTTTTTGGATGAGTTTGAAAAGGAGGTTCCTAAGGAACATCGATTCCATGCACTTGAATTGGTATTGCGTGCTACGCCTGCCCGTTGGTGGGGTATTCATAAGGAAAGCTTCGTTGACTGGAAGGAATACAAGTGGATGATGAAGCTGAGGTTTGGATAGGCTAATACCCAGATGACTGAGAAATACAACGGAAAGGATGATCCACATGAACACTTGGCACGGTGGACTAAAGCTTGGGGATAAGAGCCACATACAAAATGGTTACATATATTTTGTCATACCCTTGATACTATCCCAATGACCTAGTATTGGAAATAGAGCTATGCCATGGGATGACCAAATGGGACATCTTGAGGGAGAGCTTCTTATTAAATTTTAGCTTTGAGAACAGATTTGAGTGCATTGATGAAGCGCTCTAGGAAATTAAGGATGCTATCTTTAGAACACCCGAAGAGTCAGTAGAATGGGTTCAACCAGACTAGAGTACACAGCTGTGCCATGCACTGGAATGTTACAATATGACTACAGAAGAAGAAGAATATGATCTTCCAAAAATCAATATTCTAGAGACTAATGGATAGTGTGAGGTTGATGTAGAAAATCTGTGATAGGTTAACCCGATAATGCAATATAAATCAATGCAGAATATTATAACCTACTTCTACTATCAGTTTGTGGAAGCTTAAAGATCAAGCTGAATAATATAACTAGAAGAAGAAGAATCAATGGCACAATACACATGAAAATACATTGGGGAAAGTTTCAGACAAAAAACCCACACTATTGTATTATCATACATGGTGGAAATACATAGGAATTATACAAAGCCTTAGCTCTCATAGCTAGCCAGCTCTCAGTAAAATCCTCACAGATTCTCACAGGGAATCTTGACTTCTCTCTAGCCTTCCTTTCTGCCCTCCAATCTCCTATTTCCTTGCATTGTTCCTTGTGGATGATGAACCTATTACCAAATGGAAACGAAAGCCTTCAAAACTACGCAATCCTCAAGGATGAATCCTTGACTGCATGCATGACTTTTCTCCATGAGAAAACACATGCAACTGATAGTACACTATCATTGAACATTAATCTCAACTAGGAGTTTCTCAAAATAGACATCCATGAGTTTCTGATGAGGGAATCTTCACTTAACTAGAGTAGCACTAGTTGAGTGCATTAATGCATCAACTGTCTGTTAACTCACTATTAGTTCGTCAAATAGTTTGGAACTAATTGAACTGGACTTCACTCAGTAAATTGAGTTAAATAATTACAACTCAAATATAACTCAATCTTATCTCCTTAATTTAAGGGATAACTCTTGCATGACTTCAGAAAGACTTCTAACTTGAATTTCTCCAACTAATTAATTTAAAATAAATAAATTAATTATTTCCAAGTAGCTCTTAAGACTAAATTTGATTTTAATTCACAATTTAATTCAAGGACAAATTAAATTGGAATATTCTTGTTGCCATATTTCAACACTCCCTCTCAACAAGAAAGGGATTATCTGGCACCCCGATCTTGTCTCTATGGAACTCGAATTTATGCTTTGACAATGCCTTTGTCAAAATGTTATCATCCTACTCCTTTGTCGAAATATACTGTAGGAACATGATCCTCCTGCCTGTGAAAATCCACGAGCAACAAATCTTGCCTTATGCTTCTCCACACTACCATCAACAGCTTGCTTTACCTTGTAAAGCCAACGGGAACTCAAAACTAACTTGTCCTCCGGTTTGAGAACCACGTCCCAAACACTGTTACGAACTATGGAGTCATACTCCTCCACCATAGCATCAACCCAAATCGGCTGCTACACTGCTTCCTCAAAGGAAGATGGCTCGTTCTCAACACATTCCCCAGCAAGGGCCATGTATCCAGTGTACCTCTCAGGTGACCTCCTCTGTCTGTGCTGAGAATATGGTGCTCCCACATTCTCTCTCGCATCCTCCAACAATCTGTCAGCTTCTCTTGTGCGCTTCCATCCATCTCTAGAAGACTCTTCTTGAGTGGATGTCTCCACTCCTAGAACCTTTGCATGTGGTTGCTCCGCATCAGTCTAAGGCTCCTCCTCCTTAGGAACCAATAGTTCCTCCACAACCTGTAGTTGGAGCTCCCTCTCAAGGGAAACTCGCATGGCCTTCTGCTCATCAAACTTGAGATCTCTGCAAACCATTGTCCTTCGACTAGTAGGCAAGTACACCTGATAGTTGTGAGGTGTATCAGTGTACCCCACAAATATCCCCAACTCTGTTTTCGGCTCAAGCTTCTTCTGTGCATCCTTTTTCACATGGAAATATACCGATGAGCCAAAGATCCTGAAGTGACCCACATCTAGTCTCTTACCGAAGAAAGCTTCCTCTAGTGTCTTCATCCTAGGCATGCGATGCAGGCTTCTATTATGCAAATAGACCACTGTGTTGCATGCCTTAGTCCACAAGTGAAGTGGTAGGCCTTGGTCATGTACAATTGCTCGTGCTACCCCAACAATAGTTTTGTTCTTCCTCTCGGCCACCCCATTCTGCTGTGGGTTATGAGGTGTCGTCAACTCTCATTTAATTCCTTCCACTGTACAAAAGTCCTTAAACTCTTGAGAGACATATTCTCCACCATTTTTACTTCTCAAGGCCTTGATCTCCTTCCCTGACTCTTTCTCGACCAAGGCATTGAACTCACAAAACTTTGTGAAAGTTTGGTCCTTCTTCTGCATGAAATAAATCCAGCATTTATGAGAATAGTCATCAATGAAAATCACATAATATCTTTGCCTCGATGTGGATTCCGTCGAGAATGGTCCACACAAATTAGTATGAACTCGCTCTAAGATAGCCTCTACTCGACTGTCTCGATCATGAAAGGAAGACTTGGTGTACTTTCCCAAGGTACAACCTTTACATGTGTCAACTTGCTCAAGTTTACCTTTGCGAAGTCCTATAGATATCCGCTACATTATCTTTAAAGCCCCATGATGCAAATTGCCCAACCACCTGTGCCACAACTCGCCAATGTCTTGGATTTGCACCAATTCTACTTTTGTACTCAATGTTGCACAATCATCTACCTCTAGTTTATAGAGATTATTCACCCGAATCCCTATCCTCTTGATCTGACCCGTGGCTATGTGTCTTAAGAAATCCTTTCCTTTACTGAAGACAACATTGTAGCCTTTTTCCTCCAACAGCGCGACTAATATGAAGTTCTTCTTCAGTCCAGGCACATACATCACATCTATGAAGGTGAGAGGAGATCCATGCTCCCTCTGAAAAGCAACCGTTCCCACTCCTGAAACAATATACCTTCCATCGTCACCCATCTCTATGTGCATCTTGAGGTCTTTCTCCTCCAAGGCTCTGAATAAATTTTTATCACCAGTCATGTGGAATGAGGCTCCACTATCAAGATACCAAACACAGCCCATCATCAATGACACCGTGCATGCCATGAGGGTAAAGTCCATTTCGAATTGAGAGGCTAATGCCTCACCTTCCGATCCTTCTAAGGATCCCTTCTTGGACTTCTTTGATGAGCAATTAGTTGCATAATGTCCCATATTGTTACAATTAAAGAATCTTACTTTATACATGTCACCCTTCTTCCCTCCATGAGGAGAATTCGATTTGAAATGGGAAGCCTTCCCCTTCCCTTTCCTTGCCTTACCTTTTAAGGCCAGATTTTCTTCATCATCATTCTTGGATGAAGAACCATCTCATGTGCTCCTCCTGATCTCCTCCTTCATAAGATCCGACCACATTCGTTCCCAACCCGATAGTTTCTGCCTTCCTTTCACAGTGTATTGGTAGATATTCCAACTCTTTGGAAGGCCAAGGAGAGCGAGGCTCACCATATCATCATTGGTAGTAGTTATTCCCACACTGCCAAGCTCATCTCTACAGGTGGTGAGCTTGTTCAGATATGTGGAAATAGTATCGCTCTTCTCCATCTTGATTCTTCGAAGCTTATCCTTGAGTGCCAATTTCCTCTGGTTGCTACTGTTCTGGTAGAGGTCCTTCAATGTCTTCCACATTGAAAATGGAGTATCCTTCCCATGAGAGACTCGAGACAATATGGTCTCGAACTCCCTCAATGATGATTTGTCTCGCCTTCACCACAAACTTCTTCTACTCAGCCAACTCTTGTGCATTAGTTGAAGTTGGCTTTGGGATTTCTTGATCACTGAATTCCTTCAAGCCATTGTCTTCTAATACAGCCTCCATTCTATCTTTCCATGCCATGCAATTCGAGCTACCTTCCAAGGCATACTCGAGTTTCAAGCCATAAAACACCATTGGGCAACCTTGAAGTATGATATGAATTCAATTTGCACCTATAACTCCAAACTTCAAACTTTGAATTCTCTTCTCAGTATACTATTCACAGCTCCGATACCATGTAGAAAATCTATGATAGGTTAATCTGATAATGCAATATAAATCAAAGAAGAATACTATATCCTACTTCTACTATCAATTTGCAGAAGCTTAAAGATCGAGTTGAACAATATAACCAGAAGAAGAAGAATCAATGGCACAATACACATGAAAATACTTTCGGGAAAGTCTCAGATAAAAACCCCACACTATTTTATTATCATACATGGTGGAAATACATAGGAATTATACAAAGCCTTAGCTCTCACAGCTAGCCAACTCTCAATATGATCCTCACAGATGCTCATAGGCAATCTTGGCTTCTCTACAACCTTCCTCTCTGCTCTCCAAGCTCCTATTTCCTTGCGTTGTTCCTTGTGGATGATTATCCTATTACCAAATGGAAAAACAAGCCTTCAAAACTGCGCAATCCTCGAGGATGAATCCTTGACTGAATGCATGAGTTTTCTCCATGAGAAAACACATGCAACTGATAGTACACTGTCCTTGAACATTAATCTCAACTGGGTCTTTCTCAGAATAGACATGCATGAGTTTCTGGTGAGGGAATCTTCAATTAACTGGAGTAGCACTAGTTGAGTGCATTAGTGCATCAACTAATTGTTAACTCACTATTAGTTCCTCAAACAGTTTGGAACTAATTCAACTGGACTTAGCTCAATAAACTGAGTTAATTCATTACAACTCAAGTATAACTCAACCTTATCTCCTCAATTTGAGGGATAACTCTTGCATGACTTTAGAAAGACTTCTAACTTGAATTTCTCCAACTAATTAATTGAAAATAAATTAATTAATTATTTCCAAGTAGCTGTTAAGACTAAATTCGATTTTAATTCACAATTTAATTCAAGGAAAAATTAAATTGGAATATTCTTGTTGCCATATTTTAATAGTTGAAGGATCTAAAGTAGAGAACCCTGATATATCAAAAGCTTTAAATACCAAACAAGTAAACATTGGATTCGATGCGCAACCTAAGTTTGCAAAGATAGGAGATTATTGGGATGAAGATACAGTTGATAAAGTTGTGGCGTTGTTGCGCGAATACCATGGCTTGTTTCCTACCATGTACTCAGACCTGAAGGGAATAGTAGGGGATCTGGGAGTGATGAATATCACTTCAAAACCCGATGCAAAGCCCGTGAAACAAAGACCTTACCAGCTAAATCCCAAGTATAAGGAAAAGGTGCACAAAGAGCTAGACAAAATGCTAGAAGCACGAATTATTGAGTCAGTAGAAGAATTTTATTCAGTGAGACCTATGGTAGTTCAAGAGAAGAAGAAGCAAGGTGAAATTGTAATATGTGTAGACTTGAGGAAGCTTAATGATGCATGTATTCATAACCCATTTCCAACACCATTTACGGATGAAGTTTTGGAGAATGTTAGAGGGCAGGAAGCTTATTCGTTCACTGATGGGTTCTCAGGGTACCATCAAATTAAGATCATGCCAGAGGGTCGCAGCAAGACGAACTTTGTAATGGAGTGGGGCTGCTTCTAGTACACAGTGATGTCATTCAGACTGAAGAATGCACCTACGATATTTTCAAGATTTGTAATTGCAGCGTTCAAAGAATTCATTCATAAATTCTTAGAAGTGTATTATGATGACTGGACTATATTTGGATTGGTAAAATGCCATGTTGTAAGTGTACGCCTCATGTTGGATACGTGTCGTAGATAACAAATTTCTCTCAATTTGAAGAAGTGCATCTTTTGCAAGCCTTATGGGATATTCTTAGCTCATGTGGTCTGCAAGCAGGGATTTATGGTAGACCCTGCGAAGATAGCAGTGATTGTCAATTTAGAAGCTCTAAACAATGTAAATCAATTGTGGTCAACTTTTGGGAACATTGGTTACTATAGAAAGTTCATCAAATCTTATGCACATATAACCTCACCGATGGAGAAATTACTAAAGAAGGACGCGACCTTCTGCTGGGAGGAAGAGTGTCAATGCAGTCTAGATGTATTAAAGGAAAATATGGTGATTGCACATATTTTTTCATTTCCTGACTGGAAAAAAGAATTTCATGTGCATGTAGATGCCTCTTGTATTGTGTTAGGTGTGGTATTGACCCAATCAGGCGACAGTGAGATAGATCACCCTATAGCCTTCGTGAGTAAGAAATTGTCAAAGGCTGAGAAGAATTATTCGAATATAGAGTGCAAAGGATTGGAAATGGTCTATGCGCTATAGAAGTTTCGACATTATTTGTTAGGCGCACATTTCAAAATGTATATAGATCACTCTACTCTCAAATACCTGGTCAAAAATCTTGTGTTGGGGGGGGGGGGGAGATTTGCAAATGGTTATTATTGTTTCAGGAGTATGACTTTGAGGTGATTGTGAAGCCTATGCAGTTGAATGTGGGACTTGATCATCTATCCAAAATTGAGATAGGATAAGAACCAACTAGTTTGGAATAAGGGTTGTCAGATGCGAAAATATTTATTGTATGGGTTGCATTTGAAGACTTTGCTGATATAATTCAGTTTCTAACCACTGGAACAACCCCGAAAGGATATTCTACATAGCAGAAGAAGGAATTGGTGGTCTGTGCAGCTGACTTTATGTGATTTTGGGACACTTATATAAGATGGCTACTGATGAAATAATGTGCTGATACATTCCAGAGTTTGAACAATCTAGTATCCTCACTGAAGCACATGGAGGAGTGGCAGGAGAACACTATGCAGGTAGAGTAACCACATAGAATATTCTGCATGTAGGACTATGGTGGTCAACACTACATAAGGATTCTAAGGCATATTCCAAGGCATGTGATACATGTCAGAGGATGGGAAAACCATCATGAAGATGAATTACCTTTGAATCCTCAGATTCCATTACTGGTGTTTGAAAAATGGGCTATTGACTTTGTGGGTCCGATACAACCCCAGGGAAAAAGACAGGCATGTGGTATATTATCACTGCCACTGAATACTTGATGAGGTGGGTAAAATCATAATGAGTGAAGGATTTTACCACTGCTACATCCACGAAGTTCCTATTTGAGTATGTCTTGAAAAGATTTGGGTGTCCTAAGACACTGATGAGTGACAAGGGTACGCACTTTTTGAATGAAACTATTATTGCGATGCTTGAATAATTTTAGGTTTCTCATCAAAAGAGTATGCCCTATAATCCTCAAGAAAATGGTATGGTTAAAGAATTCAATAAAATCTTGGAGAATGGATTGACAAAGGTCTGAAACACATAGAGAAACGATTGGGATATGCACATACCAACGGTTCTATGGGCATATAGGACCATGTGTAAGAAGTTGAATGGACAAACCCCATTCAGATTGGTCTATGGGATAGAGGTTGTGATTCTCATCGAGTATATTATGCCGAGTTTGTGAATTGCAACATTGATTGATATGGTGGACCGTGAGACTATGGAAGATCAACTCGCACAGTTGTTGGAGTTAGAAGAAGATAGGTTTTTAGTAGGATTTCACCAACAGGGGAAAAAGGAGTGCAAAAAGGCATGGTAGGATCAACATATTAAGTTGTGCACCTTCAAGGCGAATGATTTGGTCCTACTTTATGATAAAAAGTTCATGAAGTTCCCTGGTAAGTTTCAAATGCACTGGTTGTGGCCCTATGCAGTAAAGGAAATTATATATGGTGGCGCAGTTGACCTCGTAAGGCTGAATGCGGAATAATGTTTTGGAAGAGTCAATGGGAGTCCAATGAAGTTATATCAAGTGGATCCTTCCCCTGCCCAATTACTACATGATAGTAGGACAATATTAGTTTCCAGGTAGCTACAAGGAAGTACGAGACTATAACATACATTGCCTGAAGAATGGGAAAATGAACTAAGGGAGCTGCACGAGGGAAGCTAGTAGTGCACTAGGAGGAAGCTGCGTAGGTTGCCCCATCAAGGAAACAGTCATAGGCTGCACACTGATCTTCAAACATGCCATAGAACTATGGATGACTCTGCAAGAAGAACCAAACCTACAGAAGCTTGGCATAGGTGTCTAGGAGACGTAGCGAAATTTTGACGAAATGAGGGTGAATGTGCGCATTTTGGTGCCAATCTAGTGCCTCGCTCGATTGTAGGAAGGAAAACAACTGCAATCACAAATTGAAGAGCTAGATAGAAAATATGTCGTTTTAAAGGCTAGAATACAACCATGGATAGAGGAAGCAAGTTAGCTTACTCTGTCTATCCAGGAAAATTTGGAGACACTCCAACAGACTCAAAGGATGATGTGCCTCATGATGGAGGGGTCGACTGTAGAAAATCCGGTAGAGGAAGTGCAGCAGGATGCAGTGCGGGATTCTATTGACATAGTTGTGTTGCTGATGGAGTTTAGTTACCTCCGCAACAAAATAGAGGTGCCAACTAAGTGACTCAAGGGCAACTCACCTAATCTATGTTGGGGGCCTATTGGGATGGGGTCCTTGGGGTCAATATTGTTAAGTTTTGAGTCAATCTTGTATTATCTTTTGTAACAAATGTAAAGTCTTTGTGAAATGTGGAAGAACAGAGCACGAAGCTAGTAGAAGTCAAAGGGGATTTAGTCCCTTAGTTGGGTAGGTGATAGAGTTGTTTTGAGACCCACCCATGGTCCACAGGCCATGGTATTGCAAAGAAAAGGTTATATAAAGTTGAGTCATAGCGATTCTAAGAATCAATCTGATTAAGAAGAATCATTGTAAGGGTAAGGTGCTAAGGCAGGAAAGTTCTGTTTCTTGTACTTAGGCGAAAGGGGAAGGCTAGTGCAACTAAGTGTGTAGACACCTTGATATGTCCGCAAGCTGAGTGCGCGGGCCCCTGCGACTGAGTGTGTAGGGATAAAAGTTCAATATCTGAATGTTTATATCTAATAAAGATTGTTTGGGCTGAAAATGATGCATCTGTGTTATTTTATTTACCTCTACTAAGTTTATATATCTTTGCTCTGTAATCTATTTAATACGAATTAATGCTTATTAGTTGCACGGAACTGGTAGATCTGTAATATTTATGCATGATAAATACAACTAAGTACCTTCGTGAAGATCTGGAAGTCATTTAGATAGATTTGATGTTAGGTCCCTATAATACTAGTGATTCCCCCATTACTATTTTCATTGTAGCCCTTATTGTTATTGTTGTTCCCCTATTGTCCCCATATTGTTATTATTGTGCCCCATAGAAACCCACTTTTGTTATTACTATGCCCTTATATTATTATTGTTATGTCAGCTTCAATTATATTGTGACCCATTAGACTCCTATATATAGAAAGGAGGTTTTTTCATTTCTATCATCCAAGAATTGTTCATTTGTGTAATGTAAAAGAGGTTTCCCCCTTGAAGAGGTTGATTTTCAAGGCGTTAATCTAGCTTTTATTCTATTTTTTGAGCTGGTTGTGTCACACGGAATGAGTTGATCTTGCGGACAAGATAGACCTTCCTAGAATCTAAAGAAGACCTAATGACAAGCAAACCAATCACAAACTATCTTTCTCTAAATATGCTTTTATAAACAAAGGCAAACAAGTGTTTTAGGCCTACCTTAGGTCCAACGCAAGTTTGTGGAAGCCTTCGCTCCTTCGATCCAAATGAGCTCCCTCGTCGTGAATCTGCAAACACAAACAAGGAAACAAATTAAATAGCACCTGAAAAGCCAATATCATAAAACATATTTAACATGAAAGTCAAGGAATTCATGAAACAAATGACATGAGACAATTTGTTGAGAAAAATGAATCTGATTGTATTAATTCAAATCAAAGAAGAACCTTACAACCTGTGCCTTGATGCTGTACAAGCTCCTCCCAGGGTCCAGCAAGAAGTCTCCTCTACTTTGACAAGTTTCACTCTCTTTCCAATGAAGGCAAAAAGGTATGTAATCTCTCCTCTCAAGCTCAATTAGGAAGTCTTAATTTCACCAGCATTTACCCTAAAAAATGTTCAGCTTCTAACCTCCCTAGCAACCATCCCAATGCCTGAATTTATAGTGCAATGGAGGGAAGTTACTAGGTCCTCCTTCAAAGAGATAGCTCCTCTCATCAAGGGATTAGCTCCTTCTCTTTTGGGATGCATGAACCACCTAAGAGTGGCCAATCCACGTCAAAATTCCTTCTAGAATCATCTAGAATTAACCCAAAGTGAGCTTTTTTGAATAAACTTGCGCCTTTTTGACTTTCACAGGGGTCCGCACCCACATCTTTAGGGACAGAGCAGGTAGGTCCGCAATTTTTGTAAACAAAAGGTGCAGGACCACAGGCAACAGTGAGAGAAAGTGCGGAACCAGAGCTTTATTGATTTTCAATGTCTTTCTCTCATTTTCAAAGCTTGACTTGAAGAGCTGAGGTCTGAGACTTGCTTAGGAGGACAGTACAAGTGATGATAGACCCATACTGACTGCAAATAATCATGGTGACGATATTTTTGTGTAACAGATTGCCCCCTAAAGTGCGAAGTCTGTAGTAGATGAGGATTTCATTTATCATTTAGGAAGAGTGAAGTACTTTATCATTTCGAGGATCATCTTGTGGAGAGCCCGGTTGGAACCTGTAAAAAACATTCAATGCAAGATATATATATGAGATCATATCATCGCTGAGGTAGGAATTCCCATACTCAGATCAAAACTGACTTAGAAAACTAACTACTTCTCTGGTACAAGAATGATCTTGTAATACATCACAAGTATAGACTCATGTGGACACAGTATGGACGCAACCATCTGTTTATGAATAGTCCATTATATAATGAATACAAAATTCCTCGCAGCCTGGATTGTGGAAACTAGATCCAGGGTCTTCATTTCTACTTCCCGAAACAGTACGATTCTATCCATGCGAATGAATGTGTTGAAGTCGAACATGGTAGAAACCACTTGATTACCAGTCGATGATGTAAACTGTTAACAAGTGTGAGAGAAACCACCAGTGATGTCAATGGCTCTCAAAGTACCCAGTACAATCCATGAGATATGAATAAATGTGTTGATGTCAAACATGTCACGGAATCCTTTGATTGAAAGTCAATGATGTAACCTGTCGTCAAAGGCGAGAAACCTACCATTGAGGCATGCAGATCCCAAGGTACTGACGATTTCTAGATCATCTTTCTAGATAATGAACTGAATTCGATAGAAAGTGATCCGTCGCAGGCAAGCCCACAACACGAAATCATAGATCAAGTTGAAGAAATTTAGTTGCAAGGACTGACTCAGGGATGGTCAAGATGGATGACACATATTTTGCATATAAATGGCTTATTGGCAGTGACCTCTTGAACACATAACGACATGACAGATGGCTTGGTGACAATTGACCCAAAGTTAATACCCAGAAACCGGCTGAAGACTTTCAATGTGGTTTGATCAACTGTTAGGCAAAGGATTTCCCAACCCAGGTGAATAAAAGTGTCGTGTTCAAGAGTGGTTACAAAGTATGACAAACAGGCCCATTTTTCTCTCTTTTCCCCCACCATTTCTGGCAAGTACCTCTTTATTTTTGACAAGCTTGAGGAGGATAACGTTTGCTTGATTATAAGCTCATCCTTCGGATGAGTCCAACTTAGTTTAAATTCAAACCCTAAGAAGGAGTGGTTCGTTCCTGTTTGTAATTGAACAGGTCCTTTACTGTGAAATTTTAACGAGTCTAGTATAGGAGAAACTCGGCGGTTTTCAATTTTAGAGAGTCTGAAAAAACTTAAGAAGACTCCAGGGTTGACCTTTTTCGTAAATTTGTGTCTCCTAAGCCCGAAAAAGTATAAAATAATACTTGAGAGAACCGCTTGATCTTTACGACCAAGGAGTACATTTCGTAATTAGTGCCCTTAATCCGAAAAAGTAAAAAAGCGATCAACGACACGTCGTTTTATAACCAATATCAAATTTGAAACGACAAAAATCCGGAAATCTTTTCATGTTTTTACGGTCAGAAAAGAGATGTAAGTAGACCGTCTCTTAGTTCCATTTTAACAAGTTTAAAAGAAAAAATCAGCAACCTTTTCATGTTTCAGGAGTCAGAAAAGAGCTTAAAGGTGACTCTAAATATTTTTTCGTTGAAAATGATAGATTTCGCCTGAATAATCCATTATCCTGAACAAAAATGCAAACATTACTCATACCTGTTTGAAATGGATAAAAATGCTGCAAAAAGTACCTTTCCAAAGTGAAACATAAACAAATTTGCAATTTATTTACTCAAAAAACTTATAAAAAGGGGTTTTGTCAATTCATTTTTACCGTTTGAGTTTTAGGTGAGAAAATAGTGCTTTTGTTCAGAAAACTTCCTGTGAAGATTGTGGAAAATCCAACCATCGGAATCGAACGCGGTCTTCTCCAGGTAATCCACATCATCCTACTCTTCATTTTTAATTGTTTCATTTCTTGTTTTAGGCTTTTATTTCATTTTTTGGAGGGTTTTTAGGCTTAAAACCCACGCGCGGGGGCCCATAGGCGTAACACTGATAGCCTGCGGACCCCGACTTTTTCTCAATGGGGAAAAAGTCAGGGGTCTGCACCTTCCATGTAGGCAAGGTGCGGACCCGCGCACTGTGTCTAACCCAGAGGGTGCGGTCCCCGCAGCAAGGGCTTTTAACCCAAAAATTATCAAATTTGGCCAAAACAAATTAATTTCTAGCATTCTACTTTGTCTTTTTACTTGATGCAGAGAGTACATCATGCTAGATTGGCGTGAACGAGAGCATGAGGACATGGATCTAGCCGCGTTGAATCACCAACCTTTGATCGATGCATTGAAGGCCTGCGGCTTGTACAAATTCTGGGCCATACCTGGCATGAGGGCCCAGGTGGATTTCTCACGGTGGCTGGTTGACAGATGGAGCATACAGGACCAGTGCTTCTTCATTGGTGGCCACCAGCTCAAAATCGAGCCGGCAGATATATATTTCTTGACTGGTTTGCCTAAGAGAGGCAAAGACTTGACTCCATTCGGGACTAGGCCAGGTGGCCAGTCTGTCGATAGCCCCCGGCTAGAGTTCTGCAACAGCCAGGCTAGAGACAAAGGGATAGACATAAAAACCATATCCCTTCCTGAACTCATGGTGATCGTGTTTACTGTCACCAGACTTTTTGGGAGTGTCGCATTACATATTTCCACCAGGTCCCAGATGCGGATGACAGTTGACTGCTTTCGAGGCACCAGAGCCAACTGACCAGAGCCAAGAATGGACAACTAAAGACCTTTGGTTATGGGGCTTTGGTTGTGAGCTTTGGTCTGGAGAGGGTTCCCATGTTGATCCCGCAGCACCTTACTGTTGGAGCTGGGTTTCCTCGAGAGCCCAAACTGATGCGATGGGTCGCAGTTATGGCCCGTCATCCGGACGAGGGGACAGAGGTTGTTCGATTCAAACCTGAGTATTTCCAATGGTTGGAAAACTAGGTTTTTTCTATTCAGGACTTCCCTTACACTGGGGTAGATTTTCGTGGTGACCCAGACATGGCTCTTCCACCAGGAGAGCAATGGGATGACTCAGGTAAAATCATTTTCAACATTTTTCTATTTAATTTTTTTATTATTTTTCTACCGTCCCAAAACTGATAGTAAAAGTTTCAAATGCAGATGTGGGTCCACAGTGACCAACCGCTCTCTGGCCTTACGAGAGGAAATAACCAGTTGCAGCCGTGCCAGCCCCACAGGACGAATCAGCAGAGGTTTTGGCTGAGTTGGAGAGTCATCTAGAGCGTTTGACAGGAGATATTCCAGAGACCACCATAGATGACATTCCTCTTCGACTTCAGCGCTATGTGATTGGGGTCCCAGGACCTTTTAGGAGATTCCTTTGCAAGGTGGCTCGTGCAGTGGTTTCTTATCGAGATCATCACCAATGATAGGATGATCGCCTATTGTGGGCACATATGACATTTTTGTTTTTTGTACTTATCATTTTTGCCGATCATAAGGTGTTTTTCAACCTATGATCGAGGATGATGTATTTTTTGACACACTCCTATATATATATCACTATTACCGGCTTATCTTGTAAATCATGTTATGGAATGGTTTTAAATTTACATGTATGATTATTGCAAATGTCTACTTAACATTCGAGAAGCAATTGCATCTGCTAATGTATTTAAAGATCTTGGAATATGCTGATATTCAATATAATCAAATTCACGTTCCAAGAGACGCACTCTCAAAAATAATCTCAATAACACTTGATTTCTAATGGCATACACTCTATTAAGCTGTAATACAATAAGTTCAGAATCTAACCTCACTATCAAACTTCAAATCCCAAATGAAATAGATTCAGATAATAACTCAATCACTGCACTATACTCGGCAATGTTGTTCGTTGTTTGACCGAGGCTTACCCCATGCATAGATACCAACTCGTCAGAGGGCGAATAGATAACCCAAGTTGTGGAAGAAATGTTTCGTGTATTACGACAAGCACCATCAGTGAAACCAATGTATGTTTGGAGAGGCATCGACATCTGCAATATCAAGAGTAAAACCAAGATAAGCAGGAATAATGACGAAAAACACTCTCTAAGATAACCACACTTTTTTTAAACTAAAACACACCAGCTAGAAAGAAAAACTATCCTAACTAAAAATCTCCATACCCATTCTTTAAGCATAATACCTCTTCAGGTAAAGACCATTTCTGGGTTTACCCAAAGAGTTCCCATCAAAGTCCACCAATTCATAGGCCCCTTTTGCTAGCTTTCGCTTGACAACATAGGGACCATGCCACATAGGAACGAATTTTCCAGCGCCTGACTTATCATTAGCTTGATCGTAAACTAAGACTAGATCTCCTTCCAAAAAATTTCGAGGGGTCACATTTCAATCATACTGAGCTTTCATACGTTTTGCGTGAGTCTCGATCGCCAATGCAGCATCACGTCAATTCTCATCTAATTGAGCCAAGTATAACAAATATTTTTCCTCTTCGGAAGTGGCTGGAAGTAACTCGATGGCCATTTGCAATGACGAGATTTTGCATTCAATGGGTAACACAGCTTCCAGACCATAAACTAGTTGGAAAGGAGTGAACCCTGTTGATGTTTTTACTGAGGTTCGATACGCCCAAAGCACTGAAAATAGCATGTTATGCCAATTCAACCGATGAATCCCAATGATTCGTCAGATCATGATGACTAAAACTTTGTTGATGGATTCAACCAGACCATTAGCTTGTGGATAATAAGGAGTTGAACTATCGTGACGCAAACCAAGCTGGCCTGTAAGTTCGATCATCATAATGTTTTGAAAATGACGCCCATGATCAGTGATAATCGCTTGTGGGACACCAAACCTAGCAATTATATGATTGAACACAAAAATTGCAGCTGTCTTGCCGTCTGCCTCAAATGTAGGCATTGCCTCAGCCCACTTGGTAAAATAATCTACCGCAAGGATGATATATGCATGTCCCCCGGTCGACTGAGGGTTACATGTAATAAAATCGATACCCCATTTGGCAAAAGGACCAACGAAAAATTATAGGGTGGAGAGGAGCAAGTGGAGCACGCATCTTTCAATCAAAAATTTGGCAGTTGTGGCGTTTTCAGACCGCAGTAATACAATCTTTAAACAAAGATGGCTAGAAGTAGCCAGCGCGCAATATCTTTTGGGCTGTGGCATACCCAGACATATGACCACCACACACTCCAGAGTGACAGTCATTCAGAACCCTTTTAGCTTCCTCGTGAGTTAAATAATGTCGAAAAACAGAGTTCGCCCCACGGCGATAAAGAGTATCTCCAATAATCCTGAATTGTTGGGACTGGAATCGTATTTTCCGATGTTCTGACCTTGAAATTTCTAGCCAAAAGGATTGGGTCTGGAGATAAACGATGATATCCCCATACCACGGATATAAAGTGCTGATTAGAAACAAGGATTCGTCCACAATGGGCTCCTCCGCCACAGTCTCAGTGTTAACACGCGGGAAGTCACACATTAACTCCGCAAAAACTAAAGATTTCTTAGACTTAGATTTTTCAAATTCTAAGTCGAACTCCTGCAGGATAACTATCCATTTAGAGTACTTGCCCCCTAGAAATTGCTTGGTCAAAATGTAGATCATAGGGTTGCAATCCAAAATTACTGTAGTTTTACGTAGTAAAATGTAGTGACAAAAACGTTGGACAGCTTGAACAGCTGCCAATGCCAATTTCTCCACATGTGAGTATTTTAGCTCAATTGGATTTAAAGTTCGACTAAGGTAATATATCACGTGTTCAGTTTCGAATTCATCTTCCTGAACTAAGACCATTCCAATGGTGGAATGAGAGGCGGCGAGATACAAGAAGTAATCCTGGTTGTAGTTGGGAGGATGCAATAATGGTGCATGGGTCAACGTGTGTTTTAGTGCATCAAAAGATTTCTGAGCTATCTCATCCCAATAGAATGGAGTATTCTATTTCAACAACCGGGTAAAACCCTTTGTAACCTCAGCGTAGTTAGGAATGAATCGTCGTAAAAAGTTTGCTTTCCCTTGCAAACTTTGGAGTTGGCGAAGACTCGAAGGAGGAGGCAATTTGACAATAGCTTCGACCTTCGAGGGATCAACGCGAATGCTGATTTTTGAAACTACAAACCCCATCAATCGACCCGTTTCTATATAGAAAACACATTTGAGTGGATTCAGCCGAATCCAATAATGCCTACACCTCATAAAGATTGCTCGTAAATGGACGAGGTGATCAGCTCGATGTAATGAATGAGCAGGAAAATCATCGAGATAGGCTTGCACAATGTGCTTGATGTCATGAAACGCATAAGACATGGCCCTTTGAAAAGTTGCTCCGGCATTCTTGAGTCCAAAAGGTAATTTGCAATAAGCAAAGGTCCCCCATGGACAATTGAAAGCCGTTTTTGGTTGATCGGCAGGTAGAATATTGATTTGATTGTATCCGGAAAAACTATCCATGAAGGAGAATATTTCGCTGCTGGCACAATCATCAATGATTTGATCGATATAGGGAGTTGGGTAATTGTCCTTTGGATAGGCTCGATTAATGTCCCTATAATCGATACATATTCTTATTATCCCTTGCTTTTTGTTAACCGGAACAATATTCGATACCCAATCCGTTAACGGGATCGGATAAATGAAACCTGCTTTGAGTAGTTTTTCAACTTCTGCTTTAATTGCAGCAGCTTTTCTTGGATGAATCTGACGCAAACGTTGATGGATGGGTTTAGCGTCCAGGTAAGTCTTTATTTCATGAACAACAATCGCGGGATCAATTCCTGGCATTTCCTCATAGGACCAGGCAAACACGTCGCGGAATTCTTGAAATAGGGCCTTATATATTTGAATTTCGTTTTCTGTATATGAGGCACCTATATGAATGTTCTCAACAATTCTAGGCTTAACCAAAATGTCAATAGGAATAGTTCGAGAGATGTTTCCCAAATTTAACTCTGAATCAGGATGTTTCATTGGATTCTGAGGTTCCTTGACATATTCAGTCGTAAAAATTGATGAAAAATCATTTTCAAAACGATAATTCTCAGGTAATAACGAAGATCTGTGATGGAGATCTTCCCATGGCAAATCATCTACACATAGGATTTCACGAATTTGCTCATCAGAGTGAACAAGTTCAGAAAACGTGATGGAATCCGAGCTTGATGTGAAAAGTGATTCTTCATGGACCACATTCATTAAGTCAATTTCGGTTGAAGATGGGTCGGTAAACGATTGCACGGCCGCATACGCAATTTCATATGGACTCAAAGGCATGACATCACCAAATGAGTCTATCTCAGATTCAGAAGGAACAATCCAAGGATCATCATAAACAATGGTGTCTAACATAATCATATGAATGGTTGCAAATGAAGATGATGCATTGATCGGAGGAAAAGGAAAAGTTCCCAGTAAACCAGCATCTTTAACTAGTCCTACTCCAACATCCTTATACGGGATAGTCGTTTTACCGACATGCTGAATACTTTCAGAAGAGGCTGGGTCGGATGAAAAGTAAGCCAGTTGTTCTATTGTTACGATCTTTCCATTATGAGGAAACTTTATAACTCGAAAGACTGATGAAACGACAACTGTCATAGCGTAAGACCAACTACGACCCAAGAGAAGGTTGTAATCTAGAGGGGCATCAACTACCTCCACATCTAGATTAACGGTTTTTCCTTCAACCCCTATAGGAAAATCCTGTAGAATGCCAAAAGGATGAAACCCACGGCCATTGAAGGCCTTTAGAATCGTCGGGGATTGATTTAGCGAAGGAGAACCAAGTGATCTCCAACACTTTATCGACATAATACACGTTGAGGCTCCCTCATCAATCACAGTCCGATGAATAGGCCTGTTTTTGACTATCACTGGAATCTGAAAAGCCATTTGATGAGGTAAGCACAGTGTACTATTTTCTAGATTGAAAATTATTAGGTTCGAGTCCTAAACGTCAACTGCTCCTATAACCGACAAAAGTAATTTACGCTATGCTGGGCATGATTGCAGCACTTCCAAAGCCGACATTGCTGAAGGTGAAAGAGCTAAATCCTCAACAATGTTATAGTTCTGAGCCACTCTCGCATGTGGATTGAAAGCTAACTTTCGAAGTATACCCTTGGCGGGTGGTTTGATTACCAAGTCTGGATTAGGTTTCTCGATCTGTAGTGGATTGGAACTGGGAGCTGAGGTTGATGGATTAGAATGAGAAGATTCTACTTCTTTACCATCAACAGGACTTTTACTACCATAATCATGCGATCGAGTCGCAATCCTAACATGGGACATCATCAGTATGGGTTCTTCATTGGCACTCGAGGAAGAACCTATCATCTTACTGTCTTGACTTGGAAAAGGATCCTTCAAAATAGCAGGCATTTGGGAACCTTTGACAATCTTCGCAACCTCTGTACGATGAGGGCAGTCTCTTGTAAAATGTTCTTTGTCACAAATGAGACAAGGATAACGAGGTTTGTGTTTTTCATCATTGGATTCTAATTTTTCAGGTTTCTCTTTTGAATTTTTGTCCGTTTTATTCTTCTTCTTCCCTTTCTTCTTCTCACCGGATTTTGATTTGGCTGTAGATGACTCTACAACGTGAATATTGGTAGAAATCTCCGTGGAAGAATCTCCTATCGGGGAATCAGGCAAGGTTATGATAGGAGAAGAATTCTTGGAAGACTTTTTCTTACTCTTAGTGTTAACCGTACGAATCATACCATCGGCGGCATGAGATCCCGAAGGAGCTGCAGCAATTTGATTTTGCTTGGGAAGAACGGGGATTTTCTCGTGTAACGTACCTGACTGAGTATAGACCAAGTCAAGGTACTGTGCTTGAGCAATTACTTGCTCCTTAGTAACAACTCCAGCTTTAGCTACATCTTCAGTGATCTTTGGCAACAAAGACTTTACAAACCATTCAGCCAAGATCTGATTCGGAATAAAAACCCTCACTAAACGTTGTCGACGTCTCCATTCATGAATATGATCTGAAATGTAAGTGGACGTCGATTGCTTTAATGAAGTTAGTAATTCCGTGCCATTGTCATATCTGACTGGCAACTGAAAATGAGTTAGAAACGAGGTAGCTAACTGACTAAAATTATAAAAAGTGCCTCGCGGTAACTCAATGTACCACTTGGCCGCAAGACCAATTAGAGTGCGTTGGAAAAGTCTTAGACGGATTGAATCATCTGAAATGGAGTTAGATGCACACCAAAGGTGATAAGTCATCACATGGTTCAACGGGTCCTCCCCTGATTTGCCTTCGAACATAGGAATATCACTAGGCAACTTATTCAGCATTGGCGGCCAAAATGGAAGATAATTAATGTGATCGTTCATTAGGCGCGACAAGTCAGGCAAGTCCAAAGTTGCGATAAATGGTAACTGATGATTAGGGTCCCTAAAACTCTGGGTCATGAGACCAGCACCAGGAGGAGGATATCCAGGATAACTAGGAATAGGGATTGCATTTGGGATATTGTATCCTCCCGGAAAACTAGGATTAACCAGACCGTACTGGGGTTGTTGAGGTTGTTGATATGTGTACCCAGGGTACGGTTGATACTGATAGACTGGCTTCTGCACAGCAGGACCGAATCGGTACTGTCCCTGGTACGGTTGATAAGTAAATTGTGGTTGACTTGTGACAACCGTACTTGAACCAGGTTGTCCTACAGGCATCTGAACCGAAGTTTGAATCGTGGATCCAGATGGAGGTAAAGATGTCTAAGGAGTCGATACAGGGACAGTAGAAACCAGAGCTTTCGATACTCCAGAAGTAGGTGGGGTAGATTGAAAAGATGTTGCGGCAGTTGCAGCAGTCATTTGAGGCGGAGTACGAGGCGTACTAGGCCCAGGCTGAGAAACTACCGAAGGTACAAAATTTTGAATATTAGGCTGGACAGGTTGCTGGGGTGTACCAAGAACTAAGGGTTGTCCAGTTTGAGATGACAACTGTACATTTGGCTGCAACACCTGTTGAGTTTGTGATGGATCCCACACTAAATTCATTCTAGGGTACGGACCCATAACAGGTTGAGAATATTGAGGACCATAACCGGGTTGAGGGTAGGATTGATAATTCAAAGGTACATTTCCCGTTCCTTGAACATATGATTGACTAGAGGGTGGTTGGAAACCTTGGTTCGAGTACTGACCTTGGGGTTGATACCCTTGAGGCACGTACTAATACTGGGGTTGACCTTGAGGTATAAATTGATACTGGGGTTGACCTTGGGGTACATATTGAGTCTAGGGTTGACCTTGAGGAACGTACTGTCCCGTAGGTATGTACTGTCCTTGAGGTTGCCCCCCAGGTGCAAATTGGGTACCTTGAGGTTGCCCCCCAGGCGATAATTGAGGATTTTGAGGCTGCCCCCCAGGCGGTAACTGGCCACCTTGAGGTTGAGGATTGGGAATAGAACCTGACATCATGAGAATATCTTCTATGCTCAACGGCTTAGTACCATTGCTTCCAGTTAATAACCCTTGCTCAATGGGTTGAGGAGATGCTCCCGAAAAAGTACCAGAAAGTGACTGATACCCATAGGGAACAGAAGGACCACCGTACAAAAAGGATTCGGGCGATTAAGTAAACATGGACGACTGTCTTGACATATTCAATGGAGGATAATAACCTCTAGGTGTTGGGTGATAAGGAACACGAGGTGGTGAAAAACTTAACCTTGGGTTTTCTAAGAAATTAGTCAAAGAAAGATACCAAGCACTGCTCCTAGGTGGACTGTAAAAAATTGATTCACGCTCCCTTAGCTCAATAGAAGGTTGATTTTCAGGGATAGGGATGCCTACTTCTTCTTCCGGAGTAGCAAGTTCTTCGATAGCTATAAGTCCAGAAGGAAGATTTTGGGTGATTATTCTTTCTACCCTAGGTGAACCAGGACCACTAGAAGCTGGAGAAGCAAACCCCGATGTCGGAGTAGCAGCAAATTCACTTTCAGGTTCGGATATTTCAGGTTCCTCACCTATATCACTAGTAGATGAAAAGCTACCAGTAACTTCAGAAACAGACACTGATTGTGGATTATAATCTGCTACTAAAGCTTGAAAATCAGGATGTACCACCAAAGAAGACTCTCCTTCTTTAGGTGACCCAACTCTACTATCTCTAAGAGTTACGAGGACTTTCAACCCTTTAGGCTGGCTCGGTGAAAACTCAGGAGGTTGGCCCCGAAGTCTATGGGACTTCCTCGGTAATTCAGCCACGGTTAAAAACTTTTAACTACTTCACACGCAAACAAAGTAAAATCTCAATGAAAACCACCTAAAGCCTCTAAAGAACCAAACAAATTTGAATCACATGCCTAAAGAATCTAGGAGATCAAATACACACAAACAGTAACTTTCCGTACTGAAAACACTAGTTGGTGATGAAATCCAACGTCGCAGAGTTCAATATAGAAATGGCGGTTCGAACAGTTACCCCGGCAACCTGCTTAATGAATAGACTGGCACAAGTTCCTCCACTTAACTATCTCGAGTGAAGAGAACCCCCCAGAAAATCCAAGTGAGTCTAGCCGACGTCTGCTCCAGGTACAGTGGGATCTTCCCACCACTGTCACCTTAGGAAGAATCCTAAATAATATGGCCACTAAGATTACCAATCGAAACAAATATACCTGGGGGAACAGTCTACGATCCGATATGCACGCAAGGGCAGAGTAGCAAGCTCAATCCCCTTGAAGGCTCCTTGACATAATCCAAGGTTTACCAACAAGTGACCCCAGGCTCCTCGACAATGGTTAATCCGAGGTTTACCGTTTTTAATACGTGAATATCTGGCGTCGTTCCCAATGAGGAAGGATTGATTCCCACACTGGTTTGGACATGATCTCGTGCTCTCCTTTAAGAGGAGCTTTCCCAGAGCATAAATGCAACAATTGGATTTCTTCCCTACTACAAGATACAACTACTTGTTTGTTTTTACTGTCTTGGCGAGTTAATTACTCTCCTACTCCAAGACACTAGCCTAAGCTATGTTGGTGTATCAAAGCCCTAGAAATAAAAATGTTACTAGATGAATTTTACTTTAAGCATTATTTTTATTGGTTTTTGTTTAAGTCAAAAGGTGCGGAGATGAAACTCGTGGTATGAAGACTCGACTCAAAATCACTAAAAATGCACTTAAGATGATTTAAACAATCGTTTCCCTTCGATGAACTTCTAGCTAGGAAAGAGTTTGAGAATGCAAATACTTTGTAAACACAAATCTTTCTTAACAAACAAATTAAAAGAAGAGCTTTTGTCCTTTCCAATGCACTCAAAACGAGACAACTAGTTATTTTCACAAAAAATTTCCCTTTTCTTTTCAAAGCACTCAACCACTAATAAAACAAACTTTTTCCAAAAGAGATTTTTGTATTTTGTTTATAAAACACTCAAAACTATGGAAATGACTAACTTTGTGATCTATAAATTATAAAAACCTATTCGAAGTCAAAGCCTACAAGATGTCTTTTTTAAGAATGTTTTACTTAGCTAGATGTAAACTAAGGACCAATTTATGCAGAATCACAAATCAGTCAAAAACAACCAATTTTGTTTTCTTTAAAAATGAAAATCCAAACTTTTAAGCACAAGCTTTTCGAAGTTTTGTAAAGAGAAAACACAAAGCGGATTCCTCAACAAGGGTAGATTTCATAAATGGTCAGACTCATAAGAAGGCTGGTAGAAACCAAGGTGATCTGAGGTCCCTACAGCTTCTAAGCTCAGAGCTACTACAAGACCAAAATGAAAAACAAACCCAACAAGCAAAACTCCTAGGAATTTCACCTAAAACCCTAACACCAACGAAATCAACCTAAGGAAAGCTTCTGACAGGTTATATGCAGGACTGGGCAGTGGATAATAACTTCTAAACAAAAACTAAGTTGACTAACAGAGGAAATCTTAGGTTTTTAAAAATTTTGACAGGGTCCGCAGGCCCACAGTTAACACAGGTGTGGTACTGCTCTGTGCTAAAAGCAAAAGTGCAGATAAGTACGCACTGTGTCAAAAGGCTAGGGTGCGATCCTCTCCCAAAGCTATGAAAAATGAAAAATAACCCTGGATCTACAATTTCCACCCAATTCCACACACAACAAGCCAAAAACAGAAACAAAAACACAATTTCTCAGGTCAAAGTAAAAACAAGGAAAAAATCAAGTCCCCAGCGGAGTCGCCATTTTGTCACACGGAATGAGTCGATCTTGCGGACAAGATAGACCTTCCTAGAATCTAAAGAAGACCTAATGACAAGCAAACCAATCAAAAACTATCTTTCTCTAAATTTGCTTTTATAAACAAAGGCAAACAAGTGTTTTAGGCCTACCTTAGGTCCAACGCAAGTTTGTGGAAGCCTTCGCTCCTTCGATCCAAATGAGCTCCCTCGTCGCGAATCTGCAAACACAAACAAGCAAACAAATTAAATACCACCTGAAAAGCCAATATCATAAAACATATTTAACATGAAAGTCAAGGAATTCATGAAACAAATGACATGAGACAATTTGTTGAGAAAAATGAATTTGATTGTATTAATTCAAATCAAAGAAGAACTTTACAACCTGTGCCTTGATGCTGTACAAGCTCCTCCCAGGGTCCAGCAAGAAGTCTCCTCTACTTTGACAAGTTTCACTCTCTTCCCAATGAAGCCAAAAAGGTATGTAATCTCTCCTCTCAAGCTCAATTAGGAAGTCTTAATTTCACCAGCATTTACCCTCAAAAATGTTCAGCTTCTAACCTCCCTAGCAACCAGCCCAATGCCTAAATTTATAGTGCAATGGAGGGAAGTTACTAGGTCCTCCTTCAAAGGGATAAAGCCCTCCTTCAAAGGGATAGCTCCTCTCATCAAGGGATTATCTCCTTCTCTTTTGGGATGCATGAACCACCTAAGAGCGGCCAATCCACATCAAAATTCCTTCTAGAATCATCTAGAATTAACCCAAAGTGAGTTTTTTAGAATAAACTTGCGCCTTTTTGACTTTCACAGGGGTCCGCACCCACACCTTTAGGGACAGAGCGGGCAGGTCCATAGTTTTTGTAAACAGAAGGTGCGGGACCGCAGGCAACAGTGAGAGAAAGTGCGGAACTAAAGCTTTATTGATTTTCAATGTCTTTCTCTCATTTTCAAAGCTTGACTTGAAGAGCTGAGGTCTGAGACTTGCTTAGGAGGACAGTAAAAGTGATGATAGACCCATACTGACTGCAAATAATCATGGTGACGATATTTTTGTGTAACAGGTTGCATAACATTTGGTATCAGAGGTTTGGATTATTGGGTTTCGCTGCTCCAAATAGGTCATCATGGAATTTTTGCTATAACTTTTTGTCTACGATGTTTCAGAAGCTAAAAAAAACCCCATTTTAGCTAGAATCTCCCTTCACCTCGAGTCCAAATTTCAGATATTTTAGCTTTCAGTTTTAGAGATATGATCCAAGGAAGTTATGGTTTTTTCAGGATCCTGAATTATATCTCAAACATGTGACCTGGGGAAAATTGTCATAACTTGTTTTCTGAGAATCAGATTAAAACTTTTTCAGAAAATACTGAAAGAGGATGACCTGTAGTTTTATTTGTATCAGCTTTAGGTCCTAAGGTCGAAGCAGTAACACATGGCACTTCGTACAAGTTCACTCTATGGAACTAGTCTATAATCAGGTCATTGTGGGAAATTGGTTATAACTCTTCCTTGGAGAATCCAATCTTGATCAAACTTGTGGTGTTAGAAATATGACTCAGAGGGGTATTGCAGGATGTAATTTTAGACCTTGGAGATTCAAAATTACAGAGATATAGAAGATTCAATATTGATATCCTAAAAAGTGTAAAAATGTGTGTAGTTTTTTTAAAATTTTGCTTAATTTTGGTTTGAAAAATTAGTTTGAAGGAATTCAAAGGGCATAGTGAAGCATTATTATCATTAATTGATGCCCCGAAGAAATAAAATGGAAACACCTAGTAAGAAACCTAAAGTCTCTAGCTTGACTCATGAAGAAGAGGAATAAATGCAACATGATATATCTAAATTACGAGACCAAGTGCAACAAATTTCACTCTCACAAAAAGTAACAGAAGCAAAGAAGGATGGTTTAAAGAAAGGCATGGAAGCTAATATGAATGGAATAGAAGCTAATATGGAAGGTATGAAAGACAACATTGAATATTGGAAGAAAGACTTGCAAGGTTGGAAAGAAGGTTTGACCAAGTTTCTACAAGAAAGGCTTCCTAATGGAAAAAAGGTAGTAGAGGAAACTCATAATGAGAACAAAAGAAATTTTAATCATGATTCAAAGAATGACAACATTGAAGATTTGAGGAAAGACATGGAAGGTTTGAAAAAGTTTGTACAAGAAAGGATTCTTAATGGCAAAAAGATAGTAGAGGAAACTCATGATGAGAATAAAAGGAATGCTTATCATGATTTCATAGACTCTAACATTGGAAAAAAGACCCACCACATTCCAAAGATCGATATGAGGAAGTTTGATGGCAAGGATCTCGTAACATGGATACTATAGATGGAACAATATTTTGATCTCCAAAATGTTAAAAACACATAAAAGGTATGGATTACAACTTTATATTTGGAACCAAATCAGTTTGTTTGGTATCGATGGCTTTGCTCTCATAAACAAATTGTCACTTGGGCAATTTTTACAGAAGAAATGATAACACATTATGGAAATAAAAATCGACACTTTTTTAGCCAGTTGATAAATCTCAAACAAAATAGTCCAGTGATGGAGCACATTGAGGACTTCCAAAAATTGAATATAAGGGTAAAATATATTTGAGAGGAGAATAGGATTGATGTGTTCATAGGGACTTTAAGGGATAACATCCAACATAAGGTTCTCCTTTGGGAGCCTGATTCATTGGAGAAGGCATTCAGGTTGGCATGAAAAATGGAAAGCAAAATTATGGAAACAAGGAAGCCTACCACTCACAACTATAAATATGGAAGTGTTGTTTCTCCTAGCGTTCTACAACCTACAAGGTTGACACCACAACAATTGGAAGAAAAAACTAAAAAATGGCTTTGTTATAGTTGTGATAGAAAATACACTAAAGGTCATAAGTGTGCTGAGAATAAATTATTTTACATAGATTGTGAAGAGGAGGAAGAAAAGGAATAGGAAACATCAAAATAAGAGGATATGTAGCAGGAAAAAAACCTAGAGAAAGATGTAATGAATTTGACTGTTAGAGTCGGTCTGGTCAGTCCTCTGTTAGAGATCAAAAATCTTTATGCATTTCATTTTTAGGTGTCCCGCTCCATTCACTCAGCTGCATTCCGCTAGGGCCATGCCATAATCTGACGGAGAAAGGTCATGCTAGTCATTTCCCCTCATGTCAGGCTCCTGCTGGCTTAGGTCTTTTCTCAATGATCACCAACGTCCATGATAGTAAAGGTCTAGTCCTTTAATGGACAAAGGTCATTTTCGATCATTAGGTATAGGGATTTATCAGTTTGGTCTATGTCCAGTAAAGCCATGCAGGCCAGAGAAAGGCCCTTACAAAGTAATGATTCACAGAGTTTCATCGTCATATTGATAAATTTCTACTGTTCTTCAAAACTCTGTTTTGAAGAAAAGTCAAACAGTGTCATTGGTGATAAAATTTTCAAAGAGATCGACTGTTGATTTCTCCAGGCGCAGTCATGGTTTCCGTGGCCAAATGCCCTGTCATGCAATCCCTGCAAAGAGTGCCGAAAATTTCATCATTTGAGCTAAAATTTCAGAGGAAAAGTGAAAATCAGGGTTGTTTTAAGTCAGTGAAAAAGTGTCAAAACATAACATTAGAAAAATGGGTTTTTGAAAAAAGCAAAATTTAACCCATGAATTCTAAGACTTTATATACAAGTTCCCACCAAAATCAAAGTCATTTTGCAAATCAAGTGCTTAAGGAAACATTTCAAAGGTTTGAGTGTGCATCGTGTGTGGTTTGGAGCAAGATTGGAGGCGATTTCAGGGCGCGGCGCATATAAACAGGGGCACGGCACGCACAGAGCCGACCCGCAATGTATTTTTCTAACTAGTGCGGTGCACACCCAGGGTGCAGCACACTGGGTTTTGCATGTGGCGCACACAGACAAAGTGCCAAAACACTGCCAAACTTCCTCAAAATTTTTGTGAAGCCCATCAAATCGGCAGATATCACAACAAAACCTAGCTTCACACCATCATCAAAGAGCAGCCTAAGTACTGTACATAAACAGCAGTCATGGCATCTAAGGGTTCATCAGAGTATGAGGTGGAAACTCATAGTGATACAGCTTCAGGAGAACAGGCTCCCAGGAGACATCACAAGAGTGGCAAACATGTTAGAGATGAGCCAAACACCCTCACTAAATTGCAGGCATGCCCTCTTGCTATGTCATGTTTCCAGCACCTAGCATGTTTTGAATTTTGTCAAAGGGTGGCTAATGTTAGAGTTCATCATGAGTTGGTTCATCTTTTTTTGCTTCATCTACATGGAGGTCAGTCTATCTTGGCCGGGGTCACCTTCACATTGACACCCGAAACTATCTCAGTGGCAACAGGCATACCAAATGTTAGAGAACAATGGCATAAGAAGAAGAGGGTGGATAGGCAATACTATGAGCCTTACATTAAGGCCAGTTGTTTGAGGCATCTCACAAGAGTCTTCCCATTCAGATATTTGAAAGATGAGTATGCTCCGCTCATGAAATTGATCATGAAGTACTTCAGTTGTGAGGGGAGGTTCTCTCGCCTATATGCCTATCACATCAGGTTGCTCATGCACTTTACCAAGGTGCGGATGATGAACCTCCCATTTTTCATTTGCAGGAACATAGAGAGGATGAACAATTTCATGCAGCATAAGACCCCTCAGCAGCAACTTAACAGTGTTTATCACTTTGCTCTTATCCGGATTTTGGTGGATCATCAGTTGGGATTGCAGGGCATTGCTTGGGAGGACTTCATCTCCCGTGACTTCTTCAGCACTCCACAGGTAGTATCAAAGGCAGAGCATGAGATAGGTGGTCCTTCTCATCAGTATGAGTGCCATGAGACCGCTACTATGCCAGTATTCATCACCTATCAGAGAGGCAGTAGACATTTGTTTGCAGCGGCAAAGCGAGTGTTATCTCCACCAGGGGTGGAAGGGGCCTCGCTTCCTACATTGACGACACAGGAATAGGATAGAGGTAAGGAGAAAATGCATGATGAGGGTCATTCAAGTGAGCCATCAGGTGAATGAGAGGCCGAATTCGTTCTCCTTCATGATGATGAGACAGATACAGAACCGACAAATGCGGAGCTTAGAGAGATCATCCAGGAGCAGCAATCAGATATTGAGGCCTTATCCCTTGACGTGGAGAGGGCTAAGTGGAACATGAAATACCTAGAGCAAAGGAACAAACAGCTGGAGGATCAGCAGGCGATTATGGAGCTACAAAACATTCGTGAGCATCGCCAAGCTGCACAAAGGAGAAGAGTTGAGCTCACATCATTGGAGCAAGAGATCAATGAGGATCGGGAGGCCAATCTCGAGAGAGTTAACATGCACTTGGAGAGGCTACTGGACAAGGCTGACAAGGACCATGCCTTACTGAGACACATGGCCTTCCATTACAGGGCACGAAATATGAGTGCAAAGGCCCGGATAAAGAGCTTGAAGGCAAAATTGAGCAAAGCAACAAAAGAGGCAAAAGAGGAAAAAGAGAAAGATCGGCTTCGAATCTTGGCTGAAGCTTCCTTGGCACAGCACAGCACTTCATAGAGGACCTCTAGCCCAAATTTCAAGAAATTTGGGGAAATTTTGGTCACATGACAAATTTTTGGGCAAAACACAGGTTTTTTTCCCTGTTGCATGGCGCTAAAAATTGGGAGCTCCAAATGAAGAATGGTTTGCATTTTTGCATTCAGCATGAGAAATCACGACTATTGGTGCTTGGACAAGAAATTTGGGCAAGATCTGAGTCTCCAGGAGGTCAAAAACACCCAAAAAATGACCTCTCTGCCCCTATTTTGACACATAGGAACCAGTCTTGGGAACATGAAGATTTGGAGGGGCAAATGAGCACCAAATTCAGAAATTCCACTTGGGTTAGAAAGTAGACAGGCCAGGCTTTCCAACAAGCACATTTGGGTACAATTTGGACTCCTGAAGGTACCTCAAAACAGGCTCCAAAGTGGTGCGGCGCAAATAGAAAGTGGCGCGGCGCATATAGGGAAAAAGGCCAATTTCACCTCCGTTTCGCGAAATTTCGATTCGCGACTTTCTCCAAGTGGGCCCGCTCATTTGCACTATATTTTTCTCGGAAACTAAGGCAATGTTTAAAAAGTATTTTCACTAAAGGTGGGCTCCTATCCAAGTGGCAAAGGAAGGCGAGCAGTCACCCAAGCCATTTGTCATTTTTGTAACGCTGCACCTGTAACTAATGGTTGGCTTTCCACTTCCACTTTGTAATGATTCAAAAAACTCCCCAACTCTTGGTCATTCTATTTCCTCATGGCACATTCTATATATTGTATGCAAACTATTTGCAAAGGGTTGGTTGGCTTGTAACTTCTAGGAGACTGTGGGAAAGAAACTCTGTTTCTTCACTGTATATTTTTGACAGAGAATTAATGAAAGGCAGCGGCTCTATTTCATGAGATTCATGTGGTTGTGAGTGTAGTAAATGTGTCTCTTATGTTTCATATGTATTTTGTAATTTTCATAGTTCAATTCATATTCATTTCCAGTGAAATTTTTTGAGTTAGATAAGGTAGAATTCAATTTTATTGCTCTGCCTGTGGGAAAATTTCATGTTCAGTGTTCTTCTTCTGTTGAAAAGGATTCATGTACTTATGCCCTTTTCACTCTCCTAAGCACTCTCTCCATTCCGCGTTATTTCGAACTAAATCGCTACACTTTCCACCTGTCTTGCCTCACGGAGTAATCTGTGCCTTTGTATTAAATTCTCTGTTCATTGCTGTTCGTTGGTCCCATACCATCCCAGAAACTCAGTCATTCATAAAAAATTGTTTCTTGTATCCATATTCACTTACTAGCCTAAGATCAATTTTTTACTGTAAGTCATCTCAGACTGTTTCTTTATCTATTTACTGAGCGTGACTCGGAGAGAGCCCTCTCCTATTCTGGTAGGGCTAGCTACCAGACTGAGCGTGGTTTGTGGTTACCCTGAATTTCACCTTCCTTCAACCTAAGGCAGATTTAGGTGCTAACATCGACCATATATTGTAATGCATTAGATAGAATTACCACTCCTCAAACAATCAAGATGGAAGGACATATCAAGAAGAAAAAGGTAATAGTGTTGATTAATTCGGGAAAGACCCATAATTTTATTCATTGTAAGATAGCCAAGGAATTGAATTTCTTCCTATATCCAGCACCATAGTGTCAAGTGATGGTTGCAAGCGTAGGAACCATAAATTTATCTGGAAAGTGCCATAATATCAAGCTATGCATGGGAAAATATGTATTGAATAGCCCAATGCTTTCCATTCCAATGGGTGGTGCTGATGTTGTACTAGGAGTCCAATGGCTACAATCCTCAAATGCAATAGCTTTTAATTTTCAAGAACTTTTCATGAAATTTTCTTCGAAAGGAAAGGAAGTTGAATTAAGGGGTATTGCAAGGAAACGAAGAAAGATAATCATCTCTAATGTAATCACAATGCTTATAAAGAAAGAACACTGAGGTGTAACTACTTAATTATGTTCACTAGAGGTTCCCACATCGAAATCATTTATTTCTCCGGATCTCCAAAAAGTCTTGGAGAATCATTCCAAGGTATTTGAGACTCCCAAAGGCTTCCCACCAATTCGTGATCATGATCATGCTATTCATTTGATTCCAGGAAGTGTTCCTCCAAACATTAGGCCTTACAGATATCCCTATGCCCAGAAGAGTGGAATTGAATGTATGGTTGCAGAAATGCTAGAGGCTGGTATAATTTAACCTAATCAAAGTTCTTTCTCTGCTCCAGTAGTATTGGTGCACAAGAAGGATGGGTCATGGCGCATGTGTCCGGATTATAGGGATCTCAACAAACTCACTATTAAAGATAAATTTCCCGCTCATGGCATTGATGAATTATTGGATGAATTACATGGATCAATTTACTTCACCACGTTAGATATTCATTTGAGATATCATCAAATCAGAATGAAGACTAAACACATTCTGAAAAAAATATCTAGAACTCATGAGGGTCATTATGAATTTTTGGTCATGCCTTTTGGCCTTACCAATGCACCTTCTACATTTCAAGGTTTGATGAATTCCATTTTCAAACCCTTCCTTAGAAAATTCTTTTAGTAATTTTGGATGATATACTAATCTATAGCAAGTCTTGGAAGGATCATGTTGAACATATTGACAAAGTTCTCAAACTATTGGAGGAGAAACAATTATATGCAAAAAGCTCCAAATGTTTGTTTGGAGTGCAAGAGGTCGAATATCTGGGTCATATTGTATGTCATGAAGGTTTTAAGGTAGACCCTAATAAAATTAAAGACATTAAGGAATGGAAAATCCCCACATCCATAAAGCATTTATGACGATTTCTCAGCTTGACAGGGTATTATCGCAAGTTTGTTAATAATTATGGGAGAATAGCAGCACCTCTAACAACATTATTGAAGAAAGATGCATTTTCATGGATTCGAGAAGAAACAAAAGCCTTTGAACATCTTAAAGTGGAAATGTGCCAAGCACCAGTCTTAGCTACACTGGACTTCACAAAAACCTTTATTGTGGAATGTGAAATGGAAATGGTGTTGTTTTAATGCAAGAAGAAAGACCCATTTCTTTCAAAAGTCGTCCAATCAAAGGAAAGTATTTACACAAAGCTATTTATCAGAAGGAAATACTGGAAATACTACATGCACTTTAAATGTCGACCCTACCTAATGGGAAGACACTTCAAGGTAAAAATGGATCATGATAGTCTTAATTACTTTTTAGAACAAAGATTATCTTCAAAAGAGTAGCAAAAATGGGTCACAAAGATCTTGGGTTATGACTTTGAAATCATCTACAAAAACAAGAAGTAAAATGATGTGGAAGATGCACTCTCAAGAAAGGATGATGATGTGGAAGCATTGCTTTGCACCATTTCTATTATCCAACTAGATTGGATAAACTAAGCAAGGGATGAATGGAAGATTGGCGAAGAAGTGTGGGCACTCATTCAAAAGTTACAACAAGATCCCAATACATTTGATACATTTAGCTGGAAAAATGATTCTTTATGGTACAAATATCACTTATACCTATGTAAGAATTCTCAACTCAAACAAAAGCTTCTTTTGGAATTGCACACCTCTCCCTTAGGAGGGCACTCAAGATTTTCAAAAACTTACCACAGGGTTAAGAAGGATATTTTTTGGGATGGCCTTAAATCAGATATTCAAAATTTTGTGGTAGAATTTTTGGTTTTCCAACAAAATAAAGTTGAAACAATTAAGACCCTATGTATATTACAACCTTTATCCATTCCAAGCCAATGTTGAGAGGAGGTTTCAATGGATTTTATCACAGGTTTACCCAAGTCTGAAGGAAAAAGTATCATCATGGTGATAGTTGAAAAAATTACCAAGTATACACACTTTTGTGCATTATCGCATCCATTTAAAGAAAGTACAATTTCTACTGCATTTATGAAAAGCTACATGGAAACCCAATGATTATTGTAAGCAACAGAGATCCCATTTTCACTGGAAATTTTTGGAAATAATTATTTTCTTGCCTTGGTACTCAATTAGCTCATAGTTCATCTTATCATCCTCAATATGATGGGTAAACTGAGATAGTAAACAAATGTTTGGAAGGATATCTTCGTTGCTTTGTATCTGATAAACAAACACCATGGGTCAAATGGTTGCCTTTGGCTGAGTGGTGGTATAACATTTCCTTCCATACTGCAACAAAAATGACCCCATTTTTGGCACTTTATGGATATCATCCACCATCCATCACATGATATTTAAGATAAAAGTCTAAGGTTCAAGAAGTGGAACATCACATAGAGCATCAACAACATGTTCTCCAACTCTTAAAGGATAACCTCACTTTAGCACATAATAGAATGAAACAACAGGTAGATCAACATCACAGTGAAAGAAGTTTTGATGTAGGTGACTGGGTATTCCTACAGCTACAACCATATAAAGAAATCTCCCTCAAGCAAGCTAAGAAGGATAATAAATTATCACCAAAGTATTATGTTCCATACAAGGTGTTGCAAAAGATTGGTACTATGGCATAGAAATTGGAGCTTCCTGCAGCTTCCCGAGTGCACTTAGTTTTCCATGTTTCATGCTTAAAGAAGGTTATAGGTGAAAAATTCCCAGTTCAAACAATATTTCCAGAACTTGACAAGGAAGGAAAAATCATATTGGAACCTGAGGCAGTCACGGAAATAAGAACTCGATAGCTACGAAATCGATCAATTTCAGAGTATCTCATCAAGTGGAAGAACTTACCTGCTAAAGATTCCACATGGGAGGGTAAGAATCTTATACAAAAGCGTCCAGAACTACTCAAGCATTGAGGACAACACTTTTTTCAAGGAGAGGGGCATGTTAGGTCTGTATAATACTAATGATTCCCCCATCAGTGTTGTCATTATATCCCTTATTGTTATTGTTGTGCCCCTATTGTCCCCATATTATTATTATTGCGCCACATAAAAGCCCACTATTGTTATTATTATTCCCTTATATTATTATTGTTATGCCATCTTTGATTAGATTGTGACCCATTAGGCTCCTATATATAGAAAGGAGGTTTTTTCATTTGTATCATCCAAGAATTGTTCATTTGTGTAATGTAAAGGAGGTTTCCCCATTGAAGAGGATGATTTGAAAGGTGTTGATCTATCTTTTCTTCTATTTTGTGAGTTGGTTGCATAACATTTGCAGTAGTTATCTTTCAAAAGGATTATATGTGCACAAAGGAAAATATAAGTCACAAGGGTATCATGAAACCAACACATAGGCCTTTAGATGTAGAAACCTAGTTCTAGCATCCTCCAATACTACTTCGAGTGAAACTGTAGCCTGCACTATGCAGGTTGTTGACAAAAGGGCCAAAAATTAGGGTTTTGTTGGTTGGTGCACTTGAAGTTGAACCTGGTTCAGGCCCCATCAAGCCAACACTAAGGGGCTTTGACCTTCCTAAAGACCCTTTGACTTATAATGACCTTTGCGTTCTGCTCCTCAAAATGTGGAGACATTAAATAAATAAATAAAAAACTATTACAAAATTGACCCTAGGGGACCCTATCCCAACACGGGTTGAGTTTGAAAACCTCCCCAAAATAGGAAGTGGCTCCAGGTTCTTCATGCCTAAGCCAACTAGTTTTTAGTAACTAGCTTGATGAGGGCTTTATGGTAGATTAAATGGGGAGGACGGTCAGTTCCTACTTTGAAACGAGCTACAATATGCCTGAGACTCTCCTGTAGATAGAAACATGTTTTCATTCTAACATGACTAGCCAAATGTGTAAGGAAATGGAAATGATATAGGTTTACCCGATTAAATCTTCCCTCATAGGTGAAATATTGTTGAGAGATGCAAAGAAGGTCATGCCATTTGTCTTACAGCTAGTCCCTCTTAACCCCAGTTATCCAATTACAATTCTTGAATTCCTCCTTCAGAAAAAAGGACACATCGACCCCTCCCAACACATGACTTCTGAAAATTCATTACACTATGGATTCTAAGATTAGTTGCTCCGTAACTAGAAAAGAGAGCCCACTAACCTCCAGTTAGTTCCGATTGAAATTACGAGAAAATGACCAAGCCACGACATTGTGGTAGTTGGTGCAGATGTGGAAGAAAACACTCCAACTGACTTGTTGAAAATGTTGTTGGATATCAGGATATATGTCCAGGAAATCTGGTGCTTTAGGCTCAACTTGGTTATCTTTGCCACCCTTCACCATCAAAGTCTTCGGCTTGAAACTAGAAGCCCTAAGATTTGATCCTAGATTCTTGCGAGAGAAAGAAGACGATATCTTGCCAATTTGTTAATAAATAAACAACATAACCATAAAACTTACAAATGACATGACATATTTACAAACCTGTAAATAATTTTAATGGCGGATAGGGGAAATCATTCCAATTTAGAAAAATGATTATGATCTAGAGGAGACATGTTTTAACCCATAATCATTCATCAAACCATACACCAATGGCAGTGGATAATATACAATTTAACCATCATACTTACAGTGGCACGCTTTGTAGGGCTAATCATTAACGCTGACGTGGTTAGCATAATTCCAAATTTAAAATTTAAAATTTTCTTTTGGCATTGATAGTCAGGCTATCGATTTTATTGAAAACATTAATGAACCCATTGTCAGTGAATTTCTTCTGAAAATATAATCGAAATACTTAAAATGCTGATTGCCCCGTTATCGGGGGTTTCCCTATGTATTACAACTAAAATGCTGGCACTGAAACTATTAGCATTTTCTGATTTTTTTTTTAATAGACTTAATGTGATAACAGTTTCGAGGGATATTATTAAGGGTGCAATACCATACTAGCATTATTTCTTTTTATAGATGCATTGTTCATGAGTGTGTTAGGTGTGTTCCTGAATCTGAGGTGACAAGGTGGTAGGACTAGAAGTAGGAACTTGCACATCACTTCAATTGACTGAATCAGGCTTGGCCTCATAAATAGTCAAGAAACATAGTCTCTATTTATTGCAATTAGGTTTTGTTTTAGTAAGTTTCATCAGTGTAGGAAAATTTGTTTTCCCCCAATGCCTTAAGCCATGAGCTGAGAAAATATATTAACTACGTGAAGAAGATTGTTGAGGAAGGAAGAAATTGTGGTTCAAGGAATATCTCAATGAGGATTATGAGAAGATATCATATGCTTCTATTGACATACAAAAATTAGCCGATGGCGAAGTTGTGAGGTCATAAATCAGTATTTTTTTTGAAAATTTAAAAAATGATATCATTAGCTCTTTGTCTTCATAATTCGATGTTTTACATGAAAAAAAAAAGCATGTTGAAGATGAAAAATCACTTCTAATATTTTTCTCCAACTGTAGGAAGAAACAGTCCCTTAAATAGTGTCCACTTATAAGTATTAAGATTTTTGGTATTTGTGAGTATGATTATGTTGTAGGGAAAACCCAACACCCCCCATTTTTTACTTATTTACTTCAAATAATGGGGAACCTTTCCATTATTTTTTGGCAAAGCCCTTTTATGATTTTGATTTAAGTTAATCGTCTTACAATTTTGCCATTTTTTTTATTTTCATCAAATTTATATTTTTATTGTCCCATTGAATTCAAATTTTCACTAACTATCCATCGATACTTGTTTCGCCTCATTTCATCAACCGGTTTGAAAATGACACTCCTTTGAAGTTTCATCATTCTTGTCACCAGGGTTAAAAAATGTATAAAATGTATGATATTTCAATTTTTTCAATTAAAATAGTCGCCCATTTTAAATATTAACTCTTAGTTAACTTTTACTAATTTTTTCATTTTTCACTAATGGTCCCACAAAATGACCCAGCCAAATTATAGAACGGTTGAAAAACATGTTTCATAGTCTCAGTAATTTACTCCAATTTATTATTTTAAAACAAATTTCCAAACCCAAAATCTCAAAATTGCAAAATAGCTATAGTTAAATTTGTAGAATCTTTAATTCCATGTGGGTCGCACTTTACATCACCTTTTTCCTTCCAAAAATCCCAATTTAAAAAGGCCGAAATAAAAATTGCGATGCGATAAAAAAATGTGATGTGATACAAAATTTGTAATGAGATATCACATTATCACATATTTCATATAGAAAAAATCTTAATCACCTCAACTAAAAACTTGCGATTTACTATATTTGGCTTTATCAATAAAATTTCTTTAGTTTTAATATAAAAATTTCTATAACCTCCTTACAACTCCTATCCATCCTCCCGCTCACTCCTATCCATCCTCCCACTCACGTCACCCCCACCTCACACCGTATCCCTCCACCTCACTCTCCACTCACCCTCCTTATCCTCCATAACTCACCTCCCCTTATAACTCTACTCACCCTACATTCCTTCTCAAGTAACTTGTGTTTTGTTTTGAATTCATATGGATGGTCATAGTAATATAAATGTAATATTATATTATCATTATAATTTTATTATATTATTATTATTATATTACATTATAATTATAATATTAATATAATATAATAATAATTTAATTAATTATTAAATTTTGTGTTTAATTAATTTAATTTTGTTTTCAATTAATTTATAAAATTAATTAATTAAAGTTTATAATTACAATTAGTTAGTATTAACTAACTAATAATTGACATTTAATTTAGGATTAGATTGTAATTAAAAATTTCTGATTTTTAGCCGAGGCAACAGAATTTCCAGAATTCTGGCAATTTTGACTCATTAACATTGGAGGCTCATAAATTGAGTTTTACTTGGAAATGAGGCTCAAGATGGCTCATTGGATAGATGAAATCATGTATATTATTTATGAAGTGGTTTCAAAACTATATTTGATCATTTAATGAGCCTAAATCTAGACAGAAGATCAAGCTCCAATTTTTTAAACAAAATCAAATTTCTGAATTTTATTTTATTCATTCTCATTTGTTCACAACTTCTTCTAAGTGTAGATTCATTGATCTATGTTCTCTTGAACCAAATAAATCCTCACAGGAATCAATAGAAAGCTATGATTTCTTTTTAAATTATTTGTCTAATTAAATTTGATTAGATATGTTTTAATTCCAGATTTTGTATTTGGATTTTATGTTTGCATTTTAATTTGTTTTTGATTTCTTTTTACAGAGAAATAGTTGAAGAGATTAAGGGAAGAAGATATCATTAAATGAGAAGGCTCTAGTAAGAGAAGAATGGGATTTTGGCCCAATGAAAATTGATGGAGCAAATTTAATCTTCAAGAATTTTTCTTAGAGGGAATTCTTATTGTAAATATTATAAATAAGAGATTCTAGAATGTAATAGGGGCTCCTCTTCTCTATAGTTATGGAATTCTTAAAGTGCTATTGTAATGAGGATTTAGATTTGTAGATGAGACGAGAGAAAATCTCAAATTTGAGTATTATTGAGGATTTTTCTTTTACATTCTGAATTATGTATGGAGAACAAAGCTTGCACTACTAGAACTCTTGTTTCAAAAGCAAAAGTTCAAAGCATTGTAAAGGATCATTGGAGACCAGAGCTAAATAAACAGATTCAATAAATTGGTATTTATAATACCACTGTTTTAAATATTGGTTTCATTTTATGATGGAAGAAATGTATCATTTTATTCATATTTGTGCACTATTGTCAGTATGATTAATTTTCCTTAATTATATGCTATTATTTATCTCTCCTCTTGTGGGTTGAATTCTAATTTATGAGTAACTATTTACTCATAAATCCGCCTTTTAATACTGACTGAAAAAACAATAATGTTATGTGAACTATTTGCTTATATTATTGTTTAATTATTTGAATTATTGATTTAATAATGAATATTATTTTGCGAACTACTTCCTAAATGTTATTGGTTGATTATCTCATTAAGAGGTCTCTAAATAGAATGTGTTTAGGTATTCATAATGTTAGTTAGTTGAACTACTTCGTTAGCTTGATATTTATTATAAGCCATGTATATTTAAATCCCAATCATTTATTATGCTCTCGGTTGGGTTAGATCTATATCTGCCTAATTGATATAGGGTTAGGATAATTTTCCTTTTGTTTGTATTTTAGAATAATTTTGCATTTAGATTTAATTCTATATTTCTAGAAGTCATCCTGCCAAAGAGGCAAACTTTAGTTGTGGCTTGGATGAGCCCCAGATTAGCTTAAGGATCACTTTCTTGGCTTATCAGCAAGAGGGTTGATCTGATGTCTCTTCTCTATTGGAAGATGAAAGTTATACTTTAATCCATTTGGAGATAGAGCAAAGGTAACTGGACCTTGTTAAACGAGTCAGAACCACCATTTGAACGGAGAAGGAGCTACTTTAATGTCTAGAGCAGGTGGTCTCCCTTATATTGTTATAGGTATATAATTCCAAGCCTTCAACATTTTTGGCACTAGAAGGAGGGCCTAAAACTAGTTGTCTATTGGAGTCTTTGTATTCTAACATTTTATTTTTATTACAATGGAATTCTAACATTTTATTTTTATTACAATGGCTCCTCTTAAACTTCCAATTTGGAGTTGTATTTCTGGATGTGCATCTTCTAATACTCTACCAGAAGTGGTAAGAATCTTGCCTCAGGTGAATTTTAATGATAAGAGGAATACTCTGCATTTAATCATACCTTACAATTCATTTAATTTATTTCAAATCCTACTTTTCATGATATTGATGAAAGTATTCTATGCAGTATTTCTACTCTTACATTATTGGCAAAAGCCAGAAGTTGGTGTCAATCGCTTCCAGTTGCTTCAATTCACAGTTGGGATTAGTTTATTACAATATTCCTTTATCAATTTGATGGTTATGATTATGAACAGGTATGTGATGAAATCAAATATTTACAAAGGTTTGAAAATGAATCTTTTATTTATTTTTCCATTCGATTTCATTTAAATTGTTTGAAATTTAAAATTGAAAATAAACCTTTGAAAGATGAATTATTAGATTGATTAGAATATACTCTCTTCCTCCTATTTATAATCCATGTGGAATTACTACAAGCTTTGATCAATCCTCTTCAAATTTTATTAACATAATTGAAGATTCCAACAAAGAGGTTCATACCAGTCATGATGAAGTGGCTTCAGCCATGTATGATAAATTCTTAAATTTAATACATACCTCTTACGATATTAATGATAATCATTTTAATAAACTAGTATCTCAAAGCTTGGAAAATTTCGCTACTCAACTGCAGGAAAGTACTAGCAATAATCTTGGAGAAATTGTTGTCTCAAAATCAAAAAATCATTATAATTCAAAAAATATGATTATAAACCAACAAGTACAAGCAATAATTAAAGTTTCCAATAACGCACAATCTATTGTACAAATTTCAAAATTCTTTCGTGATGGGAAAATCCCAAATTCAGGACAACAAAGAAGAATTTCTCAAGAAAGCGCAATTAACCAAGTAAATGATCTTAAATTTGAAATTTGTAATGAAGAAAATGCACAAGAGTTCTCAAACAGAAACATTTTTAAATTCATTGCTTCTAATTCTCATTTTTACCTCTATCATGATATTTTTGTTGATAGCAATTTATTCCCTCTTTGAAATAATGTTATTCCAGAAAATAGAGAGGTTGATATAAATGAATTTCCAATTAGTTTTTATCAAGATAGAAAATCAAACATTGATCATTCTTCTGGCATTAATATTCCTTCTTGTTTTGATACATTGGATGAGATCGAAGGGAATTCTAATGAATGTCACGAGGTCATTTATGATAGTTACTTTGACATTAAGGATACTGATTTGTCTTCTTCTCAATTGAATCCTCATGATCAAAGTCGAATCACATGTGAAAATGAAGAACACTTTAACTCAGAAATTGTTTCAAATAGTTCTCATTTTCAAACAATTAATCATACTCATGATTTCAGCATTCAAGAAACCATTCCAATTTATGATTTATATCACGATCAAGCTCTCATTCCTATCCATAGTCGTAACCCTCTCTATAATTCATAAATTGGTATTGGAAATCATTATAATATCATTATTTTGGCGAATTCTTATGACAATGAAATTTCTTTAAGTCAGTCCCAATTGTGTTGTAACAATAATTGTAACACTATTGTAAACTACGATCTGATTTTATTGTGGTTCCTTCATTTATTTTGTTTCTTTTTAGATTTGTTTTTTGTTTTCAATTTTTGATTTTGAGATAATTTTTTCTACCATATTGAGAAACTTAGTATTGAACACTTAATTGATGCATTTCCTGAATGGGAATATGATGTTTCAAATTACAACCATGAGCATTAAAAGCTATTTTTCTTTCAATTTCAATTGATGTTTATCTCTTACCAATTGCTTCTTTATTCTTAAGAGAAGTGCCAACAAGAGAGTGCATTTTCCCACTATGACGAACGATATAATTTGATTATTAATTTTCCATTAAATCTATCATATTTTCATCCATTTTTCATTAACCCATTTGAAAAATATTTGGAGAAATTTCCTATATGGGAGATTGTTAATAATTAACACTTGCACATAACACAAACAAATTTACACAGGCCATTGTATCTAAAAGCTCATTTCCACAATCTGGCCTGTTACCTTCCCTTTTAAACCTCTCTCAATCACTAATGGACATTCATCTAGGTTTCTATGATCCAATTGAAATTCAACTGGAAATGATATTTCAAGAGAAGGTAATTGTAAATAATTTTCTTTATGTAAATATATTAGCAATAACTATACATTCTACTTTCAAATTTAGTTTTCTTAGTTTAATTATATTTATGCTCTTGTTACTAATGTTTGACATGTACATACATGCAGCTATTAAAATGAGATAATGGTTATATTGGAAGTATGACTATACATAGTCATGTTTCCTTCATTAAGTTAAAAATATGAATAGATTAATTTAGATTAGATTTCCTTTTTGTTTTCATTTATTTCATTATTGCATATTTTTAATAAGCAAGTAATGTATCCAGCTTCTTTTTGGCATCCCCTTTCATTTTTGGAAAAGCGGCTTAGAACATTTTAGAAGCTCTTGAATAATTAGATCATACATATTTATGAATCACATAATTGTCTTGTTTTACAAAAATTCATCACATTGATTATACATCAAGAAATTCCAAGAATTTGCTACCACTTGATAATCTTTTATTCACAAGTATTTCTAAAAAGAAGCTCATATTCACCACTCCTGTCCTTTGATGTAAAATTGAGGTGGATACAATTTGAAAATTCATCACTTAGGATTTTAGATTAAATAAGTAGATAATCTTGAACATATGCAAATTTTGAGAAATACATGGGAAAGCTTGAAGATTCATGAGGTAAACCTATAGTCAAAATTCTTCCAGGTATGTGTTTACAAGTTCATTGCCATCTATTGTTAGTTTTACTTTTTTTAAAGGTTATTTCTTATTTCTGTTTTTCTTCTTTTATAGGTCTTCATTGACTTAATTGTGGAGACCTGAGATAAGAAAGAAACCAACCTTTTTTTTTTAAATATGCAACATGTTTAAGGAAGTATTATTTGTTGTTCATCAAAATTTGAGTATTCCTTAATTTTTCTTTCATTCATTAAAACCCTGATAGGACTTTAAAACAATATCAGAAGATTCATATCAAAGCATTCTAATATCATAATTCTCATCATTCGAAAGCTCTGATAAAATTATTCCTCGATCTAATATTTCTGATAATTGATAAAAGGGGCTTTTTGTTAAAAGGTGAAATTGAACTAAGCACTTATTTATGAATATGATAATGAAATAACCTGACCCCACACAATTTACATTTTTAATATCATAACAATTCAATATGAACTTAATTTCTCCCGGATGCGGGTGATTGACAGGCTAAAGGGTACGATGGAGGTGTGTCGAGTGGGCAGGTGGCAGCCCAATTGCACCACTGGTTATGGTTATGGGACGGCGAGCTGGTCTCACACACCTCTATTAATGGCAGCATTAATGCTGTCCTTCAGGATCCGGGTTAACTGCACAATGACTCTCAGGTTGTTTGTCACTCCCGCGGTTCCGTTGCAAGCCTTCAACTCCATAAAGGTCGCTGCTCTGAGCGACTCTCTGAGCCTCTCTGTTAGTTCGTCTCTGTTAGTCTGTCTCGGCTGGGTTTCAAGAGCCTTCTCCATCTTCATCTTCAGCTCGACTTCGGCTCCAGGGGCTCACAGCTTCGTCTGGGCTCCGTCTCTGCTTCTCTCTGAGCATTCGTTTTTCAGTCATCTCCCTCTGTGCATTCTCCCCTCTGTCACTTCTCGGTTTATCACTATGCAGAGAGAAAGGCTCAGAATGGGGAGTAGGTGAGGTGGCTCTCGCGGTCATGCCACCCATCAGCACTCCTCCACCACCTCAGACCCATCCTCGGATGCGCTGGAGTTCGGTCGCTTCAATTATCCAGCCACCAGAAGTGGCAGAGGCAGGGGAAGAGGGCGAGTTAGGATCGAAGACTGTGAGCATAATGCACATCCCACTGCCTGTTTCTGCATTCTGTGTTCCCTGGCAAACTCCTCCTTCATAGTCTCAGTAAGGATTGAAAAGTGTGAGAATGCCAGGGGTTCGGGAGCAGCTCATCTTGGGGTTCCCGTAGATCAGAGGATGGCAAATCCAAATGTTAAGCAGTGCCAAGTCACAGGAGGCCTTTCCGTAGTGAATACTAAAGCCAATGCAGGTCCGAGCACGCCAGCAAGAGGAGAGCCTTCAGGCTCAGAGGTCCATCCATCTGACTCAAATGACTCAGATCAATTTGGGTGCCGGATCATTGAGGAACAACCGTCTACCTCAGATGACAAATTAACCAGCCCATGCCTCCGTTTTTGTTCTGCATCTGAAAAAGGAGTTCGCCTCCCTTTTGATTCACTGTGTTCGTGCATGTTTCTGGTCTCTGTCCACTTCACATGTTGGAGTCTGTTATTGTTTTGTTTATGTTAGCAATGGATCGCTGTATGGTCAGTTTTGGAGTTTATTGGAATGGCCAATGTTCCTGGAAGTTAAAAACTCTGTTGTAAGTCTTCCGCTGGCTGATGCCAAGAATTATTTTGCACAATGCCAACTTCATGGCAAGAATCTTCGAGGCCGCTACCTCGCTGTAACACTTTTGTATAAATAATAGGAGTAGACCAATTGAGAAAAAAAAATATGAACTTAATTTCACTGATACCACGATATATATACATATGCGATATTCCCTTCTTGCTCATTCTCTGAAAATGACTTCGCCAATATTATGATATCCATAAAACTCCCAGACCCTATATGACATTTAAATTCAATTTTAAAAAAGATATCACGTTCGTTCATAAATCACAATTTTGGTTGGGGCATATGTTTAAAAGTTTTGATGTTCTAGATCCACTATGAAATTAAATACATATAATAAAACTATCGGTTCCATTCTTCACCGCACATTGACGTATTATTGATGTTATATCTCGAACTCAAATCTTCCAATTGTCGATCTCTTGTAAAATCCAAAGCCAATCCCACCAATGATCCACGTCATCTATCACATTCCCGCTATCACAAGAATAATATCAGTGTTTCCTTTCATTAATAGCTCTTATCTCCCAATATGATTATTCTCTAATATTGCAATCGTTCTATCATAGTTTCCCATTTCATATGTTCATATCGCAAATTTTCTATCACAACACTTATATCGCATTATAAAACTCAAATGACGCCTTGTCTTAAGATCCTCTGATGCGATAAACTCTAATATATGCCTCTCTACCATTGTCTTTTAACTATTATATAACACTCAATCACATATCGGCAAAGGTAAATCTCGCAGCTTGAAAATTATGCATGGCAAAGAAACTTGTGATGTGAAACATCCGATGAGGTGTTTTCCTGTATAAAAGAATTTAAGGCACTATTAGGCAACCACTATGGTAATGAAGAATTTGATAAGAGATTTGGAATATGATTAAATCATTTTCTATTTCTCTTATATTTGATTTTTGATATATCACTCTATATTTAATATATGAAATTCAAGGCCTCTCCATTACATTGTTTTGGATTTGGTCTTGATTCTGATCAATTTATGAAAATCATGGAGTTGATATGAAACTTGTAATATTATGAGGACATTCATCACTGTGATTCATTAAGAAGCATCCTTTCATTCCAATTTCTATGGATTTGGTTTACTTCTTATTCCTTGGACATAAAGCATTGCATTATTCTAGTTTACTGCTCACTTTAGATTAAATTTGATAAATAATGATTTTTGGTCAATAAAACTTCTTCATGCTTTTAATTTTAATTAAAAGAAGAAGTTGTCTTTTGTTGGAGCAAATGATACCTCTCAGGTAAGATTAAATGCAATTTTCCAATAGTAAGTTTCATGTGCCCACTCTCATTTATTTTCATTACTTTACTTTTGGTTCAATTTTGTTTTTTTTTTTAATTTTTATTTTTGCTAATCTTGAACTCTATTTTTACAGGTCTTCATGAACCTTTCACACCTCTACAGGATCAATATTGAAGTTCATTCTCTTTTGTTCAAATTGTTTTCAAATTTAAGAGAAGAAGTAATGATCATAATTGAATAAACCAAAATGGGGAGTTTCTAAACCTCTAATCGATTTCTTTAAGCATTAATTTTATTAGAAAATGGTTAAGATGCTTTTTGAAGGATTTTTCTTTGAAACAATAAAATTTGCAGCAGACAGACTTTTCATTTAGTAGATTATCTAGCATCATTGTTATTCACCCTCTACATTTTGAGAGTGTCATTTCTTATAACTCTACAAGATAAAATAAAAAATAAAAAATAAAAAATCTCAACATAGGAAGGCATGTACATATGCTTTTTTTCTTTTATTTCTTTTGTTGAGACGTTTGTATAAGTAGTTTTGTTGGAGTTTATCTTTTAACTTTGGATTTTTTTTTTACCTTTCGCCTTCTTCATTTTTATTTTTGTTTGTTGATTTCTTTTCTTACTTTAGTTTAGGAATTCTTTTCCTTTTTCTTTTGGTTTTGTTTTGATTTTAGTAACTCTGCCATGATTTATGTGAAAGGCCTTTTACTCACCCAACAGTGGTTGGAATACATGGGAAATATCTTAACTCTATCTCTTTCAGTGAATTTTATTTATCATTAGAGGCGTATCCTTATGGAACCATAAAACCATATTGCATTAAATATTTTTCATGGAGGAACACACATCCTTTCTAAGTGATTGAGTTTACTTTTTCAAGGAAAGAACTGATTTGACTTTAACACAATGAATCCCTTGCACCCCTCCACCTCATAAAACCTTTGATTGATAGTAACTGGGAAAGAATTTGGAGTCAACATTATGAAATTATTATTTCCATTAAACATAAATCTCTATTACCATCCCACTTCTTTCACTCAAATACATCATAAACTAAAATCTTGCAAATGTGCTTATCAAAAGGGTGATTAAAAGAGGAAGCATGGGAAATACAAGTAAACCCGTCGGGGCTATAGATGCCCGCTGATAGCGGGACTAGGCTTGTATGGCATAAAAGAAAACTTTGTCAAGGTATTGTTCAGGCTCGCTAGCAGCGAAGTGATGTCAGAGACCAATCATAAAATGGATATATACTTTATTAAAAAACTCTGATCTATACCTTCTTCTATTTTTCATATGAGGTAGTTTTAAAAACAATTTTTCCCAAATTTGGATTCATGACATTTACTTGAATCTTCTTTGAGTACTTACCTTTGAAAACTTGTATCGCTTAAGCTATTTATGTGGGACTTATGGAAATATTTTATTGTTAGATGATTTCATAATTTTCATTATTTTTAACCTTTGGGTAAATTAAAGTTCATTATCTTTAACTAGAGATAACTAGTTCTTCCCAGTGTGTTGTCATTGTTGTAGGGAAAACCCAACACTTCTGTGTTTTTGACTTATTTACTTCAAATAATAGGGACCCTTTCTGTTAGTTTTTGGCAAAACTCTTTTATGATTTTCATTTAAGTTAATTGTCTTACAATTTTGCGAGGTTTTCTATTTTCACCGAATTTATATTTTGATTGTTTCATTGAATTCAACTTTTCACTAAATTTCCGGAAATATTTGTTTCACCTCATTTGGTCAACTAGTTTGAAAATGGAACTCCTTTGAAGTTTGATCATTCTTGTCGTTAGGGTTAAAAAATGTATAAAATGTATGATATTTCAACTTTTGCAATTAAAATAATCTCCCATTGTAAATATTAACTCTTAATTAATTTTTACTAATTTTTTCATTTTTAACTAACAGTGCTACAAAATGACCCTGCTAAATTATAGAATGGTTGAAAAACACATTTTGGGATCTCAGTGATTTACTCCAATTTATTATTTTAAAATAAATTTTCAAACGAAATCTAAAAATTGCAAAATTGTTGTAGTTCAATTTGTAGAATCTTTAATTCCACATGGCCCCACTTTACATCACCTTTTTTCCTTCCAAAAATCTCAATTTAAAAAGGCCGAAATAAAAAAATCTGTTGCGATAAAAAAAATCCTCTACAATTAAAAAAATTCCAATGAGATATTGCGATATTGCAAAAATCTTCAACACCCCAATTAAAGACTTGCGATTTGCGATATTTTGTTTTATTCCATAAATTTTTTTAATTTTAATATAAAATTTTCTATAACCTCCTTATAACACCCACACCATCCTCTCACTCACATCACCTCCACCTCACACCTTATCTCTCCACTCACCCTCCATTCCTTCTCACGTAACTTGTGTTTTGTTTTGAATTCATATGGAGAGCTATGGTAATATAAATGTAATATTATATTGTCATTATATTATTATTATTATATTACATTATAATATAATATAATATAATAATATTAATATAATATTTTGATTAATTATTAAATTTGTTTTTAATTAATTTAATTTTGTTTTCATTTAATTTATAAAATTAATTAATTAAAATTTCTAATTACAATTAATTAGTATTAATTAATTAATAGTTGAAATTTAATTTAAGATTAGATTGCAACTAAAAAATTCTAATTTTTAGCTTATGCAACAGAATTTCTAGAATTCTCGCAGTTTTGACTCATTAACTTTGGAGGTTCATAAATTGAGTTTTACTTGGCCAAATGAGGCCCAAGATGACTCATTGGATAGATAAAATAATAGAGATTATTTATGAAGTAATTTATAACCCAAATTTTATCATTTAATGGGTCTAAAATATAGCTCTTAATTTTTAAATAAAATCAATTTACTAAGTTTTATTTTCTGCATTCTCATTTGTTCACAACTTCTTCTAAATGCAGATCCATTGGTCTATGTTCTCCCTACACAATTAAATCCTTAGAAGTGTCAATAGAAAGCTCTTATTTCTTTTTTTAATTATTTATTTAATTAAATTTGATTAGATCTGTTTTAATTCTGTCATACCTGGAGGTAACTCCTCAAATGTAATCGTATTATTCATTGAGGTTGTTCATTATTATATACAAGAGGGAGTGACTATTCAGTTCATCTCCCGATGACTCTCCATATTCTCTATTATTTATTTACACTAATTATAGTTGTTCACCCAATCCCTATGATTAGGTTTCAACATTCCCCCCCTTAATCTTAAGGGATGTTGGTGAGTCCAAGCATCGTTTTGAATCTTTCAAGATTTTCTCTTCCATGCGCTTTGGTGAAAATGTCTGCAATCTGCACATTAGTGGAACAATGGCGAAGATGGATTATTTTGGCCTCAACATGATGTCGAATGAGATGATATTTTGTATTGATATGCTTCGTTCAATCATGGAACTTTGGGTTCTTGGCCAACTTTATTGCTGAGGTATTGTCAATCATGAGTGGAGTCAATTGTACTTGTTTTACCTGCAAATCTTTTAGAATTTTCTTGAGCCACACAATTTCTTTTATTGCCTCGGTTGTTGCCACATACTCTGCCTCTATTGTGGAATCTACAAGAACTGATTGTTTGCGTGATCTCCAGGAGGTAGCTCTTGATCCAAGACTCATAGCATAACCCGAAGTAGATACCCCAATTTCTTTGTCTCCATCAAAGTCCGAATCAGTGTATCCAATCAAGCTGAAGTCGCTCACCTGTGTATACTTGATTCCAAAGTCTTGAGTTCCCTTCAAGTACTTTAGAACTATTTTTGTAGCAGACTAATGTCCCTCACAAGGCTTTTGCATAAACCTATAGAGGATTCCTAGAGCAAATGAAATGTCTGGCCTGGTAGTAGTTAGGTAGTTGAGACTTCTTACAAGTTATTTATACTTTGTTGCATCCTCAAATTCTTTTTCCTCAATGGAAGTGAGCTTTAATTTTTGTTCCATTGGAGTAGTTAGAGGATTGCATTCAGTCATGCCAAACCTGTTCAACAGATCTCCAATGTACTTCTTTTGAGAAAGGAATATGGACTTCGGATGTTGAGTTACTTCAATACCAAGATAGTAATGAACATAGCCCAAATCAGTCATTTCAAAACCTTTCCTCAATTCCTTCTTTATGGATGCAATGTAGCTGTCATTGTTCCCTATCATCAAAAGATCATCTACATATACCACAAGGCATACAACTATTTTTCCAACCTTCTTGACAAACAAAGTTGCATCATTAAGATCATAATGTTTGAAATTTAGTTTCAGAAGATGCTCAGTTAGTTTTTCATACCAGGCTCACGGTGCTTGTTTAAGGCCATACAAGGATTTCAGAAGTTTCCATACTTTATGTTCATGTCCTTTTATATCAAATCCTTCAGGTTGGGACATAAAAACATTCTCTTTCAGATCTCCATTCAAGAAAGTAGTTTTTACATCTATTTGATGGACTTTCCAACCGTTCTGAGCTGCTAGCGCAAAGAGAGTTCGGATGGTAGCCCATTTTGCTATGCAGGAAAAAGTCTCCTCATAATCAACCCCTTCCTTCTGTGCAAAACCTTTTGCGATAAGCCTAGCTTTATGCTTGTCAAGTGAGCCATCAACTTTATACTTGTTCTTGTAGACCCACTTGCAGCTAATTGGTTTGGTTCCTAATGGTGGATCAACCAGCTTCCAAGTGCAATTCTTTATCAAGGCATCATACTCCTTTTGCATTTCTTCTTTCCATTCATCATGAGAAGCAGCTTCTTTGGAGGAAGTTGGTTCAAAATCTGTAGACAAATTCAATTCACAAACATAAGAAACATCCATATCAACAGGCGAATCAGATTCATCTACATCACCTCCATTTTGCTGGGGTGAATTTCTAGTTCCTGTCTTTCCAACCTTATCAGCATGAACACTTTCAAGTGTCTTTGTCAGCCACTTTAGGGGACCTTTCTGAGATGGTCCAGGCTGCTCCATTGATTGAGTTGGGATTGAATCAAGATTGAGTCTCCCAATTCTGTCAATCACATCACTCAAAGTATCATTCGTTGTTGGAGTTTCATACGGGGGAGAGAGTTATTCAAAAGAAGTTTCCACAGGTTGATCTAGTATAAAAGTCCCCCTTCAAGATGTGGAATCTGATTATCAAATTCGTGAAATTATTTTGCATTTGTGAATCTATCCAAGTGATCAAGTTGCCACTCAACAACATTGTCAGTTTTGGATGATTCAAGAAAGATTACATCTCTAGATACAACAAAATTTCTATTGACTTCATCAAAGAGATGGTATGCTTTGGAGGTGTTTGAATACCCCAAGAAGATACACTTACGACTTCTTGCATCAAGTTTGTTTCTATGTACCTTTGGTATCAAGGCATAACATGTGGAACCAAAGACTCTGAGATGCTTTACCGAGGGAATGTGCCCATACCACATTTCATAAGGAGTCTTGTTTCTAATAGTATTAGATGGACAAATATTCTTTATATATATATATATATATAGCACATAGAACTGCATCAGCCCAAAACATCATTTTTACATTTTTGAAAAAACATCATGAAGCGCACCATATTTAAGATTGTCCTATTCATTCCTTCAGCTACTCCCTTATGTTGGGGATTATAAGGCACATTTGTTTGATGTTTGATGCCATGTTGGTGAAGATAGTTTTCAAATTCACTTGAAGTGTATTCTTTTCCATTATCAGTGTGAATAGAGCCAATATGAGATTGTGCATCATTTTCAATGCATGTATGAAAGTTCTTGAATGTTTGAAAAGCATCAGATTTGTTCTTCAACAAATAAACCCAACACATTCTCCTGTAGTCACCAATAAATGTCATCATATATTTATTTCCATTTACAGAAGGAACAAGCATTGAACCACATAAATCTGAATGAATGAGTTCAAGTTTTCTATGTGCTCTAGAATGTGAATCATGAAAAGACTATTTTCTATTCTTTCCTAGAATGCAAGCATCACATTACTTAAGTTTCCTAGGAGTTGTAGGCAAACCAGTAACACCATTTTTCTTCAACAAGAGGAGGTTGTCATAGTTCAAGTGTCCAAATCTAGCATGCCATAATAAACTTGATGGAAATATACCTTCTTCATAATGAGAATTATATGAGAAATTTTGTGCACGAGCAGAGGTACCCTGCAGCTTGAGAAGCCTTTCTTCTTCTATCCCTATCACGACAAGTGAGTGATCTTATTATTTTCTCACCTCAAGCTTGCCATCAAACATATGAATGGAGTGTCCTTGCTAGCGGATGTGGACCAAGGACAAGTTTCTCCTCAGCTATGGGAGATATAAAACATGATGCAGAAGAAAGTCAATTTAAGCTTGATTGTACCAAGCCCCGATGGCTTGAGTTTTGATTTGTCTGCAAATTATACTGCTCCATCAACATTGTCTGTAAGTTCTTCAAAAAAATCTCTTCTAAAAGTCATATGGCAAGTTGCTCCTGAATCAAGCAACCAATCATTTTTGCAAGAAGAAAGTGAAGCATTAAACAAGTCTTCATTTACTCCAATATTACAGTGTGCCACAACAAAATGAGTGGATTCAGGTGCTTTACCTTTCTCTTTGTCATTAGTTTTACCTTTGGGTTGGTTTCTTTCATGCTCAATTATGTCCCAAGGCAACTTGAATGTGGATGCATCATGTGATCCATCTCTTTTGTAGCGTATGCAGTGCAAATATGACTTTTCTCCTTGAGAGTGTTTACCCCCCCTGCCTCTAAAATTTCTTCCTCTTCCTCTTCGACTACCTCTTCCTCTTGAAGAATATTGAGCAAGATTCTTCTCTCTATATGCAAGGCACACAGCCTCTTCAGAATACTGCGGAGTTGTCTTCTTCCCAAAAGCTTTTTCTCTTTCAGCAATTTTTTTCACAAGGGAGTCAAATGTAATATCTTTGAGGTTTCCATTTGCTTGCAATGACTCAAGATAATTTGAGTAAGTGGGATAAAGTTCCTTGAGAAAAGCTATCAGAGGAATGTCGATTTCAACATTTGTTACTTTGATATCAGGCATAATATATTTTACTTCTGATGCAAGAGCAAGAGGATCATCATTTTATAATTCAAGGGTGAAAAATTTAATCACGAGTTGAACAACTTCAAGTGCAGAGTGTGAGTCATAGAGTTCCTTCAGTTTTTGTAAGGCTTCGAACGCATTTGAAAATGGCGAAATATGGCGACTCACTTCTTCATTTACTTATGCTGTAATCAATGCATAAGCCTTGCTATTCTTATTTTCCCAAATGGTGAATTCCTTGTCTAAGGTAGGTTGTTCTGGCTCTATGTCTCAGTCTCCAACACACACCCCTTTCCACAGCTCATTATAAATGAGAGTGTGTTTGATTTTTTGCGACCATTCTAGATAGTTCTCATTCCCGGTGAGAACCACTCCCATAATAGATATCAATGAGTGCATTTTAAAAATGTACTGTGTAAAAAAATCGCTCTTCTGTTGGTAAAAAAATGACGCAGGAGGTTGACGAAAATGAGGTGGTAGTCTGTAATTCGACTACTGGTTAACTTTGTAACCAATCAGCTATGCTTAAATCTAGTTCTGTATGTGGATTTTCCCCCTAAGGGTCCCACTTATCTAACCAATTACTATCGGTCTCTCGTTGACTTCTCCTTTTATCAATCACTTCAATCTGTGATGTTGATCTCACTTCTCTAGATCCAACGGATATCACGTCATCTACTCACCAACTAGCTCAGATGATCTCCACTATCGATGGCACTCATCCAATCGAACGGCTGTCGCACAATCTCATAACGGAACTAGAAGGAATTAAAACCCCAGTTCATAACCTTATCGCGTCCATTTCTAACATTAACCTGCGCGCACTTTCGGAAGTGATATGCGTTCGATCACCCATTAAACGGACGGTCCGATCACTCTAAACCTTAAACTCAGTTTGATAACCACACTACATTTGAAATTTAAATTAACTCACATACATCTTCCAATGTGATCACCGTCAGATCTGACCCATCTAATCGAACGGCTATCGCATCACCCGCTCGTCAACTAGCTTGGCCAATCGCCACCATCAATCAATCCTGCTTGATCCAATGGCTATCGTGTAATCTCATGTGAAATCTTGCATGATGCATAAAAAATCAAGAGCACGCGAGAAAAGTGGTTTTCTCATGCTACATGTCACCCGCTAAGGTTAATCGTGTGAAATTTAGGAATACCACTTCCAGCCTTTAGGGCGTGTGAGATATCGCTTACCAATTTCCGAATACTACCCGCATGCTTAATTCAAAAGACTCCTAAGAAAAGTTTTAGCGCTTAAACTCAATATTAACACTTAACACTAATTGACTTTGATTTATAAATAAAATGTATTAACAGAGAAAAATACCCGATTAGGGTCCAGAACATCGATACATAGTCATAAGATAATTTCATTCATCGCACTCATGTTTAAAATTATGAAACCAAGAGAGTGATACCTCAACTGTGCTTGTGGAGCAGTTGCCTCACATAACTAGCCGAACATCTGCAGCATTTGCCAGAGAGGGATAGCAGTTGCAAGAGAGGAGTTACAAAGTAGAGAGGGAAGCCAAAAATGGCGTTGGCTCTGATAACATGTCAGACCAAGAAGTAACTCCTCAAATGTAATTATATTATTTATTCAGGTTGTTCATTATTATGTACAAGAGGGAGTGACTATTCATTTCCTCTCCCGATGACTCTCCATCTTCTCTATTATTTATTTACACTAATTACAGTTGCTCACCCAATCCCTATGATTAAGTGTCAACGAATTCCAGATTTGGTATTTTGATTTTATGTTTGCATTTTAATTTATGTTTGATTGTTTTTTGTAGGGAAATAGTTGAAGATATCAAGGGACGAAGATCTCAATCAATGAGAAGGCTCCAACAAGACAAGAATGGGATTTTGGCCCAATGAATATTGATGGGGCAGATTTATTCTTCAGCAAACTTTCTTAGTGGGAATTCATTTTGTAAATATTATAAATAAGAGATTGTAGAATATAGTAGGGGCTTCTCTTCCTTGCAATTTTGGAATTCTTAAAGCACTATTGTAGTGAGGATTTAGAGTTGTAGGTGAGAGGAGAGAAGATCTTAGATCTGAGGATTATTGAGGATTTTTCTTTTACATTCTGCATTATGTATGGAGAATAGAGCTTGCACTACTACAAATTTTGTTTTAAAAGAATAAGTTCAAAGCATTGTAAAGGATTGTTGGAGACCAGCGCCAGAGAAACAGATTCAATAAATTGATATTTATAATACTATTATTTTAAATACTGGTTTCATTTTATGATGGTAGAAATGTGTCATTTTATTCATATTTTGGCACTATTGTCAGTATGAGTAATTTTCCTCAATTATATGTTATTATTTATCTCTAATCTTGCAGGTTAAATTATGATTTTTGAGTAGCTCTTTACTCAGAAATCTTCCTTTTAATACTGATCTAAGAAACAATAATATTCTATGAACTATTTCCTTATATTAGTGTTTAATTATTCAAATCACTGGTTTAACAATCAATATCATTTTGTGAACTACTTCCTAAATGTTGTTGGTTGAATATATCAGTTAAGAGGTCTCTAAATAGAATGTCTTTTGGTATTCACAATGTTAGTTAATTGAACGACTTTGTTATCTTGATATTCATTATAATCCATTCATATTTAAATCCCAAGAATTTATTATGCTCCTAGTTGGGTTAGATCAATATCTTCCTAATTGAGATAGGATTAGGATACTTTTGCTTTTGCTTCAATTTTAGAATAATTTTGCATTTAGATTTAATTCTATATTTCTAGAAGTCCTCTTACCAAAGAGGAAAACTTTAGTTGTGGCTTGGCTTAGACCCAGATCAGATTAAGTATCACTTTCTGGCCTGATCAACAAGAGGGTTGCTTTGATGTCTCTTCTCTATTGGCATATTAAAGTTATATTTTAAGCCATCTGGAGATAGAGAAAAGGTAACTGGACCAAGTTAAACCAATTGGAACCACCATCTCAATGGATAAGGAGCTACTTTAAGGTTTGGACTGGGTGGTCTCCCTTATATTGTTGTAGGCAGAGAATTTCAAGCCTTCAACAGATTCCTCAATGAAGCATTACCCATCGATATCAGGATTAAATGAAATTTTCAAGAAATCAAGCGAGGAGACAAAGCATAAATATTTAATTGGCTCTAAGAGGCATGGTAAGCTCAAAAACCAAGTATAACTCAACATTCATTGTCTTTCAATACCTGGACTATCGTGGATAATCCCTAGTAGGTTCCTATTGTTGTTGCTACAACACCCTCTAAAATTTTTCTACATTTGAATTTTCGAGCCTACTATCATTGTCAAATCTACAGTCGCTTCGATCGCCATTTTCAATTCATGTTATTCTATTTTTTTCAAGAATCTTTAAATGTTATCAACTATCATCATATTTATCATAACATATTTTTGGGCATTTTGTGGTCGTAACATCTTTGTTGTTGCAAAACGACACTTCTTGGACATAATCACAAACAATACAATCATTGCAGTCGAGGAGTATGTATAAAGTGGAATTTTGATGTGTATTGATCATTATTCAAGTTTATCTAATTTTTCTTGATGATTTGGTATGTGTCGCACGTGGTTCTATGTCTAAACTCATCTTGTTCGCCCCTCGCCTCATATTCCAGACATAGGCAAATATTTGGCTTCAAAGAAAACTCATTAAGGCCAAGAGCACATGAGGACACTATGAAGCCTTGATGGGGAATCCTTTGTTGTTCAGAAGTGCACCATGTGCCCTCCAAGGGCACAAGGCACACTCCTTAACCCTCTTCCCCTTTCCTTACTCTGAATTGTTCCCTCCTAAAGACCAAGACTTCCTTGAGTGCACTCCTTCAAATCAAAGAAGTGTGACCTCCTTAAGCACATACGCACACCATGAAAGCATTAAGCTTCTCCCTTCAGCCTTCCTTAATGCACCATGTGCCCTCTTTGGACCCTTTGAGCGCATGAGCACACTCCGAAGGCACAAAGCATCAACCTTCAGCCTTTAGGAGTTTTCCCTATGCCCTCGTCGACCTAATGAGAGCACCCTAAAGGACTGAAGCCTTCATGCTTTAGCTTTCAGGAGTGTGTCATGCACCCTCCATCACTCGCTTAAGCACACAATGCACTTTGGAATCCTGAAGTTGTCCCATTCATCCTTCGAACTTGCGCCATGCACCCTACTTTGACAATCTTCTTCCTTTGAGTGCATGAGAACATGTTGAAACCCCAAAGCCTTCCCTCCTCAGTCCTTCCACCTTTAAAAGTGTGCCCATGAAACCTAAAGCCCCTTTTTTCCCTCTTGAGCACACTAAAAATTCATGAACAAAATATATGCGTGACACATGGTAGAATAAGAGATTTTTAGGTTGATGGTTTCTCACCATGATTGATTTGAAGATAAAAGTATTCAATAAATAGCATTGGATGAATGAATGAGGAATATCAAGCAAGGATAAAAAACAAAAAAACCTCAAAAAGAACAAAGAACACACTTGAATCTTGATGATCAAAGCACCCCAAAGACTCCATTTGATTAGAGACACCTTGGAGGGTAGAGGACATCAAGGATTGAAGCTACATGAAGAATGAAGATAAAGTTGGCATCCATGTCACCACTGGAGGAAGTCCATGCCTTTAGTCAATATTAGTCCCAGTCATCCGAAATAGTGACATGTCAAGTCTCATGATATGATGATGTGGAAGTCATGATGCATTGTTGTAATCATTATAAAAGACAAATAAGTGGAAGACCGAGAGTCATGTATGAACCAAAGAGTCATGGAACTCAAAAATACATGTAATAGCAAAAGTAATATGTAATTCCAAAAGTCATTTGGAATTCCAAAGGCTGTAGAAGACTAAATTTTAGTAGAAGTTAGAAATCCAAGAGTCACGAGGATGTGAAAGGTCATTCCTCAATTTATAAACAGTTCCTCATTTCTCATGTAAAGGGATTTTAACCTTGGATTCTCCCACAAGACATTATAGAGTCAAAGTTAGTACTTTTCGGGAGTATGCAGTGGCTCTAACGCTCTACTATTAGAGCTAGTGGTGTTTATTGTATTTTTGTATCTTGGGACTTTTGCTTAATATTGAAGCCTTCCATGCCAACACGTTTTCACACATGGATTGTGAATGTTTCTAAGATTATTCTTTGAATGGTTATGGTTCATGCTTGCTTTCATTAGTACTGGATTAATTGAACTATTTTGGTGACTTCAGTGCTCCTTATTGAAAATGTGTTGATATGCTTATAATGATGGTCACATCCTTGTGAACTATTTCACTTGATTTTAGATGAACCTTCTCTTTTACACGTCTCCATTAGGGTAGTGTTGTTACTTCTCTCTTAGAGTCTCACTTAATTTTCCCCTCCACGGTAATAGAACCTTGATACATCTCAATCGAACATCCACAAGTCACACTATCTTGTTCATTCAAAACAACATTTTCACTTTTCTCTCATGTCGACAGCTAAAGCCAAGGCATATCTTTATTTGAAGGAAAATCAAGTTGTATTCCAGATGGGACTCCTACACCAAATGATGTAAGATCTAATTGGGACCTTATATCAGGGATATCCCTTGATGTCGGTGGTTTCTAGAATCTTCAGTAGTTCCTTAGTGGATTTAGAATCCTATAGCTCCATGGAAAACTCCTAGTCCTCCTCCAATTCAATACCCAACACTATGGTTACAGTTTCCCTCTCTGGTGATTTAGATATTCCCATGGCCTCAATTATGGCATGGAACCTCCTTTCCAAGACAATTCCCTATGCAAAGTTAGCTACATGTGCAACCATAATAGTTGCAACTCTTTCCCAATGCACCATCAATTACCCTCCTATATGAAACCCAACTATTTATGTGAATTAAACCAAATCCAAAAAATAATGTTGTACATCAAGTTGAAGCATTTGTCTTTCCCACTTACTCCTGCATTGAATTTAGTGATGCACATTTGAGATCAGGGAGAGGAGTGAATTCAAGAAATCCCCCTGTTATGACCAAAAATGAAGAATAAAATTCATCATAGGAAGAAACCACAATTCATATATCACTATAGGAACAAAACATAATTGGAACTCATGCTAAAATTGTTCTAACAATTGATGTTGTTGTTTCTATTGAAAGTACTAAAACTATTGTAATAGATGATGATATAATAGTTGTTACTATTGAGTATGTTCAAACTGTTGTAACAATTAATGTTGTTATTACTGTTGAAAACACTAAAAATGATGTAATAGATGATGATATAACAATTGAGGCTGTAATAGTTGTTTCTATTGAAATAGTGACCATCCAGATGGGAAAAATTATTCTAAACGCTTTAGAAAATGTAGTCACAACTACAAATACATATGTATATCAGGAAGGAGGAGAAAAACAAGGGAATTATGAGAAACATCAAGGAGAAGAACAAAAATTTCATAAACAATATTGAGGAGAAAACCCAAGAATTTTCTTTGATCATACTTGCCAATTTGAAGGAGAAGAAATCATTAGTGAAGAGAAGATATTTGAGTCTGATATTTAGGATTTTCCATCTTGCCTCTCACCATATCCTTCATGCCTTCAACAGATCAATCATCAAGTTGCTGAAGATCTACACAACCTAATAAAGGGAGATATGCCAACAATTTTCATTGAGTCAAAGGACCAAGAATATGTGGATCCCATTGAAGCCTAATTCCAACCAATCATTGGCATACAAAATTACTCCATCATTCGACAACCCTTGGCACCATATCAGTCAAGGATAATTTTAGGGGCGAATGTTCGCCCTTTGGCGAAATTAAGGGGTTTTAAATTTTTAGTGGGCGAATATTTTGTATCATAGTACATTTTTACAAATCACCTCAAATAGCCCACCTTATTTTAAGGGAGAGGGTAAAAAAGGTAAATTTAGCCCTTGAAATTAGGACTTACAACCTTCCATTCGCCCATTTTCAAGAATAGGTTTTATTTAAGTGAATCCATTCGCCCATTTTCAAGAATAGGTTTTATTTAAGTGAATCCTATGGGCCAAATACCATATTTATAAAAGAGGTATGGTAAATTAATAAAAATATAAATAAATGAGAGGTATGGTAAATAAATAAAACATTTTTTATATTTACTCCATAAGTCACCTTATATATATACATGTAAGGGTGTAAACAAATAAAAATATAAGTAAAGTGGAGGTATAGTAAATAAATAAAACGTGTTTTATATTTACTCCATAAGTCACCTTATATACATGTAAGGGTGTAAACAAATAAAAATATAAGTAAAGTGGAGGTATGGTAAATAAATAAAACGTCTTTTTATACTTACTCAAAAGGTATGGTAAATAAATAAAAATATAAATAAACTAGACGTATCGTAAATAAATAAAACCTCTTTTTATATTTAGTCCATAACCCTCGTTCTATTTATGAAGGCTCAAGAAACAGGTTTTATTTAAGTGAATCCTATGGGCCAAATACCATATTTGTAAAAGAGGTATGGTAAATTAATAAAAATATAAATAAATGAGAGGTATGGTAAACAAATAAAACATTTTTTTATATTTACTCCATAAGTCACCTTATATTTACGAACACTCAAAAAATGGGTTATATTTAGGTGAAACCTATGGCCAAAATACTATGGGACAAATGCCATGGACTAGATTGTTATTAATACCATGCAAAAAACCATTATTAACCCTAATATTAGAATTAATAAAAACAAAAATGGCACATGGTATTGACCCATGGTATTCACCAAAATGTCACATGGTATTGACCCATGGTATTCACCTTGAATGTAGCCTATTTAAATGGGGGAATTAAACCAGCATGTAGCCTATGCTAAGATTCACTAGGACTTTACAAAGTTTTATTATTTAGTGAAAGACTTGCCAAGATCTTACAAGATTTTATAATTGAGTAAAATATTCACCATGCCTGGTGAGAGATTCGTCAAAAAATTATATATACATATTATATTATTGATAAAATCACCTTCCATTTTTCCTATATACCATGGAGATTCGCCCATTTATTATATTTATAAATTTAAGGGGGGTTCTTAAAATTTTCCCTCATATCAGTTAAGGTATCTAGTTTACAATGTTATGGTATGCATGAACGTTTACATTTGAAACCTAAATATGAATACATTTCTACATTTGTTACACACATAGTTACATTAGAAGTATTCCTACACTTGAAGGAGATATTCATTTCTTCAAGTAAGTAGGGATAGATTGTATAGAAAAATAAAATTTATATATATATATATATATATATATATATATATATATATATATATATATATATATATATATATATATATATATATAGATAGATAGATAGATAGATAAAACTTTTTCAGTATTTTTTTATTTCAACACTTAGTATTAATCATTCTTGAAGCTACAACTCCCTAATATTTATTGCTACATCTTAAGGCATGGTTGATGCAAATCAACAATCACCATTAATTATTTTTTTCTTGACATCAAACACTCCTATGGTAACTCTTGTTAGGTATGATTAACTCTTAATGCCTCATTATTTTCTAAATTGACTATGATTCTTGATTCGCTGGTTCCATTTCATGTCACCTAGCTAAGGTCATCCTTTGAGTCAGTGGGGAAGGTTTTTCATTTTCATGCTCGATATTTTCTATCCGTGAGCCTAAAAATATATGGGGAATTTATGGATTTTAAAAAGAAAAAATGTTATTATCGGGTTACTAAATCATAGAATTCTAGTTGCTATTGAAGAAATATTTCCAAGTTCCTCTAAGGGGCATTTTTGAAAATCCTCCTATGGTGGACCACACTTGTGAAATCTCCATAGGCTTTCACGAGAACTCTAGCATAACCACTAGAGGGGCCTTTTAGTCATTATCTGAGATACTTCATTCCAATACACATTAAATACCTAATATTTAAGGCTTTTGTGAATGGTGTCACCCATGGATTAAACTTGAATAACGATTTATGTGCTTAGCAAGTCTAAAATACGCTGGAACCACCCAACTTCCTTAGACTCTAAAAACTACCAATGGGTAGTATACATTATTTCAAATACTCTTTAGTGGTATATATATATATATATATATATATATATATATATATATATATATATATATATATATATATATATATATATATATATATATCTATATATATATATATATATATATATATATATACATACACACACTAAATCAAAGCATGATTTTACGGGTATTTAGTTAAAATAATAGAATATTTCCAACAACGTTTCATCAAAATCCAATTTGTACTTTGTGAGAAATTTGTTAACATAGTTTGTAGTTACACCTATAACAGTTTCTTGCTACACCTATAAGAATTTGTTGAAATTTATATAGAAATTTATTTTTAATATCTCAATATCCATGTAGCGGTTTTATATGATTTTTGGTAGATAGGGACATTAAATGGTGATGAAAAAACATAGCAAAAATTGCTTGAATATGAGGTGTTGTTTGCATGAAATGTCATTATCTTTTGATCCATTGCAACTCCTTGTATAAATTTTTGCAACTCAACTAGAACTATTAAAAAGATACTTTTGAAGGTATTTTGGCCACAGGAATGGAGCATAACAAGATAAGTTCATCTAGGTAACCATGGATTAAAATATCATAAGTTAGATCACTTGGTGTTGAAAATCCAACAAGAAAATCTTAATTTAATTTTGTCCTCGAATTGAATTAGGAATAAAATTGTAATTACACATCACAAGACAACTTGTACGAGTTAAGTAAGTTAAATTGACTTAGTTGGATTAGTTAATTTGAGTTGAGTGTCTAACTAGAGTCATGTAGAGTGTCTCCTACATTATAGGATCCTTGGTTGAGTTTATTTTGAGTTGTAATTAATTAATTTAGTTTAACTGGGTTAAAGTCATTTAAATTAGCTCCAACTGATGGAGGAACTAGTAGGAGGTCAGACAGTGGGGTGTTGCTTCATGTGTTCAACCAGCAAACTAATGATTAACTCATAAATAAATCATGTATGTCATATCTAAGAGTTACCCAATTGAGATTGGAGTTTAGGGGAAATGTACTATCAGTTGTATAATCATTTAGATTGTAAAAGTGGTGCATGCAGTCAAAAGAAGTCATATGATGGATTGCATAATTCCAATTGAGGAATTTCCCTAATTAATAGAGGCTAATTCCAAAGGAAAAAAAGCAAGGAAATAGGGACTTGGGCAAGCATAAATTTTGTTAATTATTGGCCTTGGCTTGTCTAGGAAGTTGTGAGACAAATAGGGATAGTGCAGAGGTTGCTTAGGCTTGAGCAAAGCATTGTAATCTTATCATATTTTATGACTAATGCAATAAACATATAGTAGGGGTTTTTAGTTGTGGCTTTTCCCAGGAAATCATTTTGTAATGTGTTGATTTAATTCTTTCTCTTGTATGCTTCATGATTTCGTGATCGTTTAATTGTTTCTGCTGATGAGGAGAGTAGATTCATGTCTATTGTTTTAGTAAATTACAATTAGAAGTTTAAATCTACAATGAATTTCTGCATGGTATCAGAGAATAAATCACTCTAGAAGAGGAGAATATGAGTTTGTATTTTTCAACTGAAACCAAATTTGTAGTATCATTCTTCAGAGTCAGTAGGATGTCGTTCTACAGATTGAGACTAGAATATGCCCTTGAGGGTAAGTCAAACTATATTTCTCTGAAGGACAGGATGGATGTAGTGTTGGAAGACAATGAATTAAAGGAATTCATTGACACTGATATTCCTAAGTCTCCAACAATAGATGCTCAAGATCTAGCAAAGTCGAAGAAATGTTTTGCAAAGGTGAGAAGGATCGTACTAGAATGAGTTTGATATCATACTGTCTCAAACCTCCACGGGAAGGAGACTCTATATGAAATTTGGAAGGCCTTGGTAGGCCTGTTTCAGAACAACAATGACCATAGAAAGTTGGAACTAAAGGACATACTCAAGAAAATCAAGATGGAGAAGGGTGACACAATACCAAAGTACTTGACTAAGTTCACCTAGTGTAGGGATGAACTTGGAAGTGTTGGTGTTACAGTTGCTAAATATTATCTGGTTAGCCTAGCACTTCTACACCTTTCCAAGAGCTGGCACAACTACAAAGATTTGGTAAATGGGAGGGAGAAGCTACCAGAGTGGAAGTGTTTTTGGTCTAACTTGGTGTAAGAACAAATTCAATGAAACACCAGAGATGGATCCTCATCCAAGCATGATGATGAGAAAAATTGTGCCTTATCTGAAAAGGTGAATAAAGGGAAAGGGAAATCATCCCATTCCTAATCAGATTCTAGTCAGGGAAGAAAGAAGAAGGTTCTGTAAAAGATTAAATTTTATACTTTGTCATGAGCTAGGACACTATTCCATGAAGTGTCCACACAAGAAGTCGGGCAATAAGGCTTGAGGAGGAGTGGCAGGTGAATCTCTTGCTTCACAATTTGATTTGGATTTCACCCTCATTACTTTCATAGTGACATCAGTGATGGGTAGTGTGTTGTATATGGATAGTGGAGCCTCATTCCATATGACTAGAAACAAGTAATTATTCAATGACTTGGAGGAGAAGGAACTCCAGTCGATGCACATCGAAATAGGAGATGATGGAAGGTACAATGCGAATAACATTGATACTATTACTTCTTAGAGATAGTTTGGTTCTCCACTCACATTAAAATATGACATGTATGTTCTAGTTCTGAAGAATAATATTGAGTTGCTATGTTGGAAGATAGTGGCTACAATGTGATATTTAGCAAAGGAAAAGATTTCCTTCATCACATATACTTACTACAAGTGAAGCACATTGGGGTTAGAGTGAATAAACTATACAAATTGGATGTAGAATATTGTGCTTCTTTGAGCACAAAAGTAGAAAGGTGCAGAGCCAAGACATTGGTGAATTGTGGAATAGAAGATTGGATCACTTGCACCATGGAGCTTTGAATATCATGCATCAAATTTCTAGAGGACTTTCCAATGGTACATGTTGACAGTACTGGACCTACCAACATGTCATGGGATCTACCCTGTAAGAAGTCCCAATTATACCTTAGACAGTTTGGTGTAGGATTCCCAGCAGTGGGTCGTACAATAATGCCTTAACCATGATTTCGCACAGAGGCAAGTAATATTTCCCAATTGGTAGCAAGGGTGTGACAGTTACAGTAAGTCAAGGAAGGTGCATGAGATCTTCTGACACACTGAGGGTGAGGTGAGTGCACCCTTTGGAAAGTTGTTATAGTACATGGCTTGGAAGGGAACACATGAGCGAAGATGCGTCACAAGCTAGAAAGAAAGTTAGTGAGAAATCCAAAGTGATGGTTAAACCAACAACACATTTCAGAAAGATTCATACATACTTATACAGAATAGTCCATACATTCATGCATAATAAAACAAATACATATATCATTTAGAGTAAACCAGATAGCATAGAATACAATACAACATATGCATGAAATGTGCTGGCTCTGTTATATTAAGAAGTGTAAGTTCTAGTCATACAATACATCCATGTCAAACCACTAGTTACAATAGTGGAATGTTACAGCCACAACCACCTAGTCCTCCAAAGAGATGTACTAGCTCTACCCAGTGGAGAAGCTAAGAATCGTTACAATATTGTCCAAGCTTTCTCTAAGATACTCCTATCGAAGCTTGGCTGACCAAAAGCCTATACAATGAGTTATGAGGTACAATTTATAGCAAAGGGTGGGGTGACCGTTCACATCCCCCTTTGTGAGAGTTCATCTACCCTCATGACTCTTCATCTACTCTATGGTTGTTACATCCAACTATCGACACTTGAAATTCCACTTGACAAGACGTTACATTACAATGCACATGTGCCCATATGAGACAAAATGGCTTGAACAAGCCATGAAATACATCATGGACACTCAGTCTGTTGTGGTGAGACCAACTCTTTGACATGCTTGTGATGGTCAAGGTGGTGAGCTGATGCCAAGCTTGGTCGTCCATGATGGTGTGCATGTGTTCCATGGTGACATCTTGCGGAAGCGAACTCTTGCGTTCGTTGCATCCGAGTGCATCGGTATGGCTCCTCTGTCCAACTCATTTGACAGGGTGTGCATGGTCTTCTGGGTGCAGCTGAACTAGCAACACACTAATGCATAATGTCCATTCTGATCTTCAAGTGTGTGCTAGTGGTCATGCGCATCAACTTGTCGAAGTACATGTTCAACTCCAGTCGGAATTGCTTCTTGTCTTCGCCTTAGTGAGTGTGACGAATGGGTGGGATCGCATGCGTGCACACATTGACATGCATGCAACTACATTCCCTTGCATGTGATCAACAACACTTCTCACCTTGTCTGCTTTGTGCTAGTTGTTGGGATGGATCTATAACTTGTATGGGTGCAGTTTTATCCATGAGTGCATGTTGCGCCCGTTGTTGTACCTGTTCCTGCTACAACTCATTCTCTCATTTGTGTAGCTCCTATTCTTCCTTGAGTTTATACTTGAGCACATGAAACTCCTTCTCTAATCCATTCTTTGCCTTCGTGTGATCTCCATGTCACGTTATCACCTCATAGCTTGAGTCTCCAAAGTTGCTTTCACCACAAGTAGATCTTCTTGAGCTTGCAACTTTGTTTCGCCTATGTGTTGTCAACAACCTTCCTCTTGCGGTCATTGCATCAAGAATGCTTCCTTCAGCTATTGTTCATGGTGCTGCTTGTTGTGATGTTGCTTCCGTCATATCTTGATGTCCTTGTCTACGAACAACTTGATATCTCTGTGCGCAGGCTAGTTGATAGAAACTTGATCGACTGCATCCCCAAGTGTGCTCTGAACAGTGTCTTTGACTCTTCTCTACTGGAAACCATTATACCTGTGCCGCTGAGAGGTAGATGAACACTTGTGATACCTGGAGACATGGAAAAAATCATGGCAATAAATATTTCAGTCAAAAACCAAAATGAACTTGAGAAGTGACTTGCAACATACTTGTGTGACTGATCATGAAGGTTGCACAATTTTCGTTAGGAGGTTGGGAGACTAACTACCAAGACTGCATAAGGCATAGTCTGGGATATCAGGAGCCCAATTGACTATTGGAACTATGCAATGCATAGTCTTGCGTGGCTGCTAACTACTGGAATTGTGCAATGCGCAATCTCAGCTAGTAATGGTTGCAGGCTTAGTGACTGTAATGTGAAATTTTCTAGGCTAGCAGTCACTGTCCCTCAGGATTGCGCAATGAAAGACTGGAGAATAGTCACTGGGAAAAAATGCGCATTCCATGATAGGAAGACAGAGTCTTCCCTTTCAAGATTATGCAATTTTGTCTTGGTGAGGCAGAGTACGGGCCAAGGCCTCCCAGACCCGCTGACGGGCAACTTAAAGCAAATGTGAATGTGAATGCATGGTGATACTAAATGTAAGCATAAATGAATTATCATGCATGAAAATGGTGAATCACAGATTCAAAAAATAGGACAACATGCATGTGGGTGAGGCGAGTCATGGAATCAACAACCATTCGTGAAAAACAATTTCTTGCATGCGACAATAGTGAGATATTAACAAAAACTTAAACTGTGCTAGTATAAGCTAGTATGTATCAAAACGATAGCAAGAACTCACTTAAATCAAGAATACAACATTCATATGAAGCGAAAAAAAAAAAAACACCAGAAATGAAACACAAGGCATGGAGGGTGGGCTTACCCCAAAACAGCTGAGCTAAATGTGCTGACGACTCCTAGATGTGATGTGGGATGTTAGATATGCAAGGTTGATGTGAGGAATGAGCTCTGCAACATCTGGTTAATGAGTTTTGATAAAATCAAAGATGTGACGCGCATGCCACAAATATTGGAAGATTGACACTTGGTGGGAGGTTTTTGAAATGATCCTTTCATGCAACCTCCAGCTACTAAAAGTAGATCCCTGAATCAAGGGATGCATTTGCATGCTTGCTTGGGTGAAGAAACCCATGCATGCAAGTTGGTTTTGCTCGGTCCCAAAGGGAACCAGTCAACTCAACTGTAGATGCAAGAGGATGCTCCACTACTAGGATAAAATGTGCATTTCTGGAAGGGGGTTGGGCTAGATGCCCAGGTGATTTGAGCAATTTTTAGGCAGAGCAGTTGATTGCTGCCTAGGAGTGTGAAATTCCTGTGCTGAGGAGGAATTGTGCAATTTTCTGAATGAAGCCTGACTGGAAGAATTTCACAATTTTGGAGCCCAGTAGGCTACCAAACAGAATTGCACAGTTTCTAGAGGGAAGGCTAGTTTCCCTCTAGAATTGTGCAATTTCTTGAACGCACTGCTTAGCCTGCAGCTAGACCAAGTCTAGAGAAACATCCTGTTAGGGGAATGCATCAAGCTCTGATAGGTAGGCTTCCTTTTTGCAAGAAAATCACTGAATCTTGTGTACTTGACGAAACAAGACATGCTGCTATGGAAGGTTGGTAGGGAGGCTCCAAAACGAAGCTAAGGAACAAAATTTGAGGGTGGTTGTAGCCGCTACAATAGTACACTAGAGAAAGGAGATACATGCAAAAAGGGTGTACATTTGGGAAGTACACCAAAGCCACCATTCATGATAAGGATAGTCAAGTGCAAGTGATCCTTGACATAGTTCACTTAGATGTGTTTGGACCATTCTTGATAGCCTCCACAACCAAGAACAATATTATGTAATATTTTCAGATGATTTATCACATAAGTGCCGGAATTTCTCCATGCAAAAGAAACATTAGATGTTCTCTAAATTTTATGAATTTAAATCAATCGTTGAGAAAGACATTGGTAGGAAAGTTAAGGCTCTTAGGAGTAAGTGAGGCCAAGACACTTGCTAACAACCTTGTGGTGATCCTTTTTCTCCTTGCTAACTAGCTACTTGAAATAAGGCACAAATGGAAGCAAACTATCACACAACCAATCTAATATACACTACTTGTAATGGAAATGCATCTAATGAGCAAGTTACCAATGAAGCTATGAATATACACTAAACATACATGTACAATAAAGAGGAGCCTTGGCTTCTAGGGTTTGTCCCTAACCCAAGAGCTTCAGCCCTCTGAGTTAACTCAGTGCTGGCTCAAAACAAAACTCATTCTTATTACCAAAACTACAAATTACATCTAAAGAACTATCACAGGTTTTGCAGCTTGAAAATAGAGTAGAGTTTTACAATAAAAAAATTGAATCCTACTGACGTCCTAGGCCTCTCTACTTATACATCTAAATTCCCCAACGACTTCCTTAAAATTAGGGAGGCTCAGCTTCCAAACTCAAGATAAACTGGTGCTTTGTCTCTCACTTGCTCGGCTACCTTCTAGTCCTCATGATTTGGTTGTTTGCACTTTGATCTGATGTGATAAGTGGAGGAATATTCGAATGGAGGAGTAGTAAATGAGGAGGATTTAAATCCTATGATCCCTTTCCCTTGTCCCATTCAAGTTTTGAACTTGGTCTTTGCCAAAATTCCTTGATTTTCTCCTTTAATCTTGCATTCAATGCATATTAGACCACAAAGCACAATATCCAACTCTAACTCACCTCATAAAAAAAATATAATCTAAAACATGTAATGGGTTATGAGGAAAGTTGGTTTGACTAAGCTAGGGGGTGAATTAAGGTCCATATAATTACCCAATGATGAGGCTCATCATCACCCCCTACTGAAAGTGTTGCTCATCCTCTCAGTGACTTAATCAATATCCATATCTTTCATGGCTCTAATGGCCTCTTTGACATCCCATGCCTCTACTGTGGTCTCCTATTCTTGTTCATAGAAGCTTGCTTTCATTTCTACCTCTTCTCACTGCCTCTTTTCTTCTTCTTATTTTCTCCCTTCTATCATCCCTAAGAGTAGTGGTGGGCTGAGTTTTAGGCCTATCTAATTGACCTTCAACCTTTGCATAGATTTCTTATACATAGGTGTCCTATTGAGTGTCTGTCTCAACCTTTGAGGAGAGTGATGTTCTCTTATCTTTAAGTTGTATGGTAGGGTGTTCCATCTCCCCAGGCAAGCATGTATACTATCATCTCCTAGCAACCTGAGCATGTTCTGAAAATGTGAAATTGCTTGCTCTTGGGTAGCAAGATATCTAGGTGTCAGCTAAGGATCATTTGCAATCAAATTATAGGTACTGATGAGGGCCATGGGATTTGATTGTTCAACTCTGATTAGAAGAGGTTTAGTTTGCTCTCTTGCCAATATCATTTTCATCTCTGTAGCTCTTGACTCCTCATGGTTCATCCATTATGACAAAGCCATTAATTGTAGATCTCCTAGCTTGGCATTAGGGTCCCATACATTCACGTATGTGAGGACCATGTTGTGCAAATAAAAATCAGCCATTTTGGCCCTATCCTCTAGTGTACTTTGATCACAAAGATCAATACACTTCCTGTACTCCTGAAATGGCATGGTTCCTCTTTGTGCTAGGGTCTTATTCTGAAACTACAGCCATTGTCCTTTGAGGTAGAGAGCATAGGATTTAGCTGGCATCCTACACTAGATTGCTTCCAAAGAGAGATTGGCCATACATGCCAATCGATTCTCTCTTTCCTACAGTTGTCCCCTCAACCATGCATTTTCTATCTCTAGTTGATTTCTCATTATAGCTTCTTTGTCCCTCAAGTCACTCAGCTCTATGCCCATCTCCTTGAGTTTCTCTTCGATGTGCCCAATGTCTTCCACCCCCTTTGATTTCACAATCTACATCCATCAGTGAGTTCTAGCCCTCTTTTTCTCAAGCTCGAAGAATAGTGGGATGTCAAACTTTTGAGGTATGACCCTACCTCCTTCAATAAACCGGTAATAGGAGTCCATGATTGGTTTGGGGTTGGGTGCTTTTGTCTCTAGGTCCTCTTCTTTAGTTTATTACTACTCCCCTACCTTTCTTTCCAAATTCTGTGCCTCCTGTAGATTCAGCAGAGTATCCTGTAAGACTTTTTCCCTTCCTGTAGATTTTGCTGTGTATCCTGTAGGATTGCGTTTTCTCTTGGATGAAGTGGATCTAGTAGTAGACCTCCTCACATAGGTGATAGGGGATTTAGGGGAAGGCATTTTATATTTTTGTGTAAGGGAGTATTCAATAACAATAGGAATTTTGGTTGATTTTTGGGGCTTCCCCTATCTTATTCTTGTGCTCTTTCTTGTCATGAAATACAATGGGGTCTACCTCTGCCTTTTTCCTTTTTGCTTGATTGGGGTGCTAAGAGTAGTGAGGGAAGTTATTGCCTATCTCTCAGTGGCTTCTGGAGACACCCTAGGTAACTCCTCCTTGTTTTTTGTCCCCTCTTTTCCATCGCCTTCTTCCTCTATGTCCTTCATGTCATCTTCTTCTTGTACATCTTCATCATCTCTATTAGTTTCCTCCTTAACTTCCTCCCCTGTTTCTTCATCGTCCTCCTTCCTCTATGTCCTTCATGTCATCTTCTTCTTGTACATATTCATCATCTCTATCAGTTTCCTCCTTAACTTCCTCCTCTGTTTCTTCATCGTCCTCTATTTCTATGTCCTTCATGTCATCTTCTTCTTGTACATCTTCATCATCTCTACCAGTTTCCTCCTTAACTTCCTCCTCTGTTTCTTCATTGTCCTCCTTCTCTTCTCCCTCTTCTTCTTCATCTTCATCATGCTCCTTTGTGTCAGCTCCTTCTTCATCCATCTCATCCTTTTCTTCTTTTGTATCTTCCTCATCCTATTTTACTTCCTCTTTACTGACAGTAGGACTAACATCATAAGTGAGAACTTTGATGTCATCCTCTGCTGGCATGTCTCTGAAAACTAAGCATGTTATAGGAGTTCTGAGGTTTTGGAGGGAATCTTCTATGAGGATCCTAATCAACCCATGGTGAGCTAACTGTTGGGAATTTCCCTCCTTCACTTTGATGCTTGAGTCTATAAGTGATTGGAGTAGGAAGTATGGTAAGCTGAGCCTTTGGTGAGGGGGTGCTTCTGCTCCAAATCTTAATTCTTCAATGATCCTGAGATGATAGCCATAGAAAACACTATACCTACCCTCACATGAGATGTATTTGATCAATTGGTAGCCTACCTCATTCCATGCATATCACAGACTTTGCCTCCTTACTCCATTTTTTTCCTCAGTGAGTTCCTCACCTTCTAAAATGAATTTTCTTTTCGCAACCTGACTATCTCCTTTGTCTTCTTTCCTCCATGGTATTCCTAGGGGGAGTGTGGTGACTCTACTAATGAGCTCAGGGGTGAGATCTATAGTGAGTCCCCTTATTACAATAGTGGCATGGATTCTGGTGAGTGGAGTGAGGGAGAGAAAATTCTTGAGCCACCTCATCATCATACCCTCTCAATTTTTCGAAAAACCCCGTCCAATTATGTCTTGTGAAGATTTCAAGCACTTGGGAGTGTTGTGGATTCTCACAGTGTTGGTGGGATCTCTCCTATTAAACCCTCCTATCATCTTGCTGGTGAAGTTTGATGAGAAAATGAGAGGGTTGAAACAATTTTTTCAATTGCAGAACCAAAGTAGAGATGACTGTGTATGTAATTTCCTTTACACATTTTCTAAATTCACTCAAATTTAGAGGATTCTTGGTTCATTTACTTGCAAAGAGGGATGTAATTACAAAGAATACCTCTTTAAAATTGTTTGTAGTGGCCAACTCTCGTGATATCCCTTCTGAACTCTTCTTTTCCAATCCTGTAGATAGTCTTTGTGTATTCTGTAGGAATTCATGTGCATTCTCCTATAGGAATTCTTGTGTAGTCCTGTAAGAATTCTTGTGCAGTCAAACGATGGAGTTTTTCTTCCGGTGGGCTGCATGGGTATGAGAGAGACTTAAGTGAGGGAGTTTCGAGGAAGTGAAATGCATGAATGCATGGGAACGATGTTTTATTTCCTCTTATGGTGATTCAGGGTGAGGTGGTGTGCTGGCAGTAAAGGTACATTTCCACTTTTGGACCTTTGGTCCCCACTACCACCTCATCATTTTCCACTTCTCATATTCAACTCCCACCTTATGGATCCATAGTTTTAGCTGATTTTTTTCCTACTCCTTTGTCTTTGAGTTTAATGTAGCCACGTGTGAGAGGACACCCGGTTGTGCATGTATTGACTAAATGGAGGTTGCCAAGTTAACTGGCCACCTTTTCACTTATAAACCAACTATCTCGTAACCCTTACATTTTTTGATTACATGATGCATATGAGAGATCAAGCTAGATGCTTACCTCTGGTTCCAATGCTATGATTTAGTTGTCGAAGACCATAGGTGCTATTGTGTGTATTTGCTGCATGTTATTTTTCTTATCCCTCTTAATGTCTACTAATGGCTTCCTTGTTTTTGCAGGTACCTTTGGTTGAAGATATGATGCTGCTACTTGGAGCTCTTGGATCATATTTTTGAAGACTTGTTGCTAGTGTGACTGGTATTTTGTTGGATAGGCTGCTATAGATTTCCTACAAGACGCCCTGTAGCTGCTTCTCCCTCAGAACTCTTTAATCAATTTTCTTGCTAGGGTTGTGAGGATGGTGACATGGATGGAAAGAAGAAGTGGGAGTGTGGAGAGAAAGGAATATTCAGGTGATTCTCTTTATTCCTCTTTGTTTCCTTTTTTCAAAGACTGGAAAAAACTCTTGAAACTGATTTTTTTTTTTTTTTAATGGTGAGTGCAGGGATGATGATGGCGGACAAGGTGTGGTGATAGATCATGAAGAGGGTGAATTTTAGGGGACTAACAAGTCCATAATTTTCCTTTGGATTTCTTCCTATAGGATTTTTGGGTCACTGTATTTCCTATAGGATCATCCTATAGGTTTCCAGGGGATCTTGTAGGAATACAGGGGATCGTGTAGAAAACACAGTGTTTTTATAAACTGAAGCAATGGAGTGAAAAAATGACAGAAATGATGGAGGGATACATGGTAATGGGTGAAAAAAAAAATATGTGAGTGGCAGGGGTCTCCTTGGGATCCTCTTTTGCTCCTTGACCATCGTTCTTTCCCAACTACAAATGGAAATTTCATGATTAATATTTTTTTTTTGAAAAACAACTAGGCTGCCTTTGAGAGGTTTTCACCCAAGCTGTTTGCCCTAGGTGCCTCAAGAAAGGTTTTCACCCAGGGATCTTTCTTATTCTCTTATTATTCTTTTTGTTTTTGTTTTTTTTTTTTTTGACACCATTGAGTTGCCTCGAGAGGTTTTCAACCCAATGATGGGACTCAGGTGCCTCATGGAGGTTTCCACCTAAATCCTTATTCTTTTTTATTTTTCTTGGTGATTTGATGAGGGAGGAGCTGAAAATTTCTCCACTATCATCACTATTTTATTGGTATCTTCAATGAACTCTTGTTTTGATAAAGGTCTCTTGTAAATTTTCAATCAGTGTCCATTAACAAGCAAAGGAATGGCTTCTTCACCTATGGTTTTGATTTGGACTAAACCATTATCATGGCATATTTCCACAACATAAGGTCCAAACCATCTTGTCCTTAACTTTCCCTTGAAGTCTTTATACCTATAATCATATAACAATGCCCAATTGCCTTCCCGAAATTCCTTCTCCTTGATATTTTTATCATGCCAGGTCTTCCTCTGAAGTTGAACTACCTCTGTATGTAGGAGGGTCGTCATTCTGAATTCATCCAAACCATTCAACTGGAACAATCTCTCTTTATTTTCACTGCTGAGATCCAGATCTAGTTGGGCTACCATCCTTGATGTGTTATATTCAAATTCAATGGATAGCAAGGCCTTTTCCCCATAGACTAGCTCATAGGGTGTGAATCCAGTGGTGGTATTCCATGTGGTATTATAGGCCCAGGTGGCCTCAACTAGCCTCTCTTCCCAATCCTTCTTGCTGTTACTCACCACTTTGGTCAGGATGCCCTCCAGTGCTCTGTTGGTCACCTCCACTTTCCCATTAGCTTGTGGATGATAAGGAGTGGAGGTTCTATGCTTGATCTTGTGATGGCTGAGCAAGTCTTCAATCATGTCGGAGATAAACTAGCTTCCTTGGTCCGTGACTAGCTCTCTATGGTACCCAAATTTGTAGAATACATTCTCCCTTAGGAACTCATCCATCTTCTGTTTTGTTGCTGCCTTAATTTCCTTGGTTTTAGCGCACTTAGTCAAATAATTAGTGCACACAATAATGTATTGTTTTTTCTTTGAAGGAGGGTCAATATGCCCAATGAAGTCCATGCCCCACTTTTTAAATGGCTTGAAAGTCACTTGAAGTTGTAGAGGCATTTCATCTCCTGGAGTAGTCCTTCCCATCCTCTTGCACTGCTCACACTGACTGGAGTATTTTTTCACATCCTGATGAAGAGTGGGCCAATAATAGCCTACTTGTAACACTTTGAATGCTATCCTCTTTGCTTCAAAGTGACCTCCATAATGCCCATCATGACAGGTTAGAAGGATGTCAAAGACTTCCTCCTCCCTGACACACCTTCTCAAGATTTGATATAGGCCATGTTTGAAAATATTGTCCCCAATCCAAGTGAAGAGGGAACTTTTCCTAACTATCTTGCTCTTTTCTTTGGAAGAAAAGTTTAGTGGGAACTATGCTGATACTAGATAGTTTGATATATCAGAAAACCATAGAGAGAGAACTGAAATAGAAAATAAGTGCTCATTCGGTAACTGGTCATCCACCATTGCTTCTTCACCTGCAGGCAAATTTACTCTAGAAAAAAAGTCTGCACCAACATTTTCCTTACCAGGCTTATTAACAATGGTTAGCTCAAACTGTTGTAATAAGAGTAACCATCTTATAATTCGAGAATTCACGTCTGGTTTGTTCATTAAATACTTTATTGCAGTATGTTCAGTATGCACAAATTTTTGATAGCCTGTAATATAATGTCTAAATTTGTTTAATGAATGCACAATAGCCAGGAGTTCCTTTTCGGTCACTATATAATTTAGTTCATCCTTTAATAAATTCTTACTGATAAAATAGATAGCATAAGGTAGTTTTTCATCTATCTAGCCTAGGTCTGCTCCTATGGCTTTGTATGTGGCATCAGCATGAATATGAAAGGGGAGGGCCCAATTTGGGCCTCGAAGAATCAGTGCAGTGGTTAACTTATCCTTCAGGATGTCTAAGGCCTCTTCACAAATTTTTGACCATATAAACTCAGAGTCTTTGGCCAATAAACCATATAAAGGAGAGGCCAACTTGTTGAAGTCCTTTATGAACCTTCGGTAGTATCCGGCTAAACCTAGGAAACTTCTAACATCTCTCTGATTTTCAAGAGGTGGGAACCTTTGGATGATAGCTATTTTGTTTGGGTCCACTTGTAGTCCTTGTTGAGATATTGAATGACCTAGCATGGTCCCTGTAGTCATTAAGAATTCACATTTTTCAGGACTGAGAGATAGGTTCATTTCAATGCATTTGTGTAGTACTTTGCCTAGGTTAGATATGGCTTCTTGAAAAATCACAACCATAAGGTGTAAAATCATCCATAAATACTCAAGACTACTCTCTAGAAAGTGGCAGGAGCATTGCATAGGCCAAAAGGAAGGACCCTATAGGCAAAAATACCCCAAGGATAAGTGAATGTGGCCTTATCCTGGTCTTCTGGGTAAATTTGGATTTGGTTGTACCCACTGAATCCATCTAGGAAAGAGAAAAACCTTTTCCTTGCCAGGCCATCTAACACTTGGTCAATGAAGGGTAGAGGAAAATGCTCCTTCTTTGTGGCCTTGTTCAACTCCCTTTAATCAACAAAAATTATCCACTTACCATTTTTCTTGGGAACTAACACCAAAGGAGAGACCCACTCACTATTGGAGATAGGGTAAACGAATCCTGCATCAAGCAGTTTTTGTAGTTCTTCTATGACTATATCTTTAAGAGCCAGATTCATCCTCCTTTGTGGTTTCTAGACTGGCTTGCAACCTTCTTTGATGTATATGTGGTGAGTACACTCTGAGGGGTGTACTCCCTTCATTTCCTTGTAACTCCTAGTGAAGGCTCCTAGATTTTCCTTTAACATGTTGCATAGCTTCTCTTCTTTGAGAGTGGAAAGAGATGAATTGATATTCAAGGTTCTCTCTGGGTTGAATTCTATGGTTTTGACATGGAGTTGGTTGGAATTGGCCAAGCATAAGTCAATTGGATGATTGTTTTGGGTTTCCTTTACTGCTTCTTCTAAGGGTAATGAACCAGGAGTTGGACTTTGGAATAGGTGTTTAATCAAGTCATCCTCATCCCGATTTCCTCCTCCCATGGTTACTTCTAAAGCATAAAGTTGGGTGGATTAAACTTCATCTTCTTCCTCCTCCTCCAACCATAAAGGTAAGTCATTCTCTAGAGAAGGTTGAGCAGGAGGGTATAGGACTAACTGCTTGGAGATATGCCCATTCTTGATGGTCATATTCCCAGCTTTACAACTAATGTAAGCATTGGTAGTGGCTAACCATGGCCTCCCAAAGATGAGAGGGTAAGTAGTAAGCTTAGCCTTAGGCTAGAGAACTAGGAAATTTGTAGGGTACTCCCAAGAGTCAATATAGATCATCACATCCTCCACAATTCCCTCAGGGTTTACTGTGGAATGGTCTGCAAGTTGCAGAACTGCTGTGGTCTTCCTCAACGAACCTTGGAGGTTGAGTTTGAGCATTTTGTCCTTGGTCATCACATTAATGGTAGCCCCAAGATCGATCAAAGTGTGTGGGACAATGGTTCCATTGATGTGCACATCTACCACAGGGCTTCCAGGGTCCAAATATTTTAGATAGATTACCTACCCCAGCATTAAGTTGGACAGCTGCCCAATGACATTAATGGTAGCAGCATCCCTTTTTCGCCTCCCTGGATGCTTGAAGAACTTCTCCTTAATCAACTTCTTGTAAATGGGAACATCTTTTATTGCCTGGAGAAGTGGGATCTTTACACATAGATTTTTCAATTCTCCCATAAGTTCAGTCTCTTATGGGGTAGGCTAGAGTGGTTGGGCTAATCTCTCAGGAAAGGGTGGATTTACTTTAAGGTTGATTTCCTCTCTTTCTTCCTCAACCTCCCTAGGTGGACGTGGAGGTTGGTTATCTAGGAGAACTCTCCCAGATCTCAAGTTAATCTCCTAGAATTCCATAGCATAAGTTGGATATGATGTCTCTCCACTATATACTTGCTGAGCCTACCTATTGTTCGAGTTCATATTTGGCTAGGTAGGCATTTGGGGTTGCATGGGTGGAGCAGAGTGTAGGATCTATGGTTGGGCAGGAGGTGGAGGAAATAGAGCTGGAGCATTGTTGTATTGGGGCCTCCACCCCTCGAGTGGTGTATTCCACTGAGGTTGTGGCAGAGCATAAGGTTGAAATGACTGTTTGGCTGGCTAGGAGTGATACTAAGATGCATAGGACCAAGGAGGGGGTACAGACCAGGAAGGATGAGCAGGGGGTCCCCAAGAAGGTGTGGTTGTGGTTTTGTTGGGGTTGTAATATGCATGGGACAACCCTTGCATGCCCTGCTGGTATGGTCTAGGCCCATGAAGTCTCCTTTGGTTAATGTAGCAAAGCTACTTAGTGACCCCTTCAGCTCCTTGATATACAACTTTGAGTCTAGGTAAAGAAGGGCACTTGTCTGTGGAGTGGTTTTCTTCACAAATCGAGCAAATTTCAATAGAGTTCAATGGATATTCATTCATGGGATGCCTCTTGGTGCATCTAGGACAAAAAATGGCCAAGGCTCTCTCTGCTTCCTCCTATTTCCTCTTAATGTTCATGGTGTCCATTTGCAAGGAAAGTGTTTACAGCATCTCTCTTTTGAAATCTTCCAGCATGTTCCCAATTTCACCCTTTGTTAGATAAGTTGGAAGATGATGAACTGGCCATAGGTTGACTACCCCTACAATTTTTCCTAGCTGCCTTAGAATGGTTTCTGAAGACAGTCTTGATTTCCTCATAGGGTAATTGGTAGATATCTCTTCCTACTAACAAATGTAAGGTATCCAAAATATCTTCTCTTACTCCCCTAAGTAGGACCAGCTTTAGTGACTTAGGGTCAAGTGTGCACCTGGCCCTTTTGTAACTAAGATGGAATCTTTCTTCATAATCCTCTAAGGATTCATCATTGCCTATGCTCATCCTGAAAATTTCTTCTTTAGTATCCTTTGACCGACAGTAGTCCTGATATTTGTTGTTAAAGGCCTATTGCATCTGAGCCTAGGTTTTGATTCTATCTCCAGGTAAATCCATGAACCAACACAATGTTGCATCCTCGAGGTAGATGGAAATAGTTTTAACTTTTTCTCATCATCTATATAGTCATAGGTTCGGCATATAACAACAAACTAAAACAGGAAAGTGTCGGGGTCCTCTGTGGTTAGGCCATGGAAATGAGGTAGGGCAGAGGGGCTTATATTGTTCATGTTAGTGTCCCCATTGGTTTCCCTGATGGGGAAGGTACTCTAAACTCTCTCTCTATTCCCTCTGTCATTTCAGTTTTCAGCCATTGGTTCAGTAGGAATGGGTTCCTCTTCTTCTTGTTCCCCTGTAGGTTCTTCAAATATGTTAGGTTGCTCACCGAAGGTTTCATCTAGTTCACAACCATCGAAGAAGAGAGAATGTTGGTTGTTGGATGCAGTGTGGGTATTTGGAAAAAAATTTCCTAAGCTGTCCCTATTCCTATGAGGCATGAAAGGAAATATTTTTGGTTTGGTTTTGTATTTTTTTTCAAACATGGAAAGTACTTGCAGAATTGAAATTGTTGATTGAATGAAGATTACTGACAGAATGAAAAATATACTTGCTGATTTGAAATCTTACTTGCAAAAATGGAAAGGAAAGAAGATAATGAAAAATGAAAGAAAGGAAACAAATAGATTACTTTTGCAGAAATAAACTAATGGCAGAATATTGAAGACAAGAAATTGCAGAAAGGAAAGCAGTAATCACATTCTACTCAGAAACCTCCCCAAAAATGGTGCCAAAAAGTGATGAGCACCAGTATTGCAATAAGGATGCTGCAACTCCTAGGCTACCAGTGTTACTTATCAACCCGAGGTTCATACAAACTTGGAGGTGAAAATGCTGTATGCATAAGTAAAAGTGATGGTTCTACCTGTTGTCACTATTCAGCTGGCAAGAGACCATTGGGGTTCCAAGCTATACTTCTATAGAGTCATAAGAAGCTTGATTCTTTGATGGAAGAAAGGTAAATCTACTCTAAGATAGTTACACTACTGCAGTAATGGAGAAGGCCAACATGTAATGCTAAACCACACCATACCCTAATTAACCATTTAAGAAGCTATGCTAAGTAGAAATGCTAAATCAACATAAAACAAATGCTACTATATAAGTTGTAGAAGTAAGAATCATCAAACAATACTAATGTGCAAGTAAAGAAACTAAACTAAATCTGTTTTCACTTTTTTGGTCTTTTTATGCAAAATCAAGTATGCAACCTAATTGTTCTTGTGGATGTGATGGGTGGATTAAGGATGTTTGAGGATGGATAGAAGGTTTATGAAGTCGTTGGATGGTGTGGAGGGTCCCTAGGAGGCTTTTTGTGACTTCCTAGAGGTTTTCCATCAATTCAGCCTCAAAACAGGTCGTTTCGCAAAAACCTACAGGATGTACTAGAAACCTACAAGATGATCCTGTAGGATTTATAGGAAACCTATAGGATACAACCAAGAACTAAATGTGAGGTGTTGGAGGTGATGGGAGGCTTAGGAAAGGTGTTTGATGGGTGGAATGGAGTGTTAGAAGGTCTAGGATCATTCAGGAGTCAATATCCAAGATGATAGATGGCTAGATTCTCTCAATGTGTTTGGGAGACTTTCAATGAAAAATGATGAAAAACTAGTGAGGGTGATGGTGAAAACAAAGGACGGATAAGGTAGATGAAGTGCAAGGTGGCTGCTCGCTATGAAGTCTTAGTCTCCTCCTGAAGTACATGCTCTGCATAAAACATGTGTGTCTTCCAAAAAGCTATGCAATAAGATACATTTTTACAAACTAGAAAAGTAGAATTTATGAGTCAATTGCCTATACTATACATGAAGAAAGTTGCTGAAAGGAATGAAAGAATGAGTGAGATCTACTGCATAAATGGAGATGGAAAATATGGCAATGAAACCTACCTTTCAATATTAACCAAATATTAAATTAAATACAACAAACTCCAAATCTCAACTAGAAATCTATGTTTTCGCGGCTGCTTAGGGGTCCCTTCCTCAAGTCATGGTCCTAGAGGGAGGAAGTGAGGTTGAGACACCTTCTAACAACCTTGTGGTGATCCTTTTTCTCCTTGCTAATCTACTACTTGAAATAAGGCACAAATGGAAGCAAACTATCACACAACCAATCTAATCTACACTACTTGTAATGGAAATGCATCTAATGAGAAAATTACTAATGAAGCTATCAATCTACACTAAATATACATGTACAATAAAGAGGAGCCTTGGCTGTTAGGGTTGGGCCCTAACCCAAGAGCTTCAGCCCTCTATGTTAACTCAGTGCTGGCTCAAAACAAAACACATTCTTATTACCAAAACAACAAATTACATCAAAAGAACTGTCACAGGTTTTGCAGCTCGAAAATAGAGTAGAGTTTTACAATCAAAAATCCAAATCCTACTTAGGTCCTAGGCCTCTCTACTTATACATCTGAAGTCCCCAACAACTTCCTTAAAATTAGTGAGGCTCGGCTTCCAAACTCGATATAAACTAGTGCTTTGTCTCTCACTTGCTCAGCTGCCTTCTAGTCCTCATGATTTGGTTGTTTTCACTCCAAGCTAATGTGATGAATGGAGGAATATTTGAATGGAGGAGTAGTAAATGAGGAAGATTTACCTCCTATATTCTCTCTCCCTTGTCCCATTCAAGTTTTGACCTTTGTCTTTGCCAAAATTCCTTGATTTTCTCCTTTAATCGTGCATTCAATGCATATTAGACCACAAAGCATAATATCCAACTCTAACTCACCTCGTAAACAAAATATAATCAAAAACATGTAATAAGTTATGAGAAAATTTGGTTTGACTAAGATAGGAGGTGAATTAAGGCCCATATAATTACCCAATGATGAGGCTCATCAATGTGTACACGAGAAGAATATTTTTGAGGTTAAAAACTAGATGTGGTACACTTCAGGATCTTTGGTTCATCAGTTTACTATCATGTTACTAAGGATGCATGGAAAAATCTATAGCTAACAGCTAAGTTGGGCATATTTGTGGGGTACACTAATACACCTCACAACTATCAGGTGTACCTTCCATCTCATAGGATGACAGTGGTTCGTAGAGATGTGAAGTTCAATCAAGAGAAGGCCATGAGATTTTCCCTTGAGAGGGAGCTTCAGTTGCAGGTAGATGAAGATATTTTAGCTCCAAAAGAAGAACCTCTCGATGATGTGGAGGAGAGAGTGGAAGCACCCACTCATGTAGATACTTCTAGAGATGGAAGGAAGCAAACCTAAGAAGTTGATAGATTGATGCAAGATCTTAGAGAGAATGTGGGAGTTCCCACATCATAGCACATGCAGAGGAGGTCACCAAATTGGTACACTAGATACATGTCTCTAATGAGCAAGAATATAAAGAATGAGCCATCCCTATTCGAGGAAGAAGTGTAGAAACTAGTGTGGGTTGATGCCATGGTAGAGGTTTACGAATACATTATTAGAAACAGTGTTTGGGAAGTGGTCTCAAGACCAACAGACAAGTCAGTGGTGAGTTATAGATGGCTTTACAAGGTAAAGAAAGTATTGGATGGGAGTGTGGAGAAACACAAGGCCAGATTTGTGGCCAAAAGGCTCTCTCAAGTGGAGGGAATTGATTACAAGGAGACCTTTGCTCTAGTAGCAGTGTACTCTTCAATCAGATCTATCTAGCAGTTTCAGTGCATATGGGATGGAAGATACATCAGATGGATGTGAAGACAAAATTCCTCAATAGAGTGATTGAGGAAGAGGAGTACATTGAGCAACAGAAATGATTTGAGACTTTCAAGAGAGAGTCACATGTGTGAAGACTGAAGTGAGTGTTTTATGGATTGAAACAAGCACCCTGTGCTTGGTACACTAGGATTGACATTTATTTTAGTAGGTAGGGATTCACTAAAATTGAAGCATATGCAAACCTTTACCATATTTTGGTTGAAGGTAAATTGTTGATTATAGTATTATATGTTGATGATTTAATTCTAATAGGTGATGAGAAGCTGGTAAAATATTTCAAAGAGGATCTTCCAAGATAATTTAAGATGAAGGACCAGGGGCTTATGCATTATTTCCGTGGTATTGAAAGATGGTAAGGAGATGAGGAACTATTTATCTCTCAGGGAAAGTATGCTGATGAGATACTAAAGAAGTTCCACATGGAGAGAAGAAAACCCATGGAGACTCCTCTAGCAGGGAATTGGAGGAAGGAAGATGTTACTTCAAGTGAAGTAGTGGAGACTACTATTCAAAAATAGCTTGAGGGTTCACTTACGTACTTGGTGAACACACGAATGAACATATGTTTTCAGTTAGTTAGATTAGTCAATCAATGCTTAAGCCAACCAAACTTTATTGAAAGGAAGCTAAACATGTGTTGATATACCTCAGAAGTGTTGTGTTGAAATACAGAAACAAGAATATTCCAATTTAATTTGTCCTTGAATTAAATTGTGAACTAAAATTGAATTTAGTCTTAACAACTACTTGGAAATAATTAATTAATTTATTTTGAATTAATTAGTTGGAGAAATTCAAGTTAGAAGTTTTTGTGAAGTCATTCAAGAGTTATCCCTTAAATTACGGAGATAATATTAAGTTATATTTGAGTTGTAATTAGTTAACTCAGTTTATTGAGTTAAGTCTAATTAAATTAGTTCCAAACTGTTTGAGGAACTAATAGTGAGTTAACAGTTAGTTGATGCATGCATGCACCCAACTAGTGCTACTCCAGTTAACTGAAGATTCCCTCATTAGAAACTCATGCATGTCTATTCAGAGCCAGCTAGCCAGCTCTCTGCACTTGTCTAGAGAGAAGCCAATATTGCCTATGAGAATCTATGAGGATTGTACTAAGAACTGGCTAGCTGTGAGAGCTAAGGCTTTGTATAATTCCTATGTATTTCCACCTTGTATGATAATACAATAGTGTGGTGTTTTTAGCTGAGGCTTTCCCCAAAGTATTTTCATGTGTATTGTGCAATTGATTCTTCTTCTTTTGGTTATATTATTCAACTCGATCTTTAAGCTTCCACAAATTGATAGTAGAAGTAGGATATAATATTCTACTTTGATTCATATTTCATTATCGGGTTAACCGACACAAATTTTCTACATGGTATCAAAGTTGTGAATAGTATACTGAGAAGAGAATTCAATGTTTGAAGTTTGGGGTTGTAGGTGCAAATCAAATTCATTTCATACTTCAAGGTTGGCCAATGGCATTCTATGGCTTGAGACTCGAGTATGCCTTGGAAGGTAGCTCGAATTACATAGCATGGAAAGATAGAATGGAGGCTGTATTAGAAGACAATGGCTTGAAGGAAGTCATTAATAAAGAAATACCAAAGCCAACTTCAACTAATGCACAAGAGTTGGCTGAGTGGAAGAAGTGTGTGGCGAAGGCAAGGCAGATCATCCTTGAAGGAGTTCGAGACCATATTGTCTTGAGTCTCCGTGGGAAGGATACTCCATTTTCAATGTGGAAGACATTGAAGGACCTCTACTAGAACAGTAGCGACCAGAGGAAATTGGTGCTCAAGGATAAGCTTCGAAGAATCAAGATGGAGAAGGGCAATACTATTTCCACATATCTGAACAAGCTCACCACCTGTAGAGATGAAGTTGGAAATGTGGGAATAACTACATGCGATGATGATATGGTGAGCCTCGCTCTCTTTCACCTTCCAAAGAGTTGGAATAGCTACCAGGACTCTGTCAATGGAAGGGAGAAACTGCCGGATTAGGAATGACTGTGGTCAGATCTTATGCAGGAGGAGATTAGGAGGAGCACACGAGATGGTTCTTCGTCCAAGAATGATGATGAAGAAAATCTGGCCTTAGCTAGTAAGGCAAGGAAAGTGAAGGGGAAGGCTTCCCATTTCAAATCAAATTCTTCTCATGGAGGGAAGAAGGGTGACATGTCTAAAGTAAGATGCTTTAATTGTCACAAGATGGGACCTTATGCGACTAATTTCCCATCAAAGAAGTCCAAGAAGGGATCCTCAGAAGGTGAGGCAGTAGCCTCTCAGTTCGAAATGGACTTTACCCTCATCGCATGCATGGTGTCATCGATGATGGGTTGTGTTTGGTATCTTGACAGTGGAGCCTTATTCCACATGACCGGTGATAAAAAAGTATTCAATGCCTTCGAGGAGAAAGACCTCAAGTTGCACATAGAGATGGGTGATGATGGAAGGTGTAGTGTTTTAGGAGTGCTCACGGTTGCTTTTCAAAGGGAGCATGGAGCTCCTCTCACCTTGACATATGTGATGTATGTGCCTCGACTGAAGAAGAACTTGGTATCAGTCAGGATGTTGGAGGACAAAGGCTACGATGTTGTCTTCAGTAAAGGAAAGGTGTTCCTAAGACACATAGCCATCGGTCAGATCAAGAGGATAGGGATTCGGGTGAAGAATCTCTATAAACTAGAGGTAGATGATTGTGCATCATTGAGTACGAAAGTAGAATTGGTGCAAAGCCAAGACATTGGAGAGTTTTGGCACAGGAAGTTGGGCCATTTGCATCATGCGGCTTTGAAGATAATGCAATAGATATCTACAGGACTTCCCAACGGTAAAATTGAGCAATTTGACACATGCAAAGGTTGTACCTTGGGAAAGTACACCAAGTCTTCCTTTCATGATTGAGACAATTGAGTAGAGGCTATCTTAGAGCGATTTCATATTGATGTGTGTGGACCATTCTCAATGGAATCCATAATGAAGCAAAGGTATTATGTGATTTTCATTGATGACTATTCTCGTAAATGCTGGATTTATTTCATGTAGAAGAAGGACCAAACTTTCACAAGGTTTTGTGAGTTCAAAGCTTTGGTCGAGAAAGAGTCAGGGAAGAAGATCAAGGCCTTGAGAATCGACAATGGTGGAGAATATATCTCTCAAGAGTTTAAGGACTTCTGTGTAGCGAAAGGAATTAAACGAGAGTTGATGGCACCTCATAACCCATAATAAAATGGGGTGGCCGAGAGGAAGAACAGAACTATTGTAGGGGCAGCATGGGCAATGATGCATGACCAAGTCCTACCACTTCACTTGTGGGATGAGGCATGCAACATAGCGGTCTATTTGCATAATAGAAGCCTACATCACATACATGGGATGAAGACACCAGAGGAAGCTTTCTCTGATAAGAGACCAGATGTGGGTCACTTCAGGATCATTGGCTCATTGATATATTTCCATGTGACAAAGGATGCACGTAAGAAGCTTGAGCCGACAATAGTTGGGGATATTTGTGGGGTACAGTGACACACCTCACAACTATCGGGTGTACTTGCTTACCAGTCGGAGGATAGTTGTTTCCAAAGATCTCAAGTTTGATGACCATAAGGCCATGGGAGTTTCCCTTCAAAGGGAGCTCCAACTACAGGCTATGGAGGAACTGTTGGTTCCTAAGGAGGAGGAGCCTCATATTGATGCGGAGCAGCTACATGTGGAGGTTCTAGGAGTGGAGACATCCACTCAAGTAGAGTCTTCTAGAGATCGATGGAAGTGCACAAGAGAAGCTAACGAATTGTTGGAGGATGTCAGAGAGAATGTGGGAGCACCATCTTCTCAACGCAGATAGAGGAGGTCACTTGAGAGGTACATTGGATACATGGCCCTTGCTGCGGAATGTGTTGAGACCGAGCCATATTCCTTTGAGGAAATAGTGTAGTATTCGATTTGTGTTAATGCTATGGTGGAGGATTATGACTCCATAGTTCGTAACAGTGTTTGGGACGTGGTTCCAAGACCGGAGAATAAGTCAATTGTGAGTTCCCATTGGCTTCACAAGGTAAAGTAAGTTGCTGATGGTAGTGTGGAGAAGCATAAGGCAAGATTTTTTGCCCGTGGCTTTTCGCAAGTCGAGGGGATTGACTATGTTGATACTTTTGCACCTGTCGCAAGGTACTCATCTATCATATCTATGTTGGCACTATCAGCACACATGGGTTAGAATATCCATCAGATGGATGTGAATACTACATTCCTTAATGGAAAGATTGAGTAAGAGTTGTACATAGATCAGCCGAAAGGTTTTGAGACCTTCGATCGTGAGTCACATGTGTGCTGACTCAAGAGAGCGTTGTATGGGCTGAAGCAAACACCTCATGCTTGGTACACCAGGATAGACAACTACTTCACCGGGTTGAGCTTAACAAAGAGTGAAGCAGATGCAAACCTGTACCACATCGTGGTGAAAGGTAAGTTGTTGATCATTGTACTTTATGTTGATGATCTCATATTTTTTGGTGATTATCAGTTGGTCATGTCTTGAAAGGAGGACTTTGCAAGAGAATTTGAGATGAATGACATGGGTCTCATGTATTACTTCCTTGGCATGGAAGTGTGGCAGAAGGATGGGGAGTTGCTTGTGTCTCAAGGAAAGTATGCCAATAAGATGCTCAAAAGATTCCACATGGAGAAGTGTAAGCCCATGCAAACTCCTCTAGCAGGTAACTGGAGGATGAAGGTTGCTACTTCAAGAGAAGTGGTAGAGGCTATTGTGTACAGGCAACTTGTGGGTTCACTGATGTCTTAGTGAAAACATGACCAAATTTGTGCTATGCGGTGAACCAGCTGAGTCAAGCAATGGTTCAGCCTACCAAGATTTTTTGGAAGGCGGCAAAGCATGTATTGAGATACCTTAGAGGCACATCTTAGTATGGATTATGGTACAGACGGACAGAGGGAGTGAAGATACAAGGTTTCACTAATGTAGATTGGGTGGGGAGTCCATTAGATTGGAAGAGCACATTAGGAGGGATTTTCAACCTTGGTTCAACGATAGTTTCTTTGTACAATAGGAAATAAAGGTTGGTTGCACTCAGCTCGCCAGAGGTAGAATACATGGCTGCAAGTCAGGCAGCATGTGAGGCCATCTAGATGTGGAAAATCCTAGTTGGTTTTTTTTATTAGAGGATGGATCCAACTGCGATCTATTGTGATAATCAGAGATGTATCAAACTCTCTGAGAATCCAGTACTTCATGATAGGTCCAAGCACATTGACATCTGGTATCATCGTCTCAGAGAGTGTGTAGTGAGGAGGATCATGTTGCAGTATATTTCAACATAGGAGCAAGATGCTAATGTTTTGACAAAGGCATTGTCAAAGTGTAAATTCGAGTTCCATAGAGACAAGATCGGAGTGGCAGATAATCCCTTTCTTGTTGAGAGGGAGTGTTGAAATATGGCAACAAGAATATTCCAATTTATTTTTTCCTTGAATTAAATTGTGAATTAAAATCGAATTTAGTCTTAACAGCTACATGGAAATAAATAATTAATTTATTTTGAATTAATTAGTTGGAGAAATTCAAGTTAGAAGTCTTTCTGAAGTCATGCAAGAGTTATCCCTTAAATTAAGGAGATAATATTGATTTATACATGAGTTGTAATTAGTTCACTCAATTTACTGAGTTAAGTCCAGTTAAATTAGTTCCAAACTATTTGAGGAACTAATAGTGAGTTAACAGTCAGTTGATGCATGCATGCACTCAACTAGTGCTACTCCAGTTAAATGAAGATCCCCTCATCAGAAACTCATGCATGTCTATTCTAAGAGAGACCCAATTGAGATTAATGTCAAGGATAGTCTACTATTAGTTGCATGTGTTTTCTCAAAGAGAAAACTGATGCATGTAGTCAAGAATTTAATCCTTGAGGATTGTGCAGTTATTGAAGGAAGATCATCCACTTGGTAACATTAAAATCATCCACAAGGAACAACACAAGGAAATAGGAGCTTAGAGGGTAGAGAGGAAGGCTAGAGAGAAGCCAATATTGTCTATGAGCATCTGTGAGGATTGTACTGAGAGCTGGCTAGCTGTGAGAGTTGAGGCTTTGTATAATTCCTATGTATTTCAACCTTGTATGATAATACAATAATGTGGGGTTTTTAGCTGAGGCTTTCCCCAAAGTATTTTCATGTGTATTGTGCAATTGATTCTTCTTATTTTGGTTATATTGTTTAGCTTGATCTTTAAGCTTTCGCAAATTGATAGTGGAAGTAGGTTATAGTATTCTGCTTTGATTTATATTGCATTATCGGGTTAACCTACACAGATTTTCTACATCTTAGCTTAGTGGGCACTGACCTAGGTTCAACGTTAATTTAGCCAAACAAATCCCTACACTACTATACCTTTCGGCGTCAAGCCGCGGAGCGTGGGCTGAAGTCTCACCGGAAGATGTATGGGGGGATGTTGTAACCAATTTTCTACACCCAGAGAAGGTAGTGATGTCATTTTGTGCCCTAACTCTACCTTTGCGCAGATGAATAAGCCTTTTAGGGCTTATCTATATACCTCCCTTATTTGGTTTCTAGACCTTTGATAAGGTCTACGATCATTTTTCACAGACCCTAAACAGGTGATTTATCTACTTACGTGCTTCTGTAATTACCCTTACCTCCATATTTTTCTAGATCGGCTTAGTATCTGATAACTTCAAAATGCATTAAGATATTATTTGCATAAACAAATATTATTATTTGCGGACAAATAACAATGTAAACATATAGATTCACGCATCAGTATAGCATTAAATCATAAACCAATTGTTCCTCATAACATTATCACATTCATTCATAACAGAAGTAAATAGATCAAAACACAGATAATCCCAGAATAATCTTCTTTATTAATGCTTCAGATCTTCTTATAGACTCTAACTATCATGCGCACTCAACTGTAGGGGTTTGCGCACTCAGATATGGACTTCTACCCTAGGCCTTTGCGCACACAGCTACAAAGCCTTCTTCTATTCTAATACTCTTCACTCTTTTCACTAATGACCCATTACATTCATCATTCAACTTCAACTACTGCCTTAGACTCTTCTAAGACTCTCCTTTTTATACAATCCCATGGTCCACGGACCATGGGTGGATCTTCTAAAGCTGACACAACTTACATAAAAGAAGGGTCGATACCCTTTATGACACTTTACATCTTTGTGCTCCATGACCACAAATTGTGGACTTTACACTTTACATACAAAAACTTGGGCTTTCTACCCCAAAACTTAGGCTTTTAACCCCAAAATCGACCCTAGGGGACCCTGTCCCAACAAGACCCCAATAGAAATATGGTGACTGACCCTCGAGTCACTCTGCTGGCATAGAGATCTTTCTACGAAGACCCCCCAACTCCACTTGCACCACTGCAAATTCAACGGTACACGGTGTCATTCCCTACTTAACCTGCTCTACCAGCTGCTCCATTGTTGGTCCTGCGCTATGTGCCTATATCTTCTATTTTGTTTCCTGTAGGCTAGTAAAATTTTTCCCAATGTTGGCGGTGAGAACATAAGTCACATCCAGCCAACGCCCCAATCTGGCCTTGAGTACTACCTCTCTTTGTTGCACTGCATCTGCCTGTTCTTTCAATTCCTTCACCTCCTGCAGCTTGGTCAATTTATACGTGACAGTGACGGTGTGTGCCGCTGCTCTTGCCTCGTCATACCACTGCTGCAATTCCCTTGCCTTAGTTTCTAACCTTTGCAGGTTGTGATCTTCTTGTAGATTGGTAAGTACCTCCAGCGATTGCATGAAGAGCACAGTGCAATCTACCACCATGGTATCTACTGCAGAAACTGCATTCTTGATAGCTGCTTGGCACTATTCTCTGATGTCTGGTGGACTTCAACGATGTGTCCTCAACTCGAGCTCTGTAATTTTGAGGTTCAGCTCAAACTGAACCTTGGCCATCTTGGTTCGAGCATCGTGCACACCTGCAACCAACTTCCGAATCTTGGCCTCCACAGGCGCCTCTTCAGGGATGTATAGTTCCGGAATGGTTCTACACACCTCTCCTACCACCACTGCGGTGTGCTCATTCTTCTCCTAGACCTTCTTCCAGGTTTCTATCATTAATGTTTTCTTAACGAACAATTTTTCGTTCTTAACCTTTTGCTCCCTGATTACATTCAATGTGTGCTGCTCTCAAGCCCTCAGTTCCGCGATCACACTTACTTGCAGCATGTGAAGGTATTCGCTTAGGAGCATAGCCAAGTTGAGACCAATGTTCCTCAAAGTAGCCCTATCAGCCTCTGTCTCTGTGCTTAGGGCTCCATCAGATAGTGCGATGGCCCGAGGATCCAAGGTCTCCACTGCTCCATTGGTCCCCAACGCCAAACTAGTCAACGCTGCACCGCTTTTCCCTACACCGACCTGCAGTTGAGTAGTTTAGACTTGTAGCTCACATAGACCCATCTCAATGGCCACCAAGGCTTGCTTCTGCTACTTCTCAAACTGTTGTAGCAATTCTGTGGTTGTGTCCCCAACCTTATCCCCAATGTCATCTAAGTTACCTTTTGTCAAGGTGATCGGGTTGAGCGATGACTTAGAAGCCTTGGTCTTCATCCATGACCCTTCTTTCTCCTACTCCTGATTCTAGTTCACTTAGAAGGGGGTGCTCTCGTAGTCTCCACCACCCTGTTTAGATTTCTCCTCTCCCTTCGTCTGTGGTGAAGGAGACTTCTGACTTCTGTCAGAGTCACACTCTTCCTCCTATTCCTTTACGGCGTGCTCCACTTATGCACTTGCTTTTTCCTCAGTCTCCTTTTTTCGTTTCTCAGCCAACCGCTGCATTTTTGACCAGGCCTCTTCCTTCTTCTGCTTCCCTATGCACTTACTAGACCCAGCCAAAAAATCTGAGGCCATGCGCCACTTGGTTGGCCAATGATCGAGGACCATTGCTATGGCATCATCCGTCGCAAGGTATGGGAGATCATACCATTTCTGTTCAGGGTCCTTCCACACCCGGATGGAGATACAGTGGAAGTCCACTTTGAACTCCACATATTCCGACAATTTCTCAAAGATGGTTGGTGACAATCTTGGCTTGCAGTTAACGACCATATTGATGCCCATCTCCATCAAAACCCGGAATGCATTTCTCTCGCGGATTCGCTGAGTGTCCTTCGTGGCCCATAGCGAAGGAAACTTCGTTTCTTTTGGAAAATCTATCATGATCAGAGGAAGCTGACTGTCCTTTGACAACTACCACGTGACCAACATAATCGACAGCAACAACCATTAGTAGTGGAATGTCTTGATGTGATCCTGTGCTTCTTTGTAGTTCGTAAGGAACTCGCTGCAGAGGTAGCACCCAATTGAATTGTACGCCCTGCACGCAGTGGGCCACTATTGAAACTAATGGTGTCAGCACCTCATATGCGTGACACTTTCGCATTATCTTCCCATCCAAGATATGGGTGGATACCTTGACCATGGGGTTGGTTATGCTTCAAATTGAGTATCTGCGCGGTTTCTTGACAAGCTTAAACTTTTCCTTCATTCTCTCAGTGAGGTTGCACTCACCCACCTTTCTGCCAAATTCCTTGGCTAGATTTAATCTTGAATGGGGTAGCCAAGTGATCCTATGGATCATCATATGAGTTATAGGGACTGGCTTCTCCAACCAAAGGCACCCGTCGTGCACCAGGCACAACAACTATTTCATAACTATCAAGTTTATGGGCGCACAATGGTAATGCAATACCCATAGCAGGTTCAGCAATCCTTCCTTCTCCACCACATGAATCCACTTTACTGGCTCTAGCGGGATGACACCCAAATCCTTATAGAATATCCTCTGTATGAAACTATTAGTAGCCAGTTGGGGAACCGCTCCATGTCTACCAAGTCCCAATCTTCAAGTTTTAGGATCGGGACGCGCACCAAGTGCGGTCCTTCAAACGTGATAATTTTTGGCAACAGGGGTGCATTAAGCATAAAATTTCCCTCATCTGCGTCCTTTGGGATCTTGAACATACCCCGGCGCGAAGGAATGTATTCAGGTAGTTTCGAGATAGGGTCTACACCCTCAATGTCAATGTCTTCTGTGCCCATACTAGTTTCTTCAGCACCCTCGTCAGATTCTGTTAGTGTTAGTCTTTGTAGCCTTCCACTAGTGATCAAATATGCTTTTATAAAGTGGTCTTGGGGTGTCAAAGTCAATTTTTTGTCATTTCAGTGAGCCTTCAAGTAAAAATTTGGTCACTTGGTATTAGGTCTAAGACTGTTTTCACTCCTTCCAAAGTTTTCCAAGTACTAGTCCATGTCACCCCTCAGCTGAGTGTACCATCATTCAAATATTTTTCATCATTATTTCAATCTCTAATGGGTCATTTTACACCTTGTTTGTGCTTCAGTTGTGCTTGGTAAGGCTCATTTCCCTCTCCTAGGGTTTTGAAGGGAATTTTTCTTGGCTTCATGAATCTGATGGTCAAATCATCAACAAAACTTGTATCTTGATGCTCATACACCTTCCCCTATCCTTAATATACCTTCATAAACACTTCCTATCACTTATAGCCTCAAATTCATCATTTTCCCACAAAACCTAGCATATTGCTACAATTTGACACTTTTCTAGGCTAGGCATGTGTTTTCCCTTTTGGACCCCTTCCCCTCACTCAATACTTGAAATTCCACTTTCCCTTACTACCTAACATTGCTCCCTACTTCCCAAATTTTTCTCAATAATTTAGAAGACCCTCATCCCCTTCATTTCCCTTCATTTCTACAAATCCCCTGTTCCACACATCGGGATAGGTTTTATGAAAATGATGTCTCTGAGAAAGAAAAGATGAATTTTACAAAAGTGAGAGAGGTTTTTTCTTCTTCATATACCCAGGAAGAGAAACCTCCTTTAGTTCTTACACAAGTTGCATGGATTGGGAGAAATATCCAAACAATCATTTGCCATAGGAGAGTTTCTACACTTTTGGAGTGACCTTGGGAAAATCAAGCTATCTCCTAGCTGGAGTGTCCATATGACTTTCTGGATAAGTCAAATGATAACTAGACAAACATATTTTTCCAGTGATCTATCATGCACTCAATTTGGAGTTTAGGAAGACCTCCAAAAGTTGCCTGCAACAACACTCTGTATTTTTTCACCCTCATTCTGCATTTTTTGACCAGTTTTGGTAGGTTGCGTTTTTGACAGGTGAAATGAGCCCCAAAATTGAAACCTAAAGGGAATATATGGAAATTAGACTCGACAAGATTTCCAATGAGCTATCCCATGCCTAATTTGGACACCAAGAAGGCAGACAAAATCAACATGCATGTTGGAGGAAAATATTAAGGTGGCGTTGCGTACGGAGGTTGGAGCGTTGCGCGTAGGAAGGGAGCACTGCGCTTAGGGAAGTTTTCCTAGTGCAAAAGTCAATGGTGCTATGTGTAGAAAGAGGCACTCTGCACCTGTAGGTGGCGCTGTAGATAGGGCTAGCAAGGGCCAAAACGACCTCCTGTCACCCAAAAACACCAAATTTGTCTTCTTTACCCCTCAAACAAGTAAGTGTTTCCCCTGAAACTTCATCCTTGGATATCAATTAATGCATTTGAGGATAATTTGCTATGCTAAATGTGAAACCCTAGAATCTCCTCTATTTATGCCTTAAAACCATAACCCTTACTATTCCTCCCATCACTTATCCCTAAAACCCTAAAACTCCTCCTACATAACACTCCATATCACTCCATATCCCTTTTTCCTTCATCCCCAAAGCAATACCCTAAAACCCTAGCCCCTCTCCCTCATTTTCATGGTTCATACCCTCCCACTCATTTTCATGTTTACCTAGTCCACCAAATACCCCACAAGATGACTTCCCCTTCCCTTATTCTTAATCACCCTTGCTCACTCCCTCCATCCCTTTTCTAGGAGTGTACAACCTCAAAGCTTGGCAAACATGGACAGAGGAGACAGAGATGATCAGGAGGAGAGAAATTTTGATTTGATGGAGCATGATGAATCGGAACAACATCATATTCATCATGGCATAGAGACAATTGACTTGGAGGCTCAGGATGAAGCAACAAAAGAAAACATCATCATACAGGAGAAAGAGGCTCAAATCCAAGCATTGATGGACAACTTGGAGAGAGCCAAGTATGTCATCACATATCTAGAACAAGAGAACAAGCAGCTGAGTGATAAGTAGGTCCTCATGGAGCTGGAACTTCTCAAGACAAAAAGACAAAGTGACAAGGGTAAATCAGCAATGCAAGAGGAAGAAGCACCAGTCACTTTGACTTCAATTGAGAAGGAAATTGAGGGTGATAGAGAAATTTGGCTTGAAAGAGTCAATTTTCACTTAGAAAAGCTGTTGCAAAGGGCCAATAGGGACAACCAAATCATTAGGCACATGGCCTACCACTACAGGACCCGGAACAAAATTTGCAATATAAGGGTCAAGCAGATGAAAGCAAGGCTGAGACGGGCTCTCAAAGGAAAAAAGGAGGAGGATAGGCTTAGGTTTCTTGCTGAAGCTTCCTTGGCTCATCAAGATGCTTGATGATGGTTTTTCTCACCAATTTTGATCAAATTCGGAGGAATTTTTTCCTTTGGAAAATTTTGGAAATTTTAACACAAAAAACTTGGCTCTAAGCGCACTTTTCCTAGGGACACCCAATGGACAAATGGCTTGCACTTTTGGATTCAAAGTGATAACTACATGCACCCTATGCATTTTCTAAGCTTTTGGAGTAGAACTGGTCTATCAAAAGGTCAAAAAACACTCCAAAAATGACCTTCTGCCCGTTTTTGGACACACAGAAGCAGTCTTGGGAGAAGCAACTTTTGAGGGGACAAATGAGCTTCAAATGAAGAAATTATAGATGTTTTGGAAAGTAGACTTGATAAGATTTCCAATGCGCTATCATGAGATCAATTTGGATGCCGTCAAGGCCTCCAAAAGGGACCTGAAAGTGGCACTGCGAGTAGGGCCAGTGGCGCTGCGCATAGGACAAATTTTGCACATGATTGCCATTTCACTGTGTTTTGACTATGATCTTGGATTTTCTCTCATGGAGGATGTTTTACTAATGTAAATTATGACTTGTCTTGTAAATATGATCGATAATTAGTATTATAGGGTAGATTCATTAGACTAAAAGTCATTTTGAGCACAAATGAATCAGTTTCCTCACTTTTAGAGGCATGTTGTTAGGATGCCTAGATTCCATTTTCTTGTTTAGTTTTGGTTATATTAGCTCCTCATCTTAGGGATTTGACCCCTAAGGATGGTAGGAGGTTGAATTCATTTCTATATCTTCTTCTTCTTTCTCGTTGTAAAGGGTTGGACTCAGCTGGATGCTTAGGTTTTGAAAGGACACCTTTTTTTATCAGTTTAGTAGGAGATTAATAAAAAATTGCAGCTATTTCTTTGGGATCCATGTGGCATGGTTTTTAGTTCAGTTTCGTCTCTTGTGATAATATATTTAAATGTTTTGTGTACTTCATTAATCATTTCATTGCTTCTAAGTGGATGTTTTCAAGTTGATAGGCAGAATCCATAACATTAATGCTATACTTTGGGAAAATATTCACAGTTTATGTTTTCTACAGTTTAGGAAGGATCCATGATGATCACATGCTCTTCATAGCTTCTCACCAGTCTTAAATCACCTCACCCATCAAACCCTAGAGTGCTAAGCTTCATACCTACCTTGCCCCATTGAACACCCTATAATTTTGACCTAGTTTCCTTGCCCAAACTGTCTTGCTCCTCCTAATCCAGAAAAACCCCTTCAAATCAAATCAAACCTTGTGCTACTATACCTAGCCTAATATTATTTTTCTAATCCAGCCATCTTGGTGGAGATCCTTATGGAGCGAGCCCTCTCCTAGCCTAGTAGGGCTAGCTACTTGGCTAAGCGTGGTTTGTGGTGACCTTGGCATTGCCTTCCTTCAGCCTGAGGTTCAATCCAGGTGATAACAGATTCTAGGTTGACCACCTTGTCTTTCTCCTACACGGTGGGCTTCTCTTTCTTCTGGCTCTTCCTTGGCGACTCGCTTACCATATGTGTCGCTTTCTGATTGTCCTTCTTTGTCTTGGAAGCCTCTCCTGTCGGTGTAGGCTTCGGCCTAGCTGACCTTGGTGATTTTGGCACTGCAACAGGCATCTCCACACTTACGACCTCAGGGGTAGCTCCCTTAGAGGCCATCGATCCTCCAACACTTATAGTTACGATGGGCACTAACATTAGGCTATTAAGGAGCTCATGGGTTTCCTTAGGAAACATGTCAAACACTGAATTGGTCACCAAAGCCCCAAAAATCGCAGGGTTCATGCACAATCGATAGCTCGACACATCAACTCTCAGAATGCAAAGTGTTTTTCATTGGGTGGCCATCTATATTTATAGGCAAATTCAAATATAAATTCAACCATTCCCCCCAAAATCCGTTCATAAATGCTAGATTGGCGAAATATTTTCAAAGATCTCGTATTTAAATTCCACCTTAAATGTCGCCCCCCCACTCCTCTTAGCCATTTTCTCATTGTCAAATCATGAACAATGACTGTAACAGTCACTTTCTGGCTGCCCTGTATGGTCTCTCCTACTATAGCACAGCTCCCTTCACACATCTGTTGATGTTGTAACATTCTTCCATCCACACAGTCCCCAAGTCGCACATCCCTACAAGCCAGGGAGTGTAGTTTATTGTCCCACGCCTCCTTTCAGCTACCTGGAGCGCTAAGACTGTGCTTCCATCATATAGTCATTTAGTTAGATCCCTAGTGTGTGGCTTCAATCAACTGCCATTTACCTTTTTGGGAAATGGATCTCCATTTAATTTCACCAGTTGAATTGCTCCACCTTCGGTAATCTCCTTGATGACATATGGCCCCAGCCAATGCATCTGAAATTTTCCTGGAAATTTATTAAACTTGCTGTCATATAATAAAACCAAATCGTTTACCTTGAAGGTGCATAGTTTGATGTGCCAATCATTCCATGCCTTTTTGCGCTCCTTCTGAACTTGCCGATGGAATCCAGCTAATAACCTATCTTCTTCAAGCTCTGTTAGCTACGTGAGCCTCTCTTCCAAGGCTCCGTGATCCGCCATTCCTGTGAATGTTGCTATGCGTAGACTAGGTACAATATACTCCATTGGCATCACAGCTTCTACGCCATAAAGTAGCCTGAAGGGTGTATGTCTAGTCAGTTTCTTACAATTGGTTCTGTAAGCCCATAGCACCATGGGTACATGCACGTCCCAATAATTCCTTTGTGCATTGCAAACCTTCATCAACATGTTCTCCAATATCTTATTAAATGCTTCAACCATCCCATTAGCCTGCGGGTGATATGGTGTGCTATTTTGATGATAAAATTGGAATTCCTCTATCAGTGCTTTAATCGTTTCATTAAGGAAATGTGTACCATGATCGCTCATCAAAATCTTCAAGCAACCAAACCTAGTCAGTACATATTCAAAGAGGAACTTCATTGTTGTTGCCCCTGTATAGTCCTTCACGAGTTGTGCCTCTGCCCATCTAGTCAAATACTCCATCGCAGTGATGATATACCACGCATTCATCTTCTTTCCTAGAGGTTGAATTGGGCATACAAAATAAATGGCCCATTTCTTGAATGGTTGTAATGACACTTGCAGATTTAGAGGTAGATCATCCCTCCACGATGGCCTGCTCGTCCTCTGACATGCATTTCTTGCCCTGCAGTAAGCCTTGGAATCCTTGTGCAGTGCCAGCCACCACAACCTAGCGCGTAAAATCTTCTTCATTGTTTCTTTTCCTTCATAATGTCCTCCCGCAGCTCCTCCATGATCTTCCACGAGGATACTGTTCCGTTCAAACTCAGGTACATAACGCTGCAGAATTTCATCTGATCCCATTTTATATAAATGTCTTGCGATGATAGAAAAGTCTGTCGCACGCACCACCAGCTCCTTCTTTTGTTGACTGGTATACCCTTCTGAAGTCATCCCTGTTGTTTGGAAGTGTATGATATCTACAAAGTGATTGTCAGTTATGCACACTACAAAGAGCTACGCGTGAGGAAACCTATCCTCCAAATTAGTAGGCTCCTCTCCTGTTTTAATGTGCGACAGATGATCTGGTCCTAAATTCAATTGTCCTGGCTTCACAATGACTTCAAAATCATATTCCTGAAACGACAGCAGCCATCTACATATCTTCCCCCCCAACATAGGCTTGTTAAGCAAGTAATTTAATGTGGAATGGTCCATATACATCTTAAAGTGTCCGCCTAACAAGTAGTGCCTGAACTTCTAGAGCACATACACCATAGCCAAACCTTCGTGCTATGTCGTTGAATAGTTCTTCTCAGCTTTAGACAATTTCCTACTTGCAAATGCTATAGGGTGATCCAACTCTCCCTCACCGGCCTGTGTTAGTACTGCTTCAGCCACAATACATGACGTGTCCACATACACATGAAATTCCTTCTTCCAATCTGGGAAGACTAGGATCGGTGCAGTGACCATCTTTTCCTTTAACACATCTAAGCTTCACTGACACTCTTCATTCCAATAGAATGTAGCATCCTTCTTTAGTAGCTTCTCCAATGGTGTAGAATCTAGCCATAACTCTTGATGAAATTTCTATAGTATCCTGTATGCCCCAACGTTGCATGCAACTGTTTCATACTTCTTGGCACCTCCAGATTAATTATAACTGCTATCTTAGTTGGGTCAACCATTAATCCTTGTCTACACACCACATAACCCAACAAGATTCTGAAAGGAACAAAAAACAAACATTTCTTCAAATTGAGCACAATCTAATACCTCTGGCATGTATCCATCATCAAGCCTAGGTTGGCTACATGGCATTTCACCAGCCCAAAATCTGTCCAATCATCAAAGTATACCTCCAAAAACTTGTGAATGAAGTCCTTGAACGCCTCGATGACTACACACGAAAAGATCATTGGCGCGTTCTTCAGTCCAAAAGGCATTATAGTATATTGAAAGCATCCCCACTCATTTGCAAAGGTCATCTTACTTTGATCTTGATCTAATGGTACCCCAAGAACCCATCAGTGAACGAATATGATTCATGTCCTCCTACATTATCCAACACTTCATCGGTGAACAGACTAAGAAAAGGATCATGCACACAAGCATCATTCAGCTTCCTGAGATCTACGCATATGCTTATTTCATCCTTCTGCTTCTTTTCCTGGACTACTATTGGGCTTACCCAATCAAATTCTTCCACTAGTTCAATAATAACTGCACAAGCATTTTATCCAACTCTAAGCGGACCTTTTCTTCGTACTTTGGATTGAGGCAGTAAGGCCTTTTCTTGACCGGCTTTGTGTCTAGTTTCAACATAATTTTCATAACTCTCAGGTCCCCTATTATCCTCTTTAAGTTTGAGAACTTCATAGGGAACAATTCATAGTATTCGTGGAGCAACTCAGTGATCTTATCCACTGTAGAATCATCCCAGTAGTCTCCTGTCTTCGCAAACTTCGGCTCCACCTCTGTCCAAATGTTCACTTGTCTTGTTGTCACCAGAAGGGTGATATCTAGGTTTTCTATCTGCGACCCCTCAACTTTGTGGTTCCCTTCTTTTTCCTAGATATTGATGTTCCTCGGATCCTCATCTTCCTCTTTAGCAGTCACATTGTAGCATTCCAGCGTGTGGTGCAACTGGGTGGTCCAATCCAATTGAATCAAATCCAAGGGATCCTACAGTATTCTAAAGATCACTGCTTTGACCTACTGTAGCACTTCATCAATGCACTCAAATCCATATTCAAAGTTGAATGTCATCAAGAATCCCTCTCGCAAAATATCCCATTCATCCGTGTCATGGAGGAGCTCTCTCTCCAAGTACCAATTCATAGGTATTACATCTGAGGTGTGACAGAATAGATACACCCACTCCAGTTGCAGTTCTACTCCATACACATTGGTCCATGTGGTTAAGTGATCACACGGATCACTCCTTCCATTGTATTTCTCTATCAACCGTACCTTTGGGTGACCAAACTTCACCCTCATTATTCTTCTATATTCATGCCATCCATAGAAGTTGTATTTATGCGTACCCCACCATCTTGCAGGTGTAGTGCATAGCACTAAGTCCAAGGCTTGGAAGCGATGCTTCTCCGACACTTCCCTTTCAAATGCATCTAGAAATTTATCAACGTCAGTTAAACCATCATAGCAAGGAAAACTTCTTACCTCTTATGATACATAGCATAAATATTTGGTCATCATGTTACATCGCAGCGTAGATACTTCATGCAATCAATTCTATGAGTGTTCCAATTCCTCATCTGAGTCTGATGTGTAGGAGCTTGCGCAGTCCCATGAAAGACGTCCATTAGCTGTCGAATTCACCCAATCTTGATCTCGTGTCATTATCTTATAAATTTGGTCCAAATCATCATCACTTTTGTAATCACAGACTGGTTCAGTGTAGCGTTGTCCTTCTGCAGGGTCCAACAGTATTACTATGCGAAGCAATTTTCTTTAAAATGACATCGTCTGCTTCTTCAAATTAATCACCTTGTTCATGTTGATAGCCCAATCAATCCTAAGGAGTGTGGGGTAGGGATTTTTGTCATCCACAATCTCTATTACTTCAAAATCGGCCAACGCTCTTGTGCCTTAGATATCGACTATCACTCACTGTAATCTTCCCATGGGGATAATCTTTTGCTAGTTTTCCATCCTCAATTGAATAGGAGACCACTGCAGCACAGGTCTCCCCATTCTCTCCCATGTCTGTTTAGGCAAAACATTCACATCGGACCATAGATCCAAAATAACTTGTTCCATTTCATATTCTCCTATATGTGCAGTGAGTCTCATCTCTCACCCTATTCTTGAATTATGCTTAGCAATCTTCCTGACCATGCATGTGCCATCGGGAGTATTACCAACACATTTATTGATCAACTCCTTTAATCCCTTTATGACCTTTCTATATTGAAGCAGCTTCATACAAGTGTCCAAAAATGTAGTAAGCATGGATGGGTCCATTTCTTCAGACTTCTTATCCTGACTTCCTGAGGTAGAAGCCTTAGCGAAGATTTTCTTTTATTCCATGAAGGTTTCCATCACGTGCTCCAAATCAAAGCTAACCTCCTTTTATGGAGCTTTGTGGACCCATTCACCTTCTTCAGGCTTCTTTTCATTGCCTTTGTCAGTTTTTATTCCACTTCACAGCATGATTTTCACATTAGGATCCTCCTCGCGGGGTTCAACCCTCATCATCCGCAGATTTCAGGTAGGTTGCTAAGGTTGTGCCCATTTTCCGCATATCTTAGCTAGTAATATAGGGTAGTATTCTGTTGCATGGTTAAACTGAGTGAAATATCTCCACAACAGGCACGTCAGGTTTGTGCATTATCGCGCGTATTGTCCTAGTCCCCCATAGTTGTATCAAATCACTTTTCCTTGACCTCTACCAAGTCCTCCTCCACCTTAGCCTCACCTGTGCCTCTGAAATCCTCCTCTCGTTCCCCCAACGCCTTGATCTAGAGGCTGAATTTCTACCTGTAGTCTATATGTAGGTGCTCTATCCATCATTAGCTCACAGCTACTACAATTATGCTCATCATGACCCACCAATTGACAGAAGTTGCAGAAGAGATGTTGTGATGTCTGTACAAAATTTTACAGCAGGTGATAGTTCTCTGTCACATGTTTTCTAGCCACCTGACAGATAGCACACCATAGTACGGGCCCTGTACTTAGCCCTTCTTGAGCTTCTAGCCTCACAAGAATTGGCCCTCCCGCTGTAACATAATTCACAAAGACTTGGAAGTGATCTTTGTCATGCCCCTAGCTTTTTCATTTCATGCACCAAACTTCTTCACACACCTCTGGTTGAACTACTCTATCCTTCTTCAGACTTTGAAACTCTAGGAAAAGGTTTTGCAACTGTGCATGAATCTACTGAACTCCAAAATTAGCATCTTGCATTAGTGTCTCATGCGATCTCATTGCAATATCCAGGGCTTTCACGTAGGTCCCAATATTTTGCTGTGATAAAGCAACCCTAAAATGAGGAAAGAGTGAAGCCACAAACCATTCGTGGTGATCCCCATTCGTAAGATTCATGTTGGCTTCACAGATCATGCACTTCAATCTCTAATCCAAATCCTAGGGTGTCTCACCAGGCTTCATCATGATCTCCTTGAATCCCACAATTGATTGAGCTTCAGACTTAGGCCTATTGAACTCCTTATTTAGCGTGGTCTTAATATTTGCTAATGAAGCCAATGTAGCATGTCAGCATGCATTTTGGTAAAGTAGTGATAAATGTTTCTTTCTTCATCTGATCATTTGTTATATGCTGAGCTTCCCATACAGTCTTTGTGATGAACCAAAACTGGTCTGGTTCCTCAATTCCCAAACCATTGAAAACAGGCAACTTTACTACATTCCCCATATTGAATGGTCGCGGAGGTGGTGGCAGTGTGGGCGAAGGTGTATGCTATGGAGGTGAATACAAAGGTGGGGTAGGTGGATGGGGTATTTGTGGGAGCCCTCGTTTTATTAACTGAACAATGCTCTATAGTGAAGCTTGTGTTGTTTCCTCATTGTCACTCAGAGGAGGATCGATCAATGAGCTATATTCAGGGCTTGTTCTTCCTCTATCACTGAAGTTCTTTCCACTTCACGTAGCTCCAAACATCAAGGTAAGCATAACCTGCTTTTCACACAAGAGCATCTTAATCCAAGTAGTTAAAGACCTTAAATACTTACCTCATGGTCCCTTGAAGAAGTGACGCTCTGCTCAATATAACCGACCGAAGTATCGACTATGAACTTTATCACGAATCCTCCTATGATACGATCAAGCCAGTGATCGACAACACGTGCGATCTTATCTTCCGAGGTTTCCTATCTCCACACTAACTCTAGGGTCCACACTATCAGATCATCAAGCCTGCACCTTCATTGATCCTCTTCCAATTTAGTGATCCACTTGTATAATTCAACTAGGAAGGGACAAAAGAAGGTTTCTTTTATCTCTATGTACAAATACCTGTCCAACCAGTGTTCTTTCATAAATCACAGATTTCTATTTTCTTGCGTTGCAAATTTGTTGATCTTCCTATCGAACCAGTCTTCAATTTCCTTCTTAGTTAGATTCCAGTGATGCGACACCACACACCTCCTTATGCAGATCTCGGTCCCAGCAACAGAACCATTTGTTGGCTTAGTGGGCCCTGACCCAGGTTCAACATTAATTTAGCCAAACAAATCCCTACACTACTGGCCTGTTTGGCATCAATCCCCGAAGCGCAGACTAAAGTCTCACCCGAAATAGTATGGGGGGATGTTGGAACCAAGTTTCCAGACCCAGAGAAGGTAGTGATGTCATTTTGTGCCTAACTCTACCTTCACGTAGATTGATAAGCCTTTTAGGGCTTATCGATATGCCTCCCTTATTCGGTTTCTAGACCTTCATGAAGGTCTAGATCGTCTTTCATGGACCATAAATAGGTGATTTATCTACTTACGTGCTTCTGTAATTACCCTTACCTCTGTATTTACCTATATCGTCTTAGTATTTGATAACTTCAACATGCATTAAGATATTCTTTGTGTAAGTAGATGTTATTATTTGTGGATAGATAAGAATGTAAACATATAGATTTGTGCATCAATATAGCATTAAATCATAATCCCATTCTTCAACATAGCATAATCACATTCATTCATAACAGAAGTAAATAAATAAAAGCAAAGATAATCCTAGAATAATCTTCTTTATTAACGCTTCATATCTTCTTACAGACTCTAACTACCCTGCACACTCAGCTGCAGACTTCTACCCTAGGCCTCTATGCACACAGCTGCAGAGCCTTCTTCTATTCTAAGACTCTTCACTCTTTTTGCTAATGACCCATTATGTTCATCATTCAACTTCAACTACTGCCTTAAACTCTTCTAAGACTCTAATTTTTATACAATCCCATAATCCACAGACAATGGGTGGATCTTTTAAAGACGACACAACTTACATAAAAGAAGGGCAGATACCCTTTATGACACTTTACATCTACGCACTCCATAACCACAAATTTTGGAGACTTTACACTTTACATACAAAAACTTGGGCTTTTAACCCAAAAATCGACCCTAGGGGACCTTGTCCCAATAAGAGGGACCACTTAGTTTTGCCTTTCCATATATATGGATAGAAGGAGTGAAGCTTCAATGTTTCACAAATACAAATTGGGCAGGGAATCCATCCGCCAGGAAGAGAACATTAGGGTGCATCTTCAATATTGGGTCAACAATAATTTTTGGGTACAGTAGGAAGCAGAGATAAGTTGCACTAAGTTCGACAGAAGAAGAGTACATGGTTGCCAGTCAAGCATCTTGTAAGGTTATATGGATGAGGAATATCCTTGTTGGGTTATTTGGGTAGTACCTGGATCATATAGTGATTTATTGTGACAATCAAAGTTCTATCAAACTCTGAGAGTCCAATTTTTCATGATCAGTCTAAGAATATTGACAGCCGGTATCACCATCTACGAGATTATGTGAAGAGGAGAATTATGTTGTTGGGGTACATTCCTACAAAGGAATAGGATGCAAACACCTTGACTAAGGATCTGTCAAGAGGAAAAATCGATTTCCATAGAGGAAGGATTGGGGTATCTGATTAAATCCCTTTATTATTGAGAGGCAGTGTTGAAAATACAACAAAAAAATCCTAATTTGATTTTGTCCTTGAATTAAATTAGGAATAAAATTATAATTCCACTTCACAAGACAACTTGTATGAGTTAAATAAGTTATAGTGACTTAGTTGGATCATTTAATTCAAGTTTAGGGTCTAACTAGAATAATGCAGAGTGTCTCCTACATTATAGGAGACCTAGTTGAGTTTATTTTGAGTTGTAATTAATTAATTTAGTTTAACTAAGTTAAAGTCAGTTAAACTAGTTCCAACTGATAGAGGAACTAGTAGGAGCTCAGACAGTGGGGTGTTGTTTCATGTGTTCAACTAGTTGAATGATGATTAACTCATAAATAACTCATGCATGTTAGATCTGAGAGATACCAAATTGAGATTGGAGTTCAGGGACAGTGTAATATTAGTTGTATAATCATTTGAATTGTACTAGTAATGCATGTAGTCAAAGGAAGTCTTATGATGCGTAATTCCAATTGAGGCATTCCCCTAATTAGTAGGGCTAGTTCCAAAGGAAACAACACAAGGAAATAGCGACTTGGGCAAAAATAAATTTGGTTAAGTATTGGCCTAGGATTGTCTAAGAAGTTGTGAGATAGATAGAGATAGTGCAGATGTTGGCATGATGGGGCCTGACCCAGGTTCAGAGTTAATTAGCCAAACAAATCCCTACACTACTGGCCCTTTTAGCATCAGCCCATGGTGTGTGGACTGAAGTCTCACCTGAAGCAGTATGGGGGGATGCTGGAACCAAGTTTTTGCACCCTAGAGATGTTTGAGGGGCCGATTTAGTCCAACCGTGAATGGCTTTGCATAGGTCACTTCGCACACTATCTTGACCTATGAGGCCTTCGCGATCTATTATAATTTCCTTCGCGTAGCCCTACACAGGGGCTGAGGTGCTTTCGTGCTGCTAATGCAATGATCTATGCTACCCCAAGTTACACCATGGATCTTACTTATCCTTTTATAACTATTAGTAAACTTCCGTAAATAGATACTTTATCTTATATTCACTTAATCAACAAAATCATATAAGTTTGCACACCATATAAATAGTGAAATTGCAATTATACCCAATACATTCAATGCAAAAAACAGGAAAAAGATACACAGAAATGATATGAAACTTCTCTTTATCACTTCTCTAATAATTAAAGACTCGACTTGCCCTGTGCACTCAGCTGCAAAGCCTTCTTCTACTCTACAACCCAAGACTCGACTCTATACTTAGATAGGACTCAATTCTTCATTCTTCATTCATGAGTTAATTCTTTTCTTAACTGATTTACAACTTAGAGCCTCGATCTATTTATACAATCCCATGGTCCATGGACCATCGGTGGATCTCTAAAGCTGACATTATATTACAAAAATGAGGGCGAACAACCCTATGACTCATTTACAAGCTCGAGATCTACGCCCATAAAACATAGAGTCTTTACATTAGTTTTAGTCAAAATCTGGGCTTTAAGCCCTAAAACTTCCCTTTGGTGATCTCGTGCCCAATAGGCCCTGAACACAAACATCGTGACTCGCCCTTGAGTCACTTTTTCAGTGCGGAGATCTTTGTGTGGATACCTTCCATCTCTACCTGGACTACTGCAAGGCCTGTAGCGCACTGAGCGACTGCTTGTTGTACCTCCTGGACGTGATGTTCAAAGACAACAGTACCTGAACGACTTCTGTGCATCTGCTCCAGCGTTCCTTGCATCTACATGATCTTAGCTTTGATCGAGGTTGTAATGGCGAATGCCGCATCGATCTAAGGTTGTATGCATGCCTTCAAAACCGCTTTCTTATGTCGCATCGCGTCTACCTGCTCTTTGAGTGCTTTTTCCTGTTACATCCGTACGAGCCTCTGTGTAAGGGCCATCGTTTGCGTGGTCAATTTTATGTCATCGTACTTTTGTTGCAGCTCACATGCTTCTGTTTCTAAGTGCTGTATGTTCAGGTCCTCCTGCAGAGTGGTGAGAACCTCAAATGACTCTTCGAATAATTTGGTGTAGTCCTTCACTGCACTACTGATCTCCTCTATTCCCATTGTAATGGCGATGGCATATTATTCCCTCACCTCTGGTGGAGTTGAAGGATATGCCTTCAACTGCAGCTCAGCTATCTTAGCCCTCTCTTCCTTCACCTCACGCACCCCTGCTGCTAGCCTTCGGATGCACCCCTTTGCTGATGCCTCTGCTGGGATGGCCAACTTAGGGACCATCTAGTAGGATTCTTCAACCACCTGCACAATCTACCAGTTCTACACCACTACTGTGTCACACTACAGGCTCAGTTGTTCCATGTTAATTCGTTTTTCACTCATCACCTATAGTGCGTGGCTCTCCCTAGCTCATAGTTCTACAGTCACTCCGTCCTATAGAACATAGAGTGTCTCCCAAGGGAGTGCAACCATGTTGATCCCCACTCCCTTCAGCGCACTGATCGTAGGCCTGTTAGCCTCATTTTCTGTAACCAGTGCCCCCTCTGGCAGCACTATAGCATTGGTCATGCGAGCGTGTAGCATTTCCTCAGCTACGGTCATGCCTATTGCGAGGCTGGTCAAAAGAATACTAGCCTAAGGAGTGCACACCTACAACTCCTTTATCTATGCCCAGAGGGCCCCCAATACCATCTGATTTTCTTCCGCGAACTACTGGAGGGCCTCCGCGGTGACATCACGCACTGTCTCCCCTATGTCATGTATATTCCCCTTAGTGAGGGTGATCGGGTCGAAGGAAGTCTTGGAGGCTTTTGACTTCTTCTGTGGCCCCACCTACTCTCGCATGCGTTGTCACTTCAGTTGTGTGGACACTATTGCTTCGTTTCTTCTCTTCTTTGCCAACTATGCCATCCACAGTTTTTCCTCCTCCTTTTTCCTTTGTGCAGCAGACTTCTCTGATTCCACCGCGGAGCTAGCTAGAGCACGCCACTCCGGCAGCCACGACTCAAGCACGACGAATATGACATCATTTGTGGCCAGGTAGGGGAGCTTATTCCATTTCTTCACGAGGTCCTCGCACACCTTGATATATACATGATGGAATTCTGCCTTGAACTTTGTGAAGCTCTATAGACTATTGTAGACAGTGGGCGATAACCATGGCTTGCGGTTAATCCCCATTCTGATGTTCATCTCCATGAACACCCAGAATATCTTGTTGTCTCTGATCCTCTGCGCATATTTAGTTGCCCACAATGAAGCGTACTTCACTGCCTCTGGAAGATCCTTCGTAATCATGGGAAACTAGCTATCCTTATGAAATTCCCAAGCCACTAGCACTATGGATAGCAGAAGCCATGCATAGTGGAAATTCTTCCCCTATTCCTATGCCTTGTGACAATTTTCCAAGAACTCCTTACGCAAGCACTTTGACCAGTTAAACTGGAATCCCTCTGTGCACTGCACGGCAAGTTCTATCATTGACGCGGGCACCTCATCCTTCGACACTTCCACATAACCTTTCCATCCAGTATCTGGGTCATAACTCTAACTGCATTATTATTGATACTGGAGATCGCATACCCTCTCTTCTTCTTCTCCAGCTTGAATTTTTTCTTCATGGCCTCCGCGATGGCCAAATCATTACTCTTACCCTCCGAAATATCTGTTGGGTCCTCCCCCTTGCAAGGGAGTCGAGTAATTCTATGAATTAGGTGGTCTGTGATGGACATGAGCTCCTCCAGCCACAAACACCCATCATGCACTAGGCAGAGTAGCTGCCTGATGAAAATAATAGTTACTGGGGCATGATGGTAATGCGACACCCAGAGCAGGTTTAACAACCCTGCTTTTTGTACTTTGCGCAACCACTTCTGCGGCTCCAACTCTATGACTTCCGCTACTGTGTTCATCTTCAGCCGCATTAGCTATGCGGTTGCCAAGTGTGGGAATTTCTCGTGGTCTCCAAGATCCCAGTCTTCAAACTTTAGACCCAGCACCCATCCCAAGTGCACTCCTTCAAAAATGATATCATTAGGTAGCAACAGAGTCCATAGAGAGCTCTTGCTCTCATCTAGGTCCTTGGGCACCCTGGATTTCCCTTTCTGTGGAAGAACATATGCGGGCAATTGGGTGAGAGGGTCCACGCCCTAGGTTTCTTCCTCCATTTCTTTGTCCTCCTTCTCATCCACCAAGATTTCCTCAAGGTCTTCCTCCTCCTCATTGGCTTCCAAATTGATCTCCTTCCCCTTTTCTTCCATGGTTAATTTAGTTCCCAGCGGGTTTCTAGGGGACACACACACTGGTACCATAAGCTGCTTGTTTTTCTTGGGCCTCGGTGTGTGTGGTGATTTAGGGATTTCGGTGACTATCCCAGCTCTTTTTGGGGCATCTCTTATTGTCATGGCTTGCGCAGCCTCCTCAGTGATCATCTCTCTGATATCCATGGCTTCGTTTGGCATGGTCATACTATTGTTCCAGAAATCTCTCAATGCTTCAGGTAGGTTCTCAAATAATGCCTTCGATGTCAAAATATCGAACAAATCGGGGTTCATTAATCTCTAGGCACACGATAGCTCAATTCCCAAATGGCCAAGTGTCATTTTCTAGGCATCCCTTTGAAATTTATAGCACCTTTTGAATTTGAATTCGACCGTTCCCCCCAAATCCAGTCCATTAATGCTCCCTTGGTAGTAGATTTTCCCAAATCTAGCCCGTAAAGTTTGCCTTAAATGCTTGCCGCCTATTCCATTTGGTCTCAAACCAAGCATAACATCATGAATAGTTACTATAATGGTCACTTTCTAGCCAAATTATGTGGCAGCATAGATTCCCTTGTGCTGTCGCAGACCCTATGATACCTCGCTATTACGTGCAGCCTTGAAATCGCACAACTCTCGAGAAGAGTAGTTTATAGTCCTGCACCTTCTTTCAGTTACCTGCAGTGCTAAGACTGTGCTTCCCACGGATAGTTAGGTAGCCAAACCACTTGTATACAGCTTCAGCCGACTATCATTTACTTTTGCTGGAAAGAGTTCGCCATTTAACTTCATCAACTGTACCATGCCACCATCTGTGATTTCCTTAATAACATGCGGTCCCATCCAATGCATTAAATCGATAAAATCTCATTGGAAGTCCCCAGGTTTGTCAACGTAATCACGCTCATCCTGTTCTATCACCACGCTCTTTTTATCAAGAAAGTCCATCTTTATTTCTTCCTTAAGCTTCTGGACTTCTGCTTCTGCCATGGTGCTTTTCTCCCTCAACTGAACTCTTTCATTCATGAATTCTTGGAGCCTAAGATCACCCTGCTGGATCTCTTCATCAGGTCCCAAGCATTCTTCTTCGAATTCTTCCAGCTGTACGATCCCTTCTTCCAAAGCTTCACGATCTATCATATCCATGGGTGATGCTATGTGCAGACTAGGCATGATATACTCCATTGGCATTACAACGTTCACTCCATAGGCCAGCCTAGAAGGCATTTGTCCCATCAGTTTCTTGCATGTTGTCCTATAAGCCCATAAAACTGCTGGTACGCGCAGGTCCCAATCACTTCGCTGTGCACTACATACCTTGTTTAGTGCTTCGCACACCTCGTTAAATGCTTCTGCGTGGATAACCTTTTGCGTGATCATTCTCTCCACATTCTATCATTCCAACTTGAGGAACCATTGGCACATTCCCCCCCCCCCCAAACACATGTTTATTGACCGTATTTCCTAACACAAAGTTCATGTGCATCCACGTAGATTGTTTGCCATATGCCCGTACCCACTTGGATAGATGCGTGTGCAAACCATCCCATCCATTTTATTTATTAGCCAATCGCACTTTAGGGTTCCCAAACCGTGTGGACATCATCCTCCTACATGCACACTAGTCTTCAAAGCTTTCCTTGTGCATACCCCACCTCCTTGCGGGCATAGGGCACAGTACCCAATTCAAGTCCTGGAAACATTGCTTTTCTGGTACCTCCATTTCAAACTATCCAAGAAAGTATCCACCTCACTTAACCCATCATAAGTAGGGAGATCTCCCACTTCTATTGATACATAGCACAATGACTTTGTCATCATGTTACAATTAAGCATGGTTAGCTCGTGTAACTGGTTCTGTCATTGCTCTATCTCCTCATTGGAATCTGAAGTACAGGAACTTTTGCGCTCCCATGAGATCCATCCATCCGCGGTGGGATTTACCCAATATTTCTCTCACACAGTTATCTTGTAGATGTAGTCCAAATCATCATCACTTTCATAGTTGTGCACCATCTCTGTGTAGCGAGATCCCTCATCTGGGTCCAAGGGTATAACTGTGCACAAAGACTTCTCAAAAATCATCTTGTGCTTCTTCAGATTAATCACCCCGTTCATGTCAGTGGCCTAATCAATTCCTAAGAGAGTGGGGTAGGGATTGCTATCATGAACAATCTCTATCACTTCAAAGTCTGCTAGCATGCTCGCTTCCTCAATATCCATGGTGATTCCCTATAATTGTCCCAGGGGTATTATCTTCTGTTGGTTTGCCATTCACAGCTAAATAGGAGACCACTGTAGCGTAGGCCTCCCCATGCGCTCCCATGTCTGCTTCGGTAGAACATTCATGTCCGATCCTAAGTCCAGAATTACTTGGTCCATCTCATGTTCTCCAATCTGCGTGGTTAACTTCATTTCTCTCCTTGTTCTAGTATTATTCTTTCAAATCCTCCAGACTACGTGTGGTTCTCCTGACACTATCCCAACGCATCTATTATTGAGTTACTGTAGTCCATTTATAGCCTTACCGTCACACAGTAGATTCATGCATGTTTCAAGGAACATCGTAAGCATAGATGGGTCCATCTATGGCTCCGGTCTATCTTTACTTCCTGAAGTGGAAGCATCAGCGAAGCTCTGCTTAGCTTCCATAAAGGTTTCTCAAGCACGCTCCAAATCAAACTTTGCTTCTTTCACCAGAGCTTTGCAAAACCAAGTACAATCTTCAGGTTGTTTGCCTTTGTCCTCTCCTGTTGTAATGCCACTTCAGAGCATAACGTTCACATTTGGATCTTCCTCGTGCAGCTCAGACCTCATCATCTACAGGTTCTGAGTCAGGGGAGATGGTAGCACTCCCTTGTCGCATATCCTAGCTATCAATGTAGGACAATCCTCTGTCTCATGATCAAATAAGGTACAATACAGACACGATGGACACATTAGGTTCATACAATCGTGGGCATAATGTCTCGTCCATTTGCAATTGTAGCATATCAACTGTTCGCGACCCCTTCTAGGTCCTCCTCCACCTTGGCCCCATCCGCGCCCTAGAAATCCTGTTCGCGCCACTCCTTCATTTTGCTCTAAGGGCCGCATTTCAGCCTGAACTCTGTAGGTGGGAGTTTTATCCATCATTAACTCATAGCTTCTACAAGTGCGCTCATCGTGTCCCACTGACCTACAAAAGTTACAGAACAATTGCTGTGAATTTTGTGTATACTTCTGTAACAAATGGCAGTTGTCCATAGCGTGTTTCCATCCTATTTGACAAATCACGCACCACAAAGCAGGCACCGCGCTAGGTCATCCTTGTTCTTCTAGCCTTAACAACATCAGTCCTCCTCCCACGAGGTAATTTGCAAACACAGGGAAGTGGTCCTTATCATGACACTGACCCTTGCATTTTAGGCAGCACACCTCTTCGCGTACTTCTGGCTGAGCTGTCCTGTCCTATTTCAAACTCTGAATCTTAAGGCATAAGTTTTTCAACTACACATGGATCTGCTGAAATCCCAAGTTAGGATCCTGCATCAAGGTCTCATGCAACCTCATCGCAATCTCTAAGGCCTCTTCCTGAGTCGTTAACTTCTGCTGCGATAGCACGCTCCTTAGATTTTCCGTTAACGATGCTACAAACCATTCATGGTGTTGTCCATCTATCAGATTCATATTATCTTCGTGAATCGTGCATTTCAGCCTTTGATCCAACTCCCAAGGAGTCTCACCTGGTAGCATCGTGATCTCCTTGAACCCAACGATCGACTGCACTTCTGACTTCAGCTTACTGAATTCCTTATTTAGAGCAATTTGGATATCCACGATTCCCGCATTCGGATTGTCATTAGAATGCTTAATATACCAGTTCAGTGCGCGATCCTACAGAGAGCTGACCAACGTCGCTCTATTTATATTATCATATGTAACTCCCAGTGCTTCCCATACATTTCTTATCACAAACCAAAACTGGTCTGGATCCTCATTTCCCACTCCCTTGAACACAGGAAACTTTATTGTGCTTGCCATATTGACTCACGGTGGTGGTGGAGGTGGTACGAGTGAAGATGGAGGTGATGGTGGTGAGGCTGGAGGTGATGTGGGTGGGGGTTGTATGCGTGGAATCCTATCCCTTATCAAATGGATCGCACTTCACAGAGAGACCTTTGTGAGCTCTTCGTCATCCCCTCATGGAGGTGAAATCAAGGGCTATTCTCAAGTCCCTTACTTCCTTCATTCCTGTAGGTTTTTCCACTTCGCGTAGCTCCAAACATCAACATAATTGCATAACCCTCTTTTCAAACAATAGCATTTTAATCCAAGTATTTAGAGCCTTTACATACTTACCTCGCGGTCCTTTGAGAAAGCGTCACTCTGCCTCGCTGTAGATAACTAAAGTATCTACCGCGAACTCAGTAATGAATCCTCATATAACCCGATCGATTCAGTGATCAACAACACACACCATCTTATCCTCTGATGCTTCCAACCTGTGCACCAACTCTAGGGTCCACACAATAGGATTTTCGAGCTTCCACCTTCCTTCCCTATCTGCTAGCTTCGTGATCCACTCATACAACTCAGTAGGGAAAGATGCGAAAAATATTTCGTGGATCTCTATGTACAGGTAGCAGTCTAACCACTCTTCTTTTGTCAGTTGTGGATTCCTATTCTCCCATGCTGCAAACTCATGAATCTTACTATCCAAACAACCTCCAATTTCCTTCTTAGTTGGATTCCAATGATACAACATCAGACATCTCTATGTAGATTCTGGTCCTGGCAACGGAGCCATTTGTTGGCTGGATGGGCCCTGACCCAAGTTTAGATTTAATTAGCCAAACAAATCCCTACACTACTGGCCCTTTCAGCATGAGCCCGTGGTGTGCAGACTGAAGTCTCACTCAAATCAGTATGGAGGGATGCTGGAACCAAGTTTTCGCACCCTGGAGATGTCTAAGGAGTTGATTTAGTCCAACCATGAATGGCTTCACGTAGGTCACTTAGCGCACTACCCTGACCTCTGAGGCCTTCATGATCTGTTATAATCACCTTTGCACAGCCCTACCTAGGGGCTGAGGTGCTTTCGTGCTGCTAAGGCAGCGATCTACGCTATTTCCCCAAGTTACACCATGGATCTTACTTATCTTCTTATAACTATTAGTCAAATTTGCATAAATAGATACTTTATTTTACATTCACTTAATCAACACAATCATATAAGTTCGCGCACCATATAAATAGTGAAATTTCAATTTATACCCAATACATTCAATGCACAAAACAGGAAAATGATACACATAAATGATATGAAACTTCTCTTTATTACTTCTCCAATAGTTATAGACTCGACTCACCTTGCACACTCAGTTGCAGGGGTCTGCGCACTTAGCTACAGAGTATTAGGTCTCTATGCACTCATCTACAGAGCCTTCTCCTACTCTATGACCCAAGACTAGACTCTACATGTAGATAAGACTCAATTATTCATTCTTCATTCATGACTTCATTCTTTTCTTAATTGATTTACAACTTAGAGCCTCGCTCTATTAAACTAATATCTAAAGCCGACATTATATTACAAAAATGAGGGTGGACAACCCTATGACTCATTTACAAGCTCACATTCCGCGTCCACAAAACACAGAGTCTTTACATCAGATATAGTCAAAATTTGGGCTTTAAGCCCCAAAACTTCCCTTTGGGGATCTCGTGCCCAACATCAGAGATTGCTCAGGCTTGAGAAAAGCATTGTAATCATCTCATATTTTTTTACTAATGCAATATATATATATATATATATATATATATATATATATATATATATATATAGATATATATATATATAGATATATATATATATATATATATATATATATAGATAGATAGATATCTATATATATATATAGATAGATAGATAGCTATATATATATATATATATATATATATATATATATGTATATATATCTATCTATATATATATATATATAGAAATGCTTTTTAGTTTTGGATTTCCCCAGGAAATCATTTTGTAATGTGTTTATTGAATTCTTTCTCTTGTATGCTTCATTATTTTGTGATTGTTTAATTGTTTCCATTGATGAGTAGAGTAGATTGAAGTCTATTGTTTTAGTAAATTACAATTAGCAGTTTGAATCTACAAGGAATTTATATGCTTGGTTTTTTTCATGATTGGCTAATGGAGATATGTCTTTTAAGAAGGCCTTTTTTTACGAGGAATGCAATTTTAACAAAATGTGACAACCATTGTTTGAAAACAATTTGAGGTTCTATTGGGAAAAAATTGTTTTCCATTATTAGTAGAGTAAGAATAGGTGCAACCTGTATGTATACCCATTTAATGCAACAAATTCCCGAGACAAAATATACACTATCACATAAGAACGAATGTTAAACATAGTAGAAAATGAGTCAATGTTGTCATAAAAGAACCAACATTGGATATGGAACAGAAAGCTACTACAAAAGAACCTATTGTGGGAATAAGATAAATGATCAAGGTCATCAACATTAATTCAGTGGAATCATTCAAAGAATTACAATGGAAAGACAACAAACAAATCATCCAAGGGGTAGAATGACAAATGGTGAGAGTGTTGTGGGAGATGGTATTCATAAAACTGAGAAAAATGGAGTAAGGATGGAAAATTGTAGCCATGTAGGCTAGGTGCATTTGAAAAAGTTAGGTGACTCTTTGTTGTTAACTCTATTGTGTTTGCATGAGGACATGCAAAAGTGTAGGTGCAGGAGAGATGTTGTGCCACCAAATTGTCTCATTTTTCACCACTCTAAACAACCATTTTCACTCCTTTTACAATACTTTGTTTCCCATCTAGTATCAATATCACTGTATTTCTTACAAAATGTGCCACATTAAACATACACATATTAAATTAGTTAATTGTCATTATTTTCCTTTATTTTTCTTGACTTATAATGTACTTTTATTGGTTTTATCAATGATGGTTTTCCTAGTGTTATTCGAGTGGTCCCTATGCGGTAGTAGTAATGGCCTCTACGGTTGGTGTACTTACAGTCCAGGAGAAATTCTAGAACATGGGATTTATTCCTAAGGATCTTGGCATGGATTATGTTATCTAATTAATACCCATGTCAACCCCATTAGGCTCCAACTCATACTCTATAGTTTGTATAGCGCATGCCAAGAAGAGTTAAGCGACTAACTTCAGACACAATTTGTGGACAACTGAATATGAATCTAGAAAATACGTGACATGGGTTTTTCTTAGAACATCCCTAACTAGGTGATTTTTGAGTTCTTTCTCCAAAAGGTTTGTATGTTGAGAGATATGAGTGGTTATTTGAAAGGGTTTTTTCTTTATGTGACCATTGGCAGACTATGTCCTAAATAAAGCAATCAATTAGCAACTAAAATATATTTATCCTATTCTAAGTTGATTCTAGGATAAAAAATCAAATGCTATCTAATATTGAGTTGTTATACAACCAACACTTCCTAAAACCAAAAATAGTCAATAGTTTCTAATATTTCCACAACTATTATGGTCTAGATTTGAGGAATTTAGTGTTAGTGTGATTAAACTCCCTGAGGTAAGGGTTGACAACCTTAACAAAGAAAAATAAAATTGTCAAGAAGAGGCACTCATTTAAGAAAGCACAATATGAAAACTAATAAAGTGGGTTTACGAAGAATACCTGAAGGTCCTACGTCTAATGTAGATCTCGTAGAGTCCAGACCCTCTTCCTCCAATATGTTCAGACCTACAACACAAACAGGAGGAGCAAATAAATAGAAAATATTTCAAATAATGTGCATATTAGACATTTTAGATCATCAAGTATAGATATATAAATCATAATATGCTAGACATGAATTATAGAAACATGAGATGAAAAATTTTTAGGAACAATATAGAGCTTCTTTTATTGAAAACAACAAATAGGAGTGGAATAATACAACCTGATCCATCCACGGAACGAACAAACCTCCCTCCGGATCCATCCAGCCCAAGCCTTAAATATCACCTCAATATGTGCATTGAAGGGATGTCATATAATGAAAGATGAACATCTGTGTAAGGAAACAAGGGTTTCCTATGACTGGAAGTGTAGGTGGCATAGGGAAAATCAGACTTGATCTGGGGACAAAAGGGATATAATTTCAATATTTTATCTCCTTCTATGAATTAGGCCTTCCAATGAGGTGTATAATACCACCAAAAATCAGTTAATTTAGTTAGGCTAAGGGATCCTGTAGGTGGGCTTTCAGTGAAACCCATAAAACTCGCCTGAGAAATTGGATTTTTTTTTCATATTAGTTAGTAGTTGTTAAATTTGATACAATGTCTTATGCAGGTTGATATTGATTGACTTGATGGTTTTGTGGTTGTGATTGAATGGTTTCGTGAAATTGTTTCAATGAGTCCTCTTTATTTTCCATGAAAGTGTGAATTTATTCTAACATTATGTGTGGAGTGTTATTTTTATGCAAGTGAGGGTTTAACAACATGACTATTTTTCATTGCTACAAGTGTGAAGAGTGATAATTTTTTTTTAATTAGATGTCAATTCTTATAGGAAAAAGATTAGTATTCGGAATTAGGCAATACTAGTTAGCTATTGTTTCCTACATATACTTTGCATGATAACCTTGAAATAAGATGAATTACCCTGGTTGATAATGTATGTCTGATTGAATTGACTTGTTTTATTAATATAATTCATTTTCCCAACATCCTTCACACTCAAAATCGCACTGTCTCACATCAATGCACATATGCTCATCAAATCACCTAGGATCCCAACACTCTTTTTTAGTTGCAATATTTAGGGCCATAACCACCCTACATTATCACATCTGTGTGGCTCTAGTCAGAAACTCCCGCCACTTGGTTCAGCCAAACCATCCTTAACCAATGATCCACGATTGTATGTGAATCATGATCATAAACAACCCATCTAAACATTCCCCCTTGTAACTAAGAATTCTGATCACGATCAGCAATCACAATTTACTTTTATCTTATGACTAATCCTAATCACAAGTCATGATCATGCTTGGCACTTGAACCCTTTCTACTAGTGTTTCAGGTTTTAAATGCAATCTGTGATCATAATGCCTAATCCAATCCATGGTTACCACCATAGCATGTTGCCATCATATCTTTCAATCCATCCTCTCCTACATTCTAGTTTCAGGATTTGTGAGTAGACAACTTCCCTGGCCCATGACTTGGGTTAATTGTACATTAAACTAAAAAATTGTGCTTTTAACCCAAATAGTTGTTTTTCTGTGTTTTTACTAACATTTTAGTTATCATGGATATATTTGAGTTTCCACATACTATCATCATAGATTCCTTATATTTAATATCATCTACAACAAATATGTCTCCACCTAGAAGTAGATATGGAATGGATGTTCCAGGGAGCAGTATTTAAGGTGTTGTTGAGAGTCCTACCAACACAGTACCCATATATGGAGACACAACTTACTACATAGACAAGATGATAAAGATGGCCTAGGGAGAGATATATCAAACATTTGCCAGGCATGAGGTTCCTGAAGCTAAAAAGGATTGAGTGATATATATCAATCTGAGACAATCTTAGTCATAAAGTAGCGGTCAATCCTCCATTCTTCCTATGTGTGGAAACTTTCGATGGCATTTGGTAACATAGTGATGAAGATGGTACTATTGTAAATAATGAATGTAGCGAACTAGTGACCTCGTATATAATAACATATATGAAATACTATTACAAGATGCCTAAACATCACATAATATTTATTACAAAGTTGGTTCTTAGCTACAAAAAGACAACCAAATACATTCTAATATCTTGGTGGTAAGAACTTAGCTAGTTTAGGCAGAGCTCTAATGGAACCTATAAGACAAAATAATTTACAAGGTCATATCAAGTGTTGGTTTTTATGTGTTGTAGACTATATGGAAAATCATATGTGGTGCTTTTTTAGGAGAATGGGGTTCCAATGCCTAATTCATGTGCTACAGACAGGACAATCTTCAACTATGAATATATCTTGGCCTCATCCATATAGACAAATATCAAATTGTGCAAAGGTAATGCTGAAGCAAAATAGCCAGAGTTTTATATGGATTCATCTTTGATAGATTCCATTTTTCCTCGTTGTGAGTTTGAAGGAATTGGATTTAATTAGAGCATTGATAAAGATATTTTACCAATACATATTTACTCTATGAATCTATGGGATGAACTTACAAGAATATTGTATATTATTTTTTCTTAACGATATATGAAATACTTTTGGATTTTCATTGTCCCTGCATGTCTGATAAAGCTAGGGAAACTTTGCAAGTGATTGTAAATTGGTTCACCCCAAGAGATGCTACTTTCATTAGAATATATGGTTCCTAAAATCCACCTCACCAGTTACTGACTTTCATTACATACAAGGTAGTTATTCAATAGGTGGTATATCATCTTACCACTAGGCTAACAAAGTCTCTTGCGAAATACAAGGAATCCCCATGGCCTAGTTTCGTTGTATATTGGGGCTTATTGTATTAAAATATTCAAAGATGCCAAAGTGGAGGCTAAAGATATGGAGCACTATAGGATTTTTGAGCTAAGCTATCACAAGTATGATCCTAAGAAAATTTCCACTAATTACTGCAAAGCTACCAAATATCATTGACACTATGCCCCTATTGTTTATGAGGAAGAAGAAAAGGTGAAGAATTTATTCAATGCTTCTAAGGCCCTGGAATCACCTCAAGTATCCAATGCTTCTCACCATTCTAAACATTTTGATGATGACTCACAAGAAGGTGTAAAATTGGAGGATAAATTAGTTATGCTTAAAAGAAAATAGGAGCTAAAAGCCAAAAAGGAATGGTTAAAGAAGCATAAGGTTGAACACGAAGAGAAGAATTAGAAGGAAGAAGAAGCAAAGAAGAAGCAAGCATAGGAGGAAGCCAGAAAGAAACAGGAAGAAGAGGAATGAACGCAAAGAGAAGAAGAAGAGAAATTAAAGACGAGATCCATGGAAAAGAAGGAGAAAGAAGAAAAAAATGAAAGAAAAGGAGGGAAGGAAAAAGAGATAGGAGGAACAGAAGGAAAAACAAGAGGAATACTTGAAGAAAAGAGAAGAAGAGAAAATAAGGAATAAAGAAGATGAAGAGCGAGCCAAAGGGCTTGAAGATGAGTTGTGAATTGACATAATAGGATAAGAGATTGGGTTAGATAACTCACAAAGAAAGGAAATCATAACACCCATGAATTTTCAAACTCCTACACCCATTATTAGAGGAAAATTATCGATTAGCAAAATGAATGTCACTTCTGAGGAAGAGGAGTGGGTGCTAGATCTCTTGAAATTCAAGTTCGATGAGTTTAAGAAAAAAATATATTAAGAGAGAAGGAAATTCTTGGAAAGGTAGCCTACAAATCCTATATCAGCCACTGTTGGTTTAAGGGGGCTTGATGCATGTTTAAAGTGTACTGTGCACCAAAAAAACCCTCAACCACTAGCCCTTTTAGCAACAACCGCAAGCAGATTGCAATCTAACCCGAAGCAGTTATGGGAGGTTGCAGAACCAGGTTTTTGCAACGAGAGAGATATCTACTCTGTGGCGTCCATGTGTTCACTTATGTCTTATATATATCTACAACTTTGCATACATGAATAACTCTACACTAATGATTGACTTCATAGATTGGTACTTAATGCATAAACATAACAAAGAACAATATAACATGTATTCTTTCACATAATTTAGTAAGCATACATGACGATATATATAACAAAAAACACAGAAAGATACTCAATAGTTCGCCAAAACTTATTCTTATCGATAAAGATATTCAATACATACACTTCTCTAACCTGCACACCCAGATGCAAGTGGTCTGCACACTCAGCTGGAGACTCTTTGAGGCCTCCGCACACTCACCTATGGATCCTTCCCAAAAATACAGAGCCAAGATAGAAAATATGATCAATTACGAATTCTATCTATGCATATCTATATTCAAAAAAGTATTACATCTTGTTTAAATAACTTTCCTTACTACAAGTCCATGGTCCATATAGCATGGATCTGACAAAACAATGGACTAATACCCAATACCTGTTACAAAATAAGGGACTTTGACCCACCCCAAAGCCCCTAAACACTATGCGATGAATAAAAATTCACTTGCTTTATGCGCTCCACACCTCAAAATGCGAAGTCTTTGACCAAAACTTGGACCAAGTTGGGTTGTGTCCAATAGGTCCCCAACACTCACCTATGACTCATCTTGAGTCACTCAGCTACATTTCCCTTGATTTTCTCTACAATTATATTGTAGACTACATTATACTCTTGGACTGTTTCTGTCATTTGTTTCACCTCTCGGCACACCTCTTCCAACAATGCCTTTGTGGTTGGGCCAATAGCCTTCTGCAATATTTTTGTCTCCCTTTTCTTCAACTATTTAAGCCATTTTTCCACTTCTTGAGAAAGTTTGAGGGCATCATGTTGCCACAAAGGAGTCCTCTCTTGAAAAAATTTCTCCTTCCTCTGAAGATCATCTATTTGATTTTGGAGGTTCTTTCCTTCAGTAATACTAGCGAGGCTCTGTAATATAGGTAGGGTCTTCACAGCTATGAAGATCTTGTCATTCTGCTTCTGCTTCAACTGTAATTCTTTCTCGATCTTCTAGATGTTTGGATCCTCCTGTAGTGAGGTCCAAACTGCATCGTGTCATCCAATAATTTTCCGTAGTCGGCCACTATCTCAAAGATCCCTTTCAATGTTTCTTTTAAGTATTTATGCCTCTTCTCTCACACTTTTGGTGGTGTGGCTATCTGCAACCTTATTTTAACCTTTGATATCTACACTTCATACTCAGATTTTATCTTTTCTAGAGTATTATTTGATTCCCTAATCATGAGGGCGAGCTTCACGACCTTCACATCTGTGACTGTGCTACAAGTATCTTCGATGGATTTTTCCAACTACTGTTGTCACTACCATGCATTGTCTCTTTCCTTAGCCACCTTCTCCAACTCCTTCATCAGCGCAACTTCCTCCTTTTCCACTAGCATCGTCAAGATCGAAGTTTGATGGTCCTACTTCTACATCTCAGTTGTTAAACTTTGATGAAATTCTTGCAGCAAATACATGGGTAGCGCAGAAATATTCATGTTGACAGTCTTCCATGCTTTGGCTCGTTCTTTGTCCTCCAGTGTGTAGAACTGTAGTGCCCCAGCTGGCACCTAAAAAATTATAACGCCAAACTGTTTCTCTATTCTTCGCTCTACCTGCAAAGGCTAAGTTATTTGTTATGGTTTTTTTTTTTTTTTTTTTTTTTTTTTTTGTGGCAATGCCTTCAACTCCATGATTTGTTGTTTTACCTCAGCAAAGATAACTTTATAGCGATCGTCAATTATGTCACAAGTCTCTGCGGTGATCTCTTGAACCTTCTCACCGATCTTGTCGATGTCCCCATTAGTGAGGACTAATGATATTGCACCTTTGGACTTATCTTCTTTCTGTTTTTTCCTCTTTCCCACCATAGTTTTTTGTACTCTCCTCCTGATAATAAAAGGTGACTCCTCTAATACTCCTGCATCACTAAGGGGTTCCTCATGCTCCTTCTTCGTTTCCTCTTATTAGGGTACTATAATATAGGTAATTGGACTTTGACTGTCTAGTTATTTATTTTTGGAATCTGCTGGTAAAATTTAGCCTATGAATCAGTAGATGTCATAGCCTAAAGGGTTACTTGTCCAAGGAGCAATTTAGTTCTTGAAGTCTTGTGGCCAAGATAAGTCTGAATATTTGGAATATTTTTTGCATATAAAGCCTAGGTTAGACTATGTTTCAGGTATTTTTACAGTAAAGTGCTCAAAATCATATTTCCAATGATATATTTGGTGCTTCAAATCGACTTTCAAATCAAAAGATATAGCAAATTAAAATTTTCTCTTTAAAACTAGGAAAATAAATAAAAAATAAAAACCTCAGTGTGAAATCATTTATTTAAAAATAATAAATAAATTCAAACTATATACTATAGGAACGAGATTTATTTATCATGCATCAACCAAAGTCAAAATTTATGACCCCGCCCCCACACTTCATACACTAAACTTCATGCCTCGAGATGGATAAACAATTAATCCATGGTTATTAATGAACTGGGGGGTTCCTATTCTACCTTGAACCTACCCCCTTCTAAAAAGTCGTTTTCACTTCTGCCAAGTTTTATATTTGTCATCTTCCCCCCAAGAAAACCATTGTTTATGATGATTTAAATATCATGATATATGCTGGGAAGGTCATTTGTGACAATTTGTGCCATTTTATTAATTGAATTTCTTTGGAGCTAGAGCTTCCGTTTCTCTAAAGCTGGGATATATTTAAGAAATTGATTTACATGTGAAAGTAAAAGAAGATTTTTATAGTGATATATTTATGAAATGAAGCTATAAGTGAAAGCCAAAATTTTGTTTTTACTATGGTATAAAGAGGAGAAATTCATGGGAAATGAAATGTGGATAAATATTTATCCAAAAAAAATTACAGAAATAAAAGGGTAAAGTAAAAATACTTTATCAACCATGGAAAAACAGGATATGGTTTTGAAAAATCCACGGGAAGGAGAAACAAGACATGGATATAAAAAGAAATCACAGATTTAAAAACAAGACATGGATTTCAAAATAAGAGAATGGTTTATTAAATCATTCAAAGAAATATTTTGAAATTTTATTTTTTGAAATTCATTTACGGGTTTAAGAAAAATATTTGGAAATATTATTCAGAATATTTTCTTCCCAAATATTTTTGGATAATGATGAATTATTTAAAGATGATGAAGTCAAAAACTATGGGAAAAGGGTTTAACACATAAATTTGAATTAACTCCAAAATAAAAATAATTTATTGAATAAGTAGGTGGAGAACATAAAAAGAAATGCAATTATTTTCAAATTTTTTGGATCAGAAATAGTAGTCAAAGGGATAGCTTGTTAATAAAGATGGTAGATTAATCAAGTTTGGAAGGGAAACTATCATCTTGTGTGAATACAACTCCAACATCTCCAGATTCCAAGGCAGATGAACAACATTAATGAACCAATTTCCATATTTGAAGGTTGAATATATTCTAGGAGTTCTATATTTCCTGCAGTTTCCAGAGATTGATTCTATTTTTAGTTTATTACTGATATTTTTTCCAGAAATTGTTAGATATTATTTTGTAATCAGTTCCTTTTTGGAATTTTATATTAGTTTAGCATAGAGTCTATAAATATATTGAAATAAAGTTGAAAAAGGGTTGGAACTGGTATGAAGAAAGCAGACCTTTTGATGTAAGCCATGCATGTACTGAAGTGATCAATTTCATCAATACAGAAAGTTTGTTCCAGGATTCCGGTGTCACGAAATTGGTGATGTCTCCTCTGATGTGAAATTTTTATTTTCGCTGTTTTCCATATGTTTTTTTGTCTCTATTATTTAAAGAAGATTAACAACTGAATTTGTTTAAATACACTATGCTCTGGCTTATAAACAATATTTATGTTTTCACTCTAATATTAAGTAGAGAATTCATCCTATCATGTTGTGTATTTAATTGAATCTAAGTCTTTTCATCCCAATCACTCCAAAAATGCTCTAAGGATCCAAAATCTTTCCTACCTTTACCTGTTACATCTATTGTGTCATTTTTGTATTCAATCACCCAAAGACTCATGACTCCATGACCAATGGAATTTCCTTGTATTTTTCAACCAAACCTTTAAAGACCAAATCCAGAACTCAATAACTAGCCTAATATCTCAAAATAGAAATCTAAAATCATATAGAGAGATCCCTCCCTGAATTTGGAATGGATAGATCCCAGGTTTGCAAGTGCTTTTGTGGTTATCTATGGGTTTCTCTCCACAACTTTGGGAAATTATGGAGCGATAACACCTTTGTTTCTATATCTGCATCCTTTCCACTCGTACCTACATCCTACGATTTATGTTTCTCTGTTCCAACTACTGCACTGGGTGGAGTCATCCATTCTTCCATCCAACTTTGATGAACCTTCCCTCGTGGTGCAGTCACATTTTCTTTGTTGCAGTCGCTTCAGAATTCGTCATACTCGTGAGTATCATGCAATAATCTCCCGTCGACAAAGTCCCTTCCTACAGAGTAGTTTACAGTCTCGTGCCCACTTTCAATTGTAGGTGTCACTAATACTTTCCTCGCTTCATTTTTCAATGTGAATCTCCAGGGACATAGACGTCCTTGTATATATCCAATCTACTACCGTTCACTCGTCCTTGAATCAATTGACCATTAAAATTTGCGAGCTGAATTGCACCACCATTAGAGATGTGCTTGATCATATATGGTCCTAACCAGTGTGTTTTAAATTTTCCTAGAACTTTGCAAATTTGTTGTAATATAATAATACAATATCTCCTTCTTGGAACATTTTCTTCTTGATATGCCTGTCATGCCAATATTTCTCCCTTGCTTTCTGCACTTGCTGATGGAACCCTACTATGAACCTATCTTCTTCTAGAGCTAGTATATGTGACATCCTTTCCTTCATAATGTCAGGGTTTTCCATATCTATGACAACTGCAATTCTCAAACTTGGCACAATGTATTCCATAGGCATAACTGCCTCTTGTCCATATACCAGCCTAAAAGGTGTCTTCCCTGTCAATTTCTTGCATGTTTTTCTATATGCCCACAATACTGCTGGAATCCTTAAATCCCAGTCATCTCTATTTACATTACATACATTTTTCAATTCATTCTCCCGAATCTTATTAAAATCTTTTGTTGTTCCATTTTCTTGAGGATGATAAGGAGTTCTCTTTTGGTGGTAAACCTAAAATTCCTCAGTTAGTGCATCAATGATATTATTCAAGAAAGTGTGCCTTCGTCACTCATGAGGACCTTCAGACAACCAAACCTAAACAATATATATTCAAGGATGAACTTCACAACAGTTTCTACACTGCAATCCTTCATTGGTTGCGCCTCGGCCCATATTGTCAAATAATCAATGGCAATAATGATATACCTCACACTAGTCTTCTTTCTTGGCAGGCTAATAGGTCCAACGAAGTCAATAGCCCATTTGGAAAAGGCCTGCAAGGTTACCTGTGGTACTAGCAACATCTCGTCTCTTCTAGATGGCCTTCATATTCTTTGACATACATCACATGCTTGGAAGAATCCTTTTTCATCCTTATGTATTGTGGGCCACCTTAGCCCAACTCTCAATATTTTCTATGCAGTGGCTTTTCCTGCATAGTTCCCAGTTGCGAATCCTCCATGAGCTTCTGTTAGAATACTCTATCGCTCGTGTTCAAGGACATACCTGCGTAGTACTTCATCTCGTCCCATTTTGTGCAAGTGTCTAGCAATCAACGAGAAATCAGCTACTCAAACCACAAACTCCTTTTGCTTCATAGTGTACTCCGCAGGCACCAATCTTGTGGCTGGAAACTAAATAATATCCATGACGTTATCATCTGCGACTCTAATTGCGAATAGATGTGCATCGAGCAGGTTATCTTCAATATGTGTGCGTTCTTCTCCTATCTCTATTCTTGATAGATGATGAGGCTTGACATTCAATTTCCCTGGCTTCACTATAGCCTCAAAGTCATACTCTTGGAATAATAATAGCCATCGACAAATCTTTCAACCTAAAAAAGGCTCACTCACCAAATATTTTAGCACGGAGTGATCAGTGAAAATTTTGAAATGTGCTCCCAACAAGTAGTGTCTGAACTTCTATAATGCATATACCATAGCTAATCCCTCTCTTTCTGTTGTGTTATAGTTATTTTCCTCCTTGGATAGTTTTATACTTGAAAATGCTATGGGATGATCAATTTCTCCTACTCCTAGTTGCTCTAGCACTACACCGAAAACTATGCAAGATGCATCTACATGTCCATGGAACTCCTTCCATTCTGGGAAAACTGGAATAAGCGTGTTTGCCATTTTCTCCTTTTGTACATCCAGATTCTTCTGGCACTCTTCGCTTCTTTGAAAAGTCATGTATTTCTTCAACAATTTTTCCTTTGACGCAGTTATTTGCGCGTACCCATTTATAAACTTTTTGTAATAGCCAGTGTGTCCCAGTGTTGTGCACAATTGTTTTGCTGTTTTCGGTGTTGGCAGGTTCACAATAACTATGATCTTCGCGGGGTCCACCATTAATCCTTATTTACAAACTACATGTTCCAGTAGTATACCGAATGGTGAAAAAAATACACACTTCTTCATGTTCAATGATATTTGTTACTGCCTACATGTATCCAACATCAACCTTAAGCTTGCCACATGCTTCTTTAATAGCCCAAAGACTGTCTAATCGTCAAAGTAAACTTCCAAAATTTTGCGTATATATTCTTTAAAGGCCACAACTATAACTTTGTAAGAGATAGTAGGTGTGTTCTTCAATAAAAAATGCATCACCGTGTACTGATAAGAGCCCCACTTTATAGAAAAAGTTGTCTTATGTCTATCTTCTGGTGCAATTATGATATGATGGTATCCTAAAAAGAAATTTGTGAAAGAATAGGCATCCTGTCCTCCTACATTGTCCCATACTTCATTTGTAAATGGTGTAGGGAAGGGGTCATGTAGGCATCCACCATTCAATTTCCTTAAGTCAACATAAATTATTATTTCCCCTTTTACCTTGTTTTCCTAAACCACAATGGGACTTACCCATTCAGACTCTTTGACAGGTTCAATTATCCCAGCTGCTAACATTTTTTCTAATTCTTCTTTCACCTTCTCCTTGTATTTTGGATTCAATCTATAAGGTCTCTTCTTGACAGGCTTCGTATCAGGCTTCAGAGGAATCCTCATAACTCCCAAATCCCCTACTATGCCCTTCATATCTGAAACTTTAGTGAGGAACAACTCCTGATATTCATGCAAGTGATTTATTATCTTGCTGATTGTCTCTTCATCCCAGTGATCTCCTATTGTTGCGTACTTCAGTTCAGCCTTTGACCCTATATTCACCTTCTTCATCTTCAATGGCTTCATTATATCAAATATCTCTATCTCAGGTCCATTTACTTCTTGATGACGTTCTGATTCATTAATGTCAATATTGCGAGGATCTTCATCCTTTTCCTTAGAGAGATTATATCATTCCATTACATTATGTATCTACACAACCCAATCAAGTTTCCAGATAGTTGGAACTTCATTCTCAAAAATCTCCTTCTTAACTGTATTCAAAGTTGCATCTATATGTGGGCAGTCATCTTCAAATCTGAATGTCATTATAAATCCATCAACCATATCTTCCCAGCAGTACCATGTCAAAGCTCTATTTCCAGATACCAATTCTGAGGAATTGTCTCTAGGGTATGGATGAAGCCACGCACCCACTCTTCTCACGGAATTTCTCCCCAACTTGCCATACAAAGCTCTATGTGGTCTCTAGGATCAGTCTAGACATCATACTTATCTATGAGATCTATTTCTACTTGATCAAACCTTACCCACATCAATATTCTACATTGTTTCCAGTTTCCTATATTCGTCTGATGAGTACCCCACCATCTAGCAAGAGTAGCCCTCAGTGCTTGATTGAGAGCTAACAATATTTGACATTCTAGTACTCATCTTTCATAATCTATAAAGAAAGTATTTATATTTCCCAAACCATCATACAAAGATAAATCACATACCTCAGTTGTCATACAACATACTTATTTAGAGATCTTTGTACACCGCCTTGTAGACACTTCATGCAACTTGTTCTGCTAGTTTTCCAATTCCTCTTATGAATCTAAAGTGCGGGAAATATCTTGCTCCCAAGTCAATTTTCCATCTACAGCAAGGTTAATCCATTCTTCTTCTTTTTTTTTTTCTATATGGATTAATGTACAGGTGGTTGTGGTGGAAATACCCTTAAGGATCTTCCCAGGATCCCTGGTAGACATATCAAATTAGCTACAAGTGGCACAAAGTTGAGACATGTAAATATCCATATCAATGAAATGATAATCAAAGTGGGAGGGAAGATTTTTACCTTGGATATTAGTGCAGTGTTGTTGGAGAACCCAATGTAGCAGAGTGGAAGACCTCTCAACTAGCTTCTAGATCAATACCTTCACATAGATAAGACGAAAAGTAATACTAGAACATATAACCTTGATAAGTAAAACAAGAATACATAAGGATATCTAACAACACATATATAAGCTACTCATAACCAATGGTATTGCATAAACATGTAAATGAATCATAACATCAACACCATGGAGTAGGAAACACAACTACAAATCTATATTAATGATAGGAGAGGGTGGTTACAACCATCAGTTGCATCAAGCTTCCATTACTCCTCAAACTCCTCTCTCTCTTCTTAAGTTCTTGGTAAACCAATGTCTCATGCAAAGTTTTTATAGTAAGTAGGCAATCCGTTCAATTATTTCAACCTCTTTGACAATGCCCTAAGCCTCAAATATATAGAATGAGAGGCTAATCCTTGCCAATCCTTTCATGAGTTCCCTCTGGAAAAATTTGGGATGTTTCCATGATTTATTTCTCTTCCCTTTTTCATTAGATTGCATTAAGAATAGAAATATCTTCAAATAGGTCGAATATGGATGTTTATTGCTTTTTGGGATGAAATATTAGTAAATAGTGGGATATTATTCAATCAACCCACTGCTTTGACCTCCAGAGACTCACCAAAGCTAAATAACACTACCCCTAAGGCAAAACAGAGAGTTACCCTAGGGACTAATTCCCCTGGTTCATGCTTGAGGAGCATTATAACTCTTCTTGCTAGTTCCTAGGGAGTGTTACCCTAGCAAACATGACTGTGAATTTGGTCAATCTTTCAGTCAAACTACCTTTCTCCTCTGAGATGATGAGGAGGCCATTTTCTTGTATATCATATGTCCCCTAAAGTGTGATATTAGAGACAAAGATGATGGATGAAATACTTTAGAATTGTCGTGTTGGAAAAAAGAGAGAGAGGATTAGAGCTTCAGGACTACGAGAAACCTGATACAACCACATATGCTAAAATCTAAAATCATGTCCTAAGTTGGGCATTCCCACACTCAGTAGCTATGTTAGAGTTATTTCTCAACAAATATATATGACGATCATGTCCACCGATAAGCACAATGTGGAACTTGTGTCATAATAGGATCATCGTGACGAGTTGTCTCCAAAAAATAATATATGCAGCTTGGGAGAGGAAACAAGATGAGTGATGTAAGATTATACCCAAGGTCTTGATCACCGTTTCGTCTTAACAATATATTTCGACACATGTAAATAAAGGTGTTGAGGTCGAACATGTACGGAATCGTCTAATTACCAGCCAATAATGAAAATTGTTAACATACGTGAGGATGGCCATTGATAATGATGATGATCTCCCAAATGTGCAGTACAATCTAGTGAGTGTGAATAATGATATTATCATAGAACACTCATAGAATTATTCAACCAGGAGCTAATAATGAAAACCCCCGACCAAGCACAAGGTAACTTGCCACTAATGCCTGTAAGTTCCAAGGCACTGATATGTTTCTGGATCTACTTCCTAGATAGTGTGTTGAAGCTAATAGGAGGAGACTTGTCGAAAGGTAGGCAGTAATGCATCCTACATCATTCGACATGAAATGGGACAAGAATGATTGTTTTTTGAAGATAAATTTTGAGCAATGGGTCAAAGAAAAAGAGGGCATGTTGGAAGTATATGATTGGTGGTTGATATAGGAAACATAGGATAAAGGGATCCATTGAAAAATAGAAGGCACGAAACAAGGGTTTAACCATGCAACTCTAGATTCATGAACACCAAAGAGTGTTAGGATAGAGGGATGCAAGAACATGAGAGTATATAGGCTAAACTCATAGGATGGTAAGGTTCTTTTGAGAGGCCACAAAGGAGGTTTTTTTGAGGTAGGGCCATGTTGAAGGGAACGGATGCTGCCAAAAACTCATTCCAAATAAATACATAAAGCAATTGTGTTGTCCAATTTTCACCATCTGATTAAATTTAATGAGTACAGACAGGTAAACTCGGTGGTCTTTTCATATTTAGAGAGTCTGGAAAGATCGTAAAGAGCAACTCTAGGGGGGTCCCTTTGTCATATTTGTTAACTCGGTGTGAAAAAGGCTTAATAGTATACCCAACATAGTTTCTTTTCCGTAAGTTAGTCTACTAAGTTTGGATAAAGTGATAAACCTATGCTCAATAGACGTTTGCCTCATTTTGTTACGAGTACCAGGGGACAAAGTAAACTTGATATTTTTCATGAGACTTTAATGAGTCACACAAAGACAACTAAATAGATTTTCATCAAATTTTAACGAGTCAAATGAAGAAAACTTGGGGTATATTTTTCAGTTTAATGAACGAGGAAAAATAGATAAAAGAAATTATCATGCCTTCTTCATATATTTAACAAGCCCGAAGAAGGGAAAAGCTCGGGGATTTTTCAATTTAAGAGCAGAAAGAGTCCCAAAAATGAAAGCGATCACATAATCATAGGAGTTTTATGACTTGATGATGAAAGCTCGAGGATTTTTCAATTCTAGAGCGAGAAAATGTCCCATAAAAGAAAGCACTCATAATGAATCGAAAATGGTTGTTTCTGCAATTCAACATTGAAACCTCTTCATCAAAGCATGAGTAATATTGACAGTATATCGAAATGGAATATGATAAACAACATAGGAATGAAAAAATTCTAATTCAATGACCAACAAAGGCGATTCATACCTCCATAGTGACTATAAGAAGGCTTGGGAGCCTTCTTTTTCACCATTTTAGATCTGTGAGAGTGTTCTGGAGTGAAAGAGGAGTAGATCTTCCCAGAGTGATTGCGAGCAATCCATGAGACCATTTGACGTGCCATTTGTTCCAAGTAGATGTTCTAACCTTTATCTTGCAAAATTTTACCTTTTTCAACTACATTAGGGGTGAAATGTTTGAGTTTAGGGAAGCCCTAGTCAGTTGTATGTTCCTAACGCTCCCCTCTAGGTCTGGAGGAGTGTTAAACACCCTTCACGACCTTCTGGGGTGAGTTAGCATGCGTTATAGTCCCTAAGGGGGGTGTTAGGTAGCATGGGCACATTTTCAAACCCCAATTCATGATTTATTTGTGATTTCTCCATCATTTGGACTAATTTTTAGGTGATTTCATGCAAGTTTTGAGCCATCATCATGAGTCTGTGGAGAGAAAGAGCTCATGACAATGAGGAACTATAGATGCTAAATGATCCAGCATGCATACTTGCTTTGTGAAGATGTAGCTTGATGAAGTATGAAAGGCTTGACTTGATGAAGGGCGAGGAAGAACTTCTAAGTTGGATAATCCAACTATGGGTTGAACACCAAGGGTTGTTCTGGATCGGGGATCATGAGATCTCAATCAAAAGAGATGACATGTACTTTCTGACAGGTTTATCATGTAGAGGTGCATGAGTGAACTTAACTAGGGGAATGATAGATCCACGTACCACCCTTGAGTTGGTCCAGACTCATTGCAGACTTGGCAGTGGCTTAGTGAGCAACAGGGTCCCCATTGAGCATATCAGGACAAGGCCCATGAGGGTTATTTTGTGAACGATCATGCACTTGGCGGGGTCCAAGAGTCCTCATGTAGCTATGAAGTCTCAACTGTTACTTTCTATTAATTTCTTATAGCCTTAGATATTCAATGGGTGTGAGGGAGTTCTTCGCTAGTTGAAGGTAGAGTTGACAGCCTGTAAGACTCATACCCAAAGGGAATTTGGGTATGATACTATCATTGTGTCATTTTTACTTGAGAGAGTGCAAGTGATGAGGCCATGGATGATATTAGGTTAGGTTGATCCCAAGGAGAAAATGTAAGGGTGAATAGCTTCACTTGTTCCTTGTACTGGAGGGGGACTAATCTAGCACTTCTTTGAGTGGCTTAGCGACCGGATTCTGATGATTGATGACTATGCCTATGAAGGCATGGACTTTACAGAATATCCGGACTTGATGCTGCCACCAAACACTCAGTGGGGGCCTCAAGGTAAAAATTCTTTTTAGAGTACTTAAAGTATTTTTTAACTTTTGATTGTTTATGTAATGTTTTTTTATTTTATGGATGAAAAAGTACTGACATGAAACATTTTCTTGACGTAGATGTGGTACCAGTGCAACCTGTGGTCATGCCCCACCAAGCAAGGTAGGGGGGTTACATAATTAGGGTTAGCATGGGTGTGGTAGCTGTTGAAGATGGATATGTTTCATAGAGTATCTGTGAGGTTATGAGGAACCTCGAAGGTCTAAGAATGGGTGTTCGTCCTATTCTCATGAGGGAGATTCCAACCCATATGCAGTGACACACAGTCGGTGTGCTTGAGCAATTTTTGGTTCCTCTTAGGAGGTTAGCTAGATTTTTTCTGAGTTTTCATGAGCAATAGACTCTTAGCAGTAACATGGTGTAGCCAGTGGGTCTCATAGTGAGGCTTAGTAGAGAAATTTTGTAATTAAAAAACCCAAGTTTTGGCAATTTTTTTATGTAAAAGACTAGATTCCATATATATATATATATATATATATATATATATATTGGTGTTGTTATAATGTAAATGTTTTTTAATGTTTTTGTAAATTTTTAACTGTGTAAATATTTACTTTCATACATGTATTTATAATAAATGAGACAGATGCCAATCTAATACATAGTTTTCTAATAAGTTAGCAACTGCATTAAATTCTCAAGGAATGTGTTCATATGTAATAAACTCAAATTGACATTCCAAGAGTCGTACCCTTAAATAATGACGTAACAAGATTGGATTGCAAATGTGATAATGATTTGTTAATTGCATAACGACAAGCTCAGAGTCTAACCTAACCACCAGATTGGAGATGACCTGAGATGACTTTTCAGTGAGAAGTGAAATTATAGACATATACTCAGCAATATTGTTGGTGGCAGTGTTAAGAAAGACTCCCCGAGAACAAAATAGTTCCGACTCAGGTGTGTAAATGACCCAAGCAGTGGATGCAATGTGCCATGTGTGATGACTGGCACCATCCATGTATCTTATGTATGGTAAGGGTGATGAAGACATCTATGCAATGAGAGGAATGTATGAGACAAATACTCAAAAAATTCCAAAACTCTAGTCACAACAAAAAGCAGCAAAACTTATAAATACATAAAATTACAAAACACATGCCCAATGCAATACTAGGCATAATACTTTTTTCAGATAGAGCCCATTTCAGGGCTCCACAAGCGGGACTCCTTCACATTCCTAAAGTTCATAAGCACATTTTGAGAGGGCCTTGGTGACGAAATATGGACCGATCCATAATGGTTGAAGCATTCCTGTCACCAAGAGGTCGTGTTTTTTTATCATAGAGTAAAATAATATCACCCTCTTGGTAAGAACAAGGCTTGACATTTTTGTCATATTGGGCTTTGACTCGACACTTATGGGCTTCGAGTTCTAGTGTGGCATCTTGACAAGTCTTGTTCAATTGATTGAAATATAGCAAGAGCTCTTCTTCGACAGTGGTTCCGAGTAAGAGTTCAACAACGAGTTTTACTGAAGGAACCCAGCACTCGATAGGTAGTACCGCTTCCAAGCCATAAGCGAGTTGGAATGGTGTAAAGCCTGTAGCAGTTTTTAATGAAGTTTGGTATGCCCACAACGCACAATATAATATTTGGTGCTAGTGGGTTTTGTGGTGACCTACTAATCAGTGGATCATGGTTTTTAGGACACCATTAACATCTTTCACTTGGCCATTATCCTCTAGGTAGTAAGAGGAATATTGTTCCTACCTAAAACCCAGCAAAAATGTTAAGTCAGACATCATGTGATTTTGAAAGAGAGAACCATGGTCTATAATGGTCATGTAGGTTACACCAAAATGACATATCACCTGATTGAACAGTAATAATGTCGCGGTTTCTCCATCAGCCCAGAAAGTGGGAATGGATTCAACCCATTTCATAAAGTATTCCATATCGACAATAATGTAGTTCTGTCCATTAGAGGAAGCAGGGTTGCATGTGACGAAGTCAATACCCCATTTGGTAGAGGGGCCGATAGAGATAACCGGGTGTAGGGGGGCTGGGGGTGCGAGCATTTTCTTTGTAAATATTTGACAAGGGTGGTAGTGATGGATTGCCTTGATACAATATTTGAAAAAGGTTGGCCAGGAGTATCCTGGCATAAAATTTTCTAGGCAGTAGACATGCCAGAAATATGGGTGCCACATGTCCCAGCATGGAAGTCATTTAAAACATGTTCTACCTCTTCATGAGCGAGGCAATGTCGAAGAACTCTATCAACACCATGACGATATAAAGTATCGTTTAACACTAAATAGTGCCGATCTTGGTGGTGGATGTGACGATGGTCACCTGATAATAGTTCAGGGCATAATCATTGCACTTGGAGGTAGAATAGAATGTCACCATACCAAGGGTCAGTTGAGTCGATCAGATAGATAGATTCATCCTAGAGAGGATCATGGACTATCTCATTTGGATTAACAATGGGAAGATCCAAAAATAGTTCTGCAAAGACTAAGGATTTTTTCTCTTTGGTAGTGGCGAAAACCAAATCAAATTGCTAGAGGATAACAATCCATTTGGAATATTTTCCTCTGATGACTTGATGAGACATAATATGTCTCATGGGATTCTCCAAAGAGATGACATTAGTCTAGTGCAACAATATATAGTGTCGAAAGCGATTGACAACAAACACAACTGCCTAGGACAACTTTTCCACATGTGAATATCGTAGTTTGGACCCAGCTAGGACTTTCAGGAGATAATAGATCACATCCTCACTAAGATCATCATGAGTTTGAACCAAGACCATTCCAATAGAGGATGGAAAGGCTTCCAGTTAAAGGAGAAAGGTGCACGAATAGTTGGGAGCACTAAGTAGTGGGGTAGATATAAGTGCCTCTTTCAAGGAAATAAATTATCGTTGGGCTTGATCATCCCACATGTAGGGTAATCTCTTATTTAGTAGGCACATAAAGCCTTTCATCATCTCAACATAGTTTACGATGTATCATCGTAAGAAGTTTTATTTCCCTTGTAAAGATTTGAGTTGTAAAATGGATTGTGGTTTGGGCAATTGAGTAATTTCCTTTACCTTATCGAGATTAACCTTAATCACGTGTTTGGAGACAATGAAACCAAGTAGGTGTCCATACTCGACAAAGAAAATTCATTTGTATAAATTCAGACGTATGCTATAGAAGGTCATCCAAGTAAGCTTGAACAATGTGTCTAATATCATGGAATGCGTAGTCCATGGCCTGTTGAAATGTTTTTCCAACATTCTTTAAACCGAATGGGAGTTTTCTATATGAAAATATTCCCCAAGGAGAAATGAAGGAAGTTTTATGTTGGTCCACAAGTTTTATGGCGATCTGGTTATAGCCTGAGAAACCATCAATAAATGGGAAGGATTCACAACCAACACAGTCATTGATTATTTGGTGGATGAACGGTGTCAGATAATTATCTTTTAGATACGCAGTGTTGAAATCTCGATAATCAACACAAACACAGATGGTACCCTATTTTTTATCTACAGGAACTAGATTGGAAACCCATTTCTTTAAGGGAATGAGGTAAATGAAACCAACATGTAACAATTTTTCCACCTCAATCTTGATGACTGTAGTTTTGTGGGGCTGGACTAGTTGAAGTCATTGGTGGATAGGCATGGAATTTTCATAAACCTTGATCTCATGCTTGACAATAGATGGATCTATGCTGGGAATTTTCTTGTAAGACCAAGCGAATACATCACAAAACTCTTTGAAAGGGCAGGTGAAGCTTGCAATTTCCTTAGGATTGTAATCGGCTCCAATTTGTATATTTTCCATGATGCCTGTCTTGATTGAAATATCAATGAGCATCGTATTTGAAAGATTTCCCATGTTCCCCTCCGAATCCAAAGCTTGGATTATTGTATAACTCGAAGGAACGATCTCAAGTGCTTCAAAGGAAATGATTTGTATAGGTGTTGTGTTCAAATCAGATATCGAAATGCAATGGTGAGAGTTTTCCCAAGGTCTCTCATCCAAACATATGATCTCTTGAATAGCTTCATCTAAAGGTAGGACTTGATTTAGGAGATCGTCAGAGGGAGAAGTTGTGGGAGAGGACACATTACTGTTGGCCGTGACCAAAGAGACAAGAGAATCAAATGCAGATTGAATGGCTTGATAGGTCAATTTGGCTGGTGGCAATGGAATTTGTTCTCCATAAGAATCAATGTATGAAGGGCTTAGGAGGATCCAAGGATCAGTTGGGTCAGGAGGAATAGTTGAGACCATAGAAACCATTTGTGGAACCGAGGGTGGAAGGAGAGGAAAACAACCCATCAGGGAATAACCCTTCAAAAGACTGGTACCGATACTGAAATAAGAGTTAGGTATGCCACCCACTAAAGGTACAGTATCGCTAGGTAACGAGGAGTAATCTGGGATTAAAAAGGAAAACTGGTCCACCATAACTATCCTTCCATCCAATGGAAATAGGATGATGTGAAAGACAATGGACACGATGGTAGTCATGGTGTAAGTCCAACTGTGACCCAAAATAAGATTATAGTCAAGTTTTTGATCCATGACTTGAATGTCGACCATTACCGTTTTCCCACTCAAAGTGATGGGATAACTAGCAAGGTAACCTTTTGGGATGAAAGTATTGTCGTCGAAATATTTAAGGGAATTCGACGATGGAGAGAGGGTTGGATAAACCAAGGTGAGCCAACATGAAGTAGATATGATGCAAGTCGAAGTTCCTTCATCAATGATGGTTCTATGTACCCCTCTTCCTTTCGAAAAACTTTGCACCTGAAATGCAAGCTAGTGGGAAAGGGGAGGTTGACATTTCTCCATATCGAATATTGCTAGCATGGAATCCTAAGGGTCAACCACACCAATAGCCGAAAGCACAACTTTCCTTTGTGCTGGACAACTTTGCAATACTTCGAGTGCAGACATACATTAGGGGATTTTTGAGGTCTAAAATGGGCCTCCTAAGAAAATTATAAAATAATAGTGGAAATAATAAAACAATATTAGATGCCATCATTAAATTTTCAAGGGAAAAATGAAAAAACTATTTTTTCAACCCGTATTTTCAACTTACCTCCCATTGGGTTTACTCAAATTTTTAGCGGAAACACTCGTTGGATGCATAATTTGATTCCGCATCCAAGGAGTACCCACGTTGCATACTTTTGATGGATCTTGGTACACAAAAACTAAGAAATATATGAAAAACGTGATTTCAATCACGTTTTTTCATGTATTTCTCATTTTTTGTGTAGAAGGGTCCATCAAAAGTATGCAACATGAGTAGTCTTTCGATGAGGAATTAAATTCTGCATCCAATGACTACTCCCATTCAAAATTTGAGTAAAACATTAGGGAGATAAGTTGAAAATACAAGTGGAAAAAGTAGTTTTATTATTTTATTATTTTTAATATTTTTACTTTTTTATCCCAAAAATGGTGAATCATCCCCCATTCCTGACATCATCATCTTGAATCCTATTGGTTCTTATAAAGTTTATTTTGGTTGTACATTTTTCTTAGGAGGCCCATTTCAGACCTCAAAATTCCGCTAATGACTAATGTTACTTATGCCAAATCTTCTATAATATTGTAGTTATGGGTAACACATCCAGATGTATTACATGTTGTGTGACGAAGTGCCCCTATTGGGGGGTGAATTACAAGATTAGAAACTAGCCTTTCAATATTAATATCGTTGGGTGGTGGTGGGTTTGAACTCGAAGCAGCGTCCTGAGCGTTAACGACTAGAGCTCCATAATTTTAGGCTCGCATTTGAAGATCTACCATTTCAAAAGTGTAAATGGTGGATGGTCCTTCACCAGCTCGAGGATGATGTGAACCATAATTGCCCCCTTGTGGGGGTTGAGGCAGGTTTGCAATAAGATGTTGTTACTACTGAGGAGGGAAAGGGTCATGTAGGACCGCGGGGGTCCTACCAGTGTCCTTTCGAGTAAGAAGATCTGTGCATTCTTTGAGCCATGAACAACGATGTGTCATATGTTCTTCTACACAGAATTTTCAAGGGAACTGGACAAGTTTGTCCTTTCCGCTGTCAGGTGGCACAACAACTTTCTACTTTGGATTGGATTGCTTGGATGGCTTCTCTTCGGAAGGAGTGGTCTTTTTCTTATTCTTCTTATTCTTACTGTTGGGTTTTTGTGTAGACTGCATAGCTTTTATCACAGTGGTAGGAAGAGAAGTTGATTGGGTAGCGGGATCAAAAGACAACTGGGCAATGTGTTTGCTAAGTTGTTTTATAGCATATTTAGAGGTAGCGTCAATAATACCAATAGTGTGCATGTCAGGTTGTTGAGTAGTGGGAGCATTGGAAGTTTTGAGGACAATAGGCATTACGTCGTATAATGTGCCAGACTATGAATTAATTAAATCTAAGTGTTGGGCATGATGAATGGATTTGTCTTCAGTGACTGCACCACCTAAGGTAATGTCCTTGGCAATTTGGGGAAGAATAGATTTACAGAACTAATCTATTAATAGATAATTCGGAAGGGACACTTTGACTAGCCTCCACCTACGTCTCCATTCATGAATGTGATGAGAGGTGTGGGTGGAGGTGTCTTGGTGTAAAGTATTAAGGCATTCCATCCCAGTTTCATAGCTGATGGGTAGCTAAAAGTGCTTTAGGAATTCCATCACCAAGGTGCCAAAGGTATTAACTGACACGTGTGGTAGCTCAATGTACCACTTGGCGACATTGCTAGTAAGGGTGTGGGGGAAGAGCTGGAGCTGGATACTATCATCCACCATGGAGTTTGACATGAGCCATAGATGATAGATGGTGGTATGTGTACCTGGATCCTCCCCTTGTTTTCCTTCAAACTTCGGGATATTGGTAGGAATTTTTTGCGGGATTGGAGGCCAATCTAAGTTATGGTATATGGGGTCATTAGTCAGTTTGTACAAATCGGGAATAATGAGTATCGCTAGAAAAGGAAAATTATTTGGTGCCCCCAATTCTGACTAGGGTGATGAGGAATGACTTGAGGGTACTTGCGGTCCTCCCATGATAGTGTTCCTAGCATTATACATAGGATTTGCTGAATAATGGTTTCCTTCAGGAATAGTCATGTATTGGTGCTATCCATATGGTTTGTTAGGTTGGGGGATATAATCTTGATTTGCCCCAAGATAAAAATTGCCCCCTTGACTTAATTGAGGTTGAGAATGGGTTCCCAAATGGATTGAGCAAGACCAAGTTGTGGGATCCCACCAGCCACATAGTTGGTCATCGGTACTTGACTGACATATGGAGGATTCATGTCAATCAATGACTATCCAGTTTGTCCTATAAATAGAGGGGGAACTGTAATTCCCCCTACTAGTATGTGCATGTTGGGAATGATGCCCCTTGGCATTTGAACCTGTGGGTTTGAACTAGACAAAGGATTGCAACCAAAAGGGCTATTGAAGGGACCCATTGTAACAATGCTATTTGGAGCGCTTGTCGAAGGTCTAGGAGCTGATGAAAAAGGGGAAGAAACCAGTATGTACTAGGTTCCTCTCATGTTGGGTGTAACTAAGTTGCTCGGACTTGGCACAGTCTGGATAGCGAGGTTCACGGTTAGTAGTGTAGTACTGACTGTCGAATGGGGAAGTGGAGGTGGACCAAAATTGTCCACAAAATCCCACGACCCATTAGTCATCGACAGAATGGTGGGTGTAGGTACAGTGGAAGACATGGTAGGTACATGTGTAACTTGAATCAATAACAGTCCTAATGGATCAGTGATAGGAGGATTATAAGGAGGTACCAAACCTTCAGTAAAGAAACCTTCCAGCAATATTGAGTCTTGGGATGTATTGATTGATTTAGTGTTAGATACTAGAGACTGATTACATGAAGATGGGTAATCCAACCTTGTTGTCACCTAGATTGATGACGATGATCGTATGTAGCCACGATGACTGATATGTTTATTAAAAAGAAAAAATATAGTGATATTGATTACAGTCTCAGTGATAACAAACTGCACCTAAGAAATTAAAAATACCCTAAAAAGTCAATCAACAAGCAGGGGATATGACTTTGTTTGATAATCACCATTTGCTGGAGAAGAAAATCATTATCGCAATGGATAAAAGAGAGAGTTGGCCAAATGTACAATTACGATTACTCTTGAGCTTCGCCTGAACCTCAGATTAAGCAGCCAAGTACTCTCGTGAATATGAACACCCTCCCAAAAACCAAAGACATAGTAGGTTTGTTTATTTAGGCATGAGGGAAACCCGCCCCAGTCACCTTATTTTCATCCCTAAAACGTATGGCCACTATGGTTACCTCAAATCACAGACACTACCAGGGGGACATGGTTGTAGATAGTACACTGTGTGGGCAGGATACCTCAGTCCCCGATTCAGTTCTGATACCCCCAAAGGGATCCTTGATACACAGAATACCCAAAGGAGATGTAATTCAAGGTGGGCTACCTTATCTCATATTCCAATGTTGTCTCGCATTTAGCTCCGCTATGACTGGAGTGGTCCTAGATAGTATGAGTGTAGCAGGATTTTCCCTCTTTAATGACAGTAGTCTCGATTTTACGATCTTGGGCAGTTAACTCACAAGTTCCTAACCCAAGATCCTAGTCTAGACTAATATGTTTGTTTATTCAAAAAAGATTTTTTGATTGATTTTTTTACAAGATAAATTTTAATTGTACTTTGTTAATGTCTTTGGAAGGGGTGTTGACGTATGGAGTTTTGTGGGACTCTGACACAAACCATGTAGAAAATGATTTTAATTTCACTTCGATGATTGACTTATTTCTACAAGGAGAGGATAATTTATATCTCAATCTATACTATGCATCTAGTATAGTAAAACACAAGCACAACTTGTAGACATGCAATGTTCTTTAACAACTTTTAAAAGAAAATAAATGCAGAATCTAACCAACTAAGTAGAAAAACTGTAAAAAAATTGTACTTTCTTTTTCTTGAAAAACATAGGCAGTAAATATATTTTCCTAAAAATAAAAAATTCTTAGGAAACAGGCAACCAAACAAACATGCAAAACTACAGATCCTTGATCATATTATATTCCCCAACCCAAGAGTTCACAAAACTAGTTGTTTATTAATATTTGGCTCGCTAACACACTTCAGAAGAGGACACAGAGTTAGTGACTGCACTAACGCTCTGTCTCCAAGCCAAAAGAGCTTTATAAAGCTTTGGTTTCACTATTAGGGTGTGTTAGGAAGGAAGAAGCTCAAAAAGAAGTCTTTTGGGACTAGAACAAAAGTTGAACACAATGAGGAGGGTGTTGAATAGTCCTGAATAGTCAGAAATGGAACCAAGAACTACAGGCGGGCCTGAAAGAAAGAGAGATTTGGGAACTTGGTAGGAGAAAATTGGGAACTAAGTATCGTCCCTAGTTGAGTTGCCAATTATGCTATAGGGATCAATGCACGAGTCATTGTGGTCAAAATACCCTCAAGGATCTTGCTGTGATCCTTGGAAAACAGATCAAATTAGCTGCAACTGGCCCAAACATGAGACATGTACATATCCCCATCAATGAAATGATAATCAAAGTAGGAGGGAAGACTTTTACCTTGGACCTTAGTGCAATTTTGCTAGAGAACCCAATGTAGTAGAGTGGAAGACCTCTCAGCCAGCTCTAAGGTCAATAACTACACATAGACAAGACGAAAAGAATACTACAACATATAACCTTGATAATCAAAACAAGAATACATAAGGATATCTAACAACATATATCTAAGCTACCCATAACCAATGGTATTGTGTAAACATGTAAATGAATCATAACATCAACACCATGGAGTAAGAAACACATCTATGAGTCTATATTAATGATAGGAAAGGGTGATTAAAACCATACGTATCAACAAGCTTGCCTTACTCCTTCAGCTCCTCTCTCTCTTCTTAACCTCTTGGTGAACCAATGTCTCATGCAAAGTTTCAACAATAGGTAGGCAATCCTTTCAATTATTTCTACCTCTTTCACAATTCCCCAAGCCTGAAATATATAGAATGAGAGGGTAATCCTTTCCAACTCTTTCATGAGCTCCCTTTGGGAAAAGCTGGTATTTTTCCATGCTTTATTGATATTTCCCTTTCCATTAGACTCCATTAGGAATAGGAATATCCTCAAATAGGTTGAATATGGATGTTTCCTACTTTTCGGGCTGACATATAAGTAAATAGTGAGATATTATTCAGTCAACCCACTCCTTTTACCTTTGCAAACTCACCAAATCTAACTAACGCTGCTCCTAAGGCAACACAGAGAGTTACCCTAGGGAATAACACCCTTGGTTCATGCCCGAGGAGCATTGTAACTCTTCTTGCTGGTTCCTGGGGAGCATTACCCTAGCAAATAGGACTGTGAACTTGGTCAATATTTCAATCAAACTACCTATCTCCTCTGAGTTGACGAGGAGGTCATTTTCCTATATAATAGCTGTTATTTGATAAATTTTGATGATGTCATCCATAATTTACTCTTCTTTAACAAGTTCAGTATACCTCACTCCCTCCGATGGATCTAAGGGAACAATAACTTTGATATTATTTCTTTCAAATGTCATTTTACTTTTATTTAAGTTAATTATAGCCATGTTAGTAAATTCCCAACCTAATCCAAGCAATGTGGGATAGGGATTACTATCATACACACTCTCAATCACTCCAAAGTTAGTGGTAGTGTGCACTTTGTCAATGTCTGTTGTGACACCTGAAAATATTCCTAGAGGGACAATCTTCTACTGATTGACCATCTTCAGCTAGATAGTTGACCATTGGAGCTTTGACTTACCCATCAATTCCCAAGTTTTCTTCGGCAAGACATTGGCATTAGATCCTAGATCCATGATAACTTGATCCATGTCGTATTCTCCAATCTGCATTATAAGCCTCATTTCCTTTCAAGTCCACTTCTTGTGTCTATGTAGATTATTTATTGCATGGATCTCACTCTGTGGTACCTCTTTAGAAGCACAAGAATCTATCAATTCCTGCAATCCCTCTACGACCTTCTGATTGTTCAACAACTTCTTGTAAGTCCGTAGAAAAGACTCCAAGATATCTAGATCCACATCTTGTGTCACAACTGGTACTATCTCGCATTTATCCTTCTGAGTTGTCTGCGTGGAAGAGGTTGAGACCCCATCATCCATAAATCTTCTCCTCACCTCCATGAATACCTTCTTTTCCTTCATGATATCAAAAACAAGAAATTTTTCAGTAGTTTGTCTTACACATATAGCTTTAGCTTCGTTTTTCCCATCATATCTATCATTTACATTCATAGCTCCACTTCTTGTTACGATGCCGATGCGTAGTTCATCCTCCCTTGGCTCAATGGTCATCATTTGAATATTTGTTGCAAGCTTTTATTTCCTTTTCTCTTGCATCTTCACGATAAGTACATGGCATTCTTCTATCACATGATCAAAAGACTTACAGTAGTTATAGGTTTTCATAGGGTTCTGATAGTCTCTTGTGAAGTGTCCTACCTATCCATAGTTATAATGAATAATATGGCCACATCCTCAACTAGGTCCTTGTCCTCATGCTCATCCTTGAAATCCTCTGCAACTAGTTTGCTAGCCTAGATCTTCGTGTGTATGTCCTTCACCTTGCAGTATATAAGTATCAGCAGTGCACTCCATCATCAAGCCATAACTCAGAAATTTTTTCTCATTATGACCTAATGATCTACAAAGTTACAAAATAGTTGCTTCGGGGTCTGTACATACTTCTATAAGAGGTATCAATCTTCAGAGTGATGTTGACCTCTCGTTCTAAAAATTTTCGACTACAACCCTGGGTTTACTGGATTAGGTGTTCCACTTGCCAAATAATCTCTGAATGCAGGACATTTATCCTTATAATGACACTCTTCTTTGCATTTTGTACACCATAATTATGATCGAGTTTCTTTACCTTTCTTGATATCTTGAAATTCCAAGGTCAAATTTTCTAGTTACTTTTAAATATGTTGTACTCCTGAATGAGTATCTCCAATTGGTGAAGCTTCTAGCTTCATCATAATATATAATGCTTAAGCTTGAGTCGTGATCTTCTACTATGTCAAAGGAAACCTAATATGTGGCAGTAGCGCCACTATGAACCATTCCTTATGATGTTCTGGGGGTATATTAAAGCTTACTTGACCCATCAATAGTTCGAATCATTGATCCAACTCCCACACAGATTCAGTCATTGTCTGTTTGATTTCTTTTAGCTCCATGATGCATCGTGATTTTGATTTTGGCTTCTTGAATTTTGATACCAATGCTTTCTTAATTTCATCCAACGAAGTAGTCATATTAGTCACAAAGTATTTCATATACCATGTTAGTGCTCTTTCTTGCAGTGACGTGACGAGCTGCACCTTCTTTACATCGTCACTAGTGATATGTCTTGATATCCATACTACATCATCTACAAACCAGAATTGATCAGGATCCTCTTATCCCAATCCTTTAAAAATAGGTAGCTTAATGCCATTGACCATTTTCCTTCTAGGGGGCTAGGTGGAGGGGGAGGGGTAGGGGATGTATGGGAAATATGGGGAATGGGATGGGGTGTAAGGGGGGTAGATCGATATAGAATCCCAAAGGCGCCCTGATTTTTCTCAACTCCTAACTTCGATGCGCATTTAGGATTCCCATCTCCTTTATCTACAGAAACTCAAAATGAAGGTCCTAACCATAGTCCATTGACTCGTCCCCAAGTCAATCTCCCCTGGGTGTTGTCGGTGCTATTGCTATCGGTGTTGTTGGTGCAGTTGACATTTCTATTGATTCCTCTGTTGTTACTACGTGGATTTTTTTGCTCGTGCTGCTGCTACTTCTTGTTGTGTTGTTGCTATTTCATGCTCTGTTGTTGCTTCTTCTTGCTAGCCTTATTTTCCAAATGAAGGCACAAAGTCTGGTACTGCAACAATTTCTACTTGGTGGAATCAAGTGTAATCATCAAGAGCTACTTTCCAAGGTCCAGTAATTGCTTCAAATTGCTTGAGGAATTAGGTGTCCCTCCTAGAAGTAGGTTGGTCTGGTCGACTGCTTAGTAGGGAAACCCACTACTCCATTCTATCACAACGTTCTCTAGGGCATTGACATGCGTGTCAACTAGTGATCGAAGGTATCAGATCTTATTTTTAGTATTTTTCGAATCACCTTCAATGTGATGGACTTGGACTTCTAGAGAGGCTACCTTTGCTTCAAACTTCTTCCACTGGTCTCCGTCCTTGGAGTTCCGGATGTCGGCAAGGAGCTGCAAAATTCATTTCCAGAGTGGATATACTAGTTTATCTTTTGTGGCCAGGCTCTTGGACTAGTCATGGACTTAGTGCATCAGAATGTACCCATCATTCAGAGCATTAGAATAGAGGCTTCCAAAGTGGCAACAATAGTGATCTTTTGTTCACTCTCATCAATGTAGGCCATGGAAGGATTGGGCAGAGTCTTTCTTGAAAAGTCAAGGCTTTGTTTGAGCTCTCCATTGGTGGGGATAAGTTCAATGCATGTAGCTTGAATGTGGTCACAACATTTGACCAAGGTGCACACAGAAAAGTCCTCTGGTGCTTCAATGACCACATCAGCAATGGCAGGCCAAAAAATTTGGAACCGCAAAGTTATTTGGTCAACCTATGTTTGCAGTTGTTGAGTGGCCAGCTGTATGAGCCCAAACAATTGTGAGGATGACTAGGTCTGAAGATTATCTTGTTGCATACTGGATGGTTGTGGGAATCTTCTATAAAATAACTAACCACTAGAAATGAACCTATCAGAATGGCCTTGTGGAGAGGTGACTTGCTCCGAGGGTTCTACAAATTGGGGCATTACAGGGATAGAAATTGGGTTTGTGACAATCGAAAAACTTAAAAAAAAGGGAGCCATAAAGGGCTCAATAGTTGTAACAAGTGGTTGTAAGGTGTTGGGCATTACACTTTGTAGTGGGCCCTATTATCACTCTATAATTTCCCATGGTTGTGGAGAGGAACCTAGAGGTAACTACGAAACCACCTACAAAGCTGAGATTTAGCCGTTCCAGCTTTACAGAGGGACCTCTCTTTTTTATTTAGATTTTTGTTTTAAGATATTAGGCTAGTTATTGAGTTTTGAGGTTGGTTTTTCAAAGATTTGGTTGAAAATTTTAGGTAAATACCATTGGGCATGAAGTCATGAGTCTTTGGATGATCAAATACAAAAATAACAGAGCAGCTGTAACAGGGTAGGATAGGAAAACTTTTGGATCTTTCAAATTATTTATGGAGTGTATGGGATGAATGTGATTTAAGTTCAATTAAATATAGAGAATGCTAGGATGAATTATATACTTAACACCATAATTAAAACATTGACATTGTTTACAAGCCATAGCAGAGTACACTTAAGCAAATTCATGCCTTTATCTTCTTGAAATAATAGAGACAAAAAAACATATGGAAAACTGAGAAAATAATGATTTCACATGAGAAAGTAAATCACCAAATGGTTTGACATGGGAATCCTGGAAAAAAACTCTCTATATTATTGCAAATTTATCACTTTAGTACAATGCAAAACTTACATCAAAATATGGCTCCTTTCTTCATACAAGTTCCAACCTTTTCTAAGTCCTTTTACTAAGTATTTATAGAAACTTTTTACATCTCAGATCAGACTTCAAAATAAAATATATTTACAAAATAATATCTGTTAAAGACAAATATTTTAGATATAGAAGAAGAAGATTAGGAAAATATGGTAAAATTTGTTGTGTTGTTGAGGGTTTGAAGGAATCTGGGGCTGACTGTCGCTATTTTGCTACAAATGTTGTTTCTCTGTGGCCAAAATTTCAGGGATTCAGTTGTACTTACTCGAAAAACTCTAGAAACTGGTCCCACATTTCTTCATTTGGGATAGAAAATAATATCATGTTTATAAACCTTTCGTCCACTTCAGTGTAAACGTCAAAGGTTGGCTTATTGAGAAAAAGGTGATGAATCTCATACTAAATATTTAAATCAAATTGTAGGCCCTCTATGAATGCTTCTCTACTAATAACTCCTTTGGCCTTTACAAACTCTGAAGTATCAATAACTATGTTACACAACGATTCCTGGTAATTTTCTAATGGAATCAATTTTCCATTAGAATTCCTCAGAGTAGGTAGACCCTTTTCCTATAGTAGTGTGAACTTTCTGTTGAATCTTTTGACTTGCAACTCTAGCTCCTTACATTTGTTCTCTAGTTGTATCATCAAATTCCTTTTCGTTAAAACTCTTTTAAGCTCCATTATTGTTTTTGTACTTTATGGAATGTTTATGTCCTCTAATTCATCCTTGGTATTGGAGTTTAACAACTTAATAATATTGTGTACCTCTTCTAGTCTGTGCTCCAAATATTCTTTAGTATTTTGTATTGTTGACTTAACTCTTTGCATGAGTTCTTCCTGCTCAAAAGTGATTTGAATTGATGGCCACATATTTGTTATATTAGCATTTATATTCTGCCAAATGCTATTTTTGGCCTTTGCCAACATCTGAATACTAAAATATTGATCTTCATAATTTTAAATTTGTTGAATGAGCCTAAAATTATTTTGCACTTATGTTAAATAGGCATTATCAACTTTAATTTTATTCTCCTCCATTCGAATCAATGTTGTTGATAACTTCTCTTTCTCTGCCTTAACTGATGATAATTATTCCAAAGCTTTAGCAAGCTCTTTTGTAGAATCTAAATATGTGGCCTTTGCTGAAGTCTCTACTATTGTACCTATGCTTGATGTAGATGTCCTTGTTGCTTCCCACTATTCCTTTTCTCTTAATAGTGTTTCCATGTCCTGCTCCATTTTTCATATTTGTGCATTCTTCTAAAAAACTATTGTAAATAATTTTTCCTTTTCCATATCTATGCTAGCAACTTCTTTAGCTTCAGGATGTTCCATGGATGGTAGCTTCAACTGCTTTCTTAATGCTTGAATATCTACCTATTTTCTCTTGATAAGATCTTCTGCTACCTTGATATTAGCAAGGTCATGTCCTAGATTTATTATCAAATCTTCTAGAGATTTTATTCTATTGCATTTAGAAAATGAGGACAACTTCTCAATATTCAACTTATAACGCATGTTATTCAAGGATGACTATAAATTGGAAACATTCATGGTTGAATTGGTGATTGTTGAAAAGATCAGCTCCCCTGTTTGCTTGTGTAAATCGATTTGATCGATTTCATGTATCTTCTTTGTATAAATTGTGAAAATGAAGGCTTTGTAGTCTTCAACACTCCTGGGGGCTGACACTAGAGGTTCCATGAAGGCCATTTTGAATTTTCCTTTCTCTAAATCAAATGCAAAGAGCAATCTATGTTGAGATTTTGTTGTCTTCTTTGAAAATTCTGAGAAAGGTGAAGCCTTTAAAACTTCATTTTTCAACTTTATATCCCTGTACCTTGAAAATATACTCTGCTGAGTTGAAATTTGAGAACTAGAAGATATTGGAGACTAAATTGTTGGTTCTAAAGTAAGTGAGTGAATTGTTTCTTCTGCTTGAGGAAAAGGATTTACAAGAGTTCCTTTCAAAACAACTGTGGCTAGCTGCTATGTATCCCTTTCTTCTGGAGATTCATCTTGGATAGTAACTACGGGAGGATCAACATGAGGGTTTGATTTTTGAGTACTATTTGGGTCCTTCTTTTTTCCTTTTAAAAACAATAAATTATGCACCTTCTATTTCAAAGTTAATAGGGGACATTTCCTCTCTCCTCCTTTTGACATCCTTCTCCTTAGGAATAGGTGTCTGCATGGATGACTGACTAACCATTCATTCTTCAGATTCTTGAAAAATTCCCTTTGTCCATTCCTCTTGGTTAGCTTATTGTTCAATTTTGGGCCTTCGTGTATGTCCATAGGAAGTACTCTTTTGTTCCAATCTATGTTTTGAAATGATGCCTAGAGTATCATAAGACCAAAAGAAACTAGGCTTAAATTTCATTTGACTCTAAATAGATTCCACGTCCTTTGTTGTATCTTTTGTGTTGAGAATATAAGGACCTATATTAGCTGTTATCTTGAGCTGTTCTTTCTTTTTGTAGGATACAAAGTGCATTTCATCCATGTTCAACATTTACCTAGTGTATTCTAATGCAAATATTATGACTAGTACAAACACTGGTAACCTGTAAGGAGGAAAATCTAATCCATATATTCTAATTGCAGTACGATTCAGGTATAAATACCAGTCTCCAACTTTTGATTTCTCTGACAAGTGAAGTATATTATTTATCTCTGGTGAAATCCTTGAGATAACATCACTGCAAACTAAGCATAATGAGGTATGTAGAAACTTATCAACAAATTTAGTGTAAGTATACTCCTATGAGTTATTTCTAATCAGATAACTATAGTGAATCATTTACAATGGGTTTCTCTCATTATCTGTCTTCTGTAAAGGAACTTTGAACCTCTATGACTGATGAAATAACATAAGATAAACCAATATTGAATGATATTTGAAAACACCTTTGGCTTTGAAATTTACAAATTGACCATGCATTGCATTGAACAGAAATTGACTATAATTGAAAAGAATGGATGGCTTCTTGCCAGCTACAAAAATTGAGAAAAATCACAAAACTATTTCATCTACCATTGATCATTATAATACCCAAGTAGTCGGGTTACCATAGAATTTATTTGTTTGGACATTTATGGGAAGATCGAGACTGGGTATCAGGGATTGGTCTGAGGTAATCCAACATTTTCAAGAAGGAAACATTCAAAGATTTGCACTCTCTGAGGGAAAGTTAGTTTTTTGTATAATTCACAATACATCGGTTGAAAAAGGATGATGGGAGGCTTGGTATTCAAGTTGCAGGGTCTGGAAAACAAATTCAGGGGAAATGGAGAATATGACTTCGTTATTTGGGAAATAATAACTTTTTGGCTTGGCAGGTATCGGAGATGGAACCAAGTGGAGAATTAAGGGAAAAAGTGAGTTTGGGGGAAAATAAACTGAGGGAGAAGGGATTCCTAAATGTTTAGATCATCACTTTTTTCAAGGAATTTTTGTTTTTCCTAGTTGTGAAGTTCGTAAAGGTTGAATTGACACTGTGTCTCGGCAATTTTATATTGGGTGTTGATTAGAGGGGATTTATCAAAATCAAGGATAGGGGAAATCATGGTATTTTTCTATGAAACTTTCCCCTTTCCTTTGTGTGTTGACATGGTGGAAATATAATAATAGGAAGGAGGAAAACCAGTATTGGAACAGGCTCAATAGAAGTAATTCTAATGAACAAGGTTACCCGGGTGAAAATTGGTCGACTTCGTGGAGGAAAAACTATTGTAGAATGTTGACAGTTGGTGGCAGCTCGATCTTCAACCTGCAAAATAAATGTTGTGGTGAAAGGAGTGAATTGTAGACTTGCATGAGTTTTTATGGTAGTTCTGTCGGTTTGATAACAGAAAAGTTGACGTTATGGATAGGGGAAAATTTATTGAGAAAATGGATAAACAATGGAAACTTTAAATGCGATAACATTAATATTGGAGTTGTCTGAAATGATTTGATTGTTGAATGGCTAGTCAATGTGTAGGAGGTGACGTGGTAGGACATGCGACAGGAGGGTAGTGACGGATGTAATGCATAGCTCGCGAGAGATGGCGATATTTCAGGGGGGTGTGCAGGTGATAAATAGTTTCAGGATGGGACCCCTCGAAATTCTCCAAGAGCCGCCATGTGACCCAAACTGGTTTGGGTAGAAGCCATTCCCTCCCCCCCCCCCAACTCATGTTAACTGTCGAGAGTGAGGGGGGGGGGGGGGGGAAGGGGAATCATCCCTTTGCCGTATATCTTGACGTCGTTGATCTGGGCCGTTGATTTGAGCTTGTCATTTACCCATAAATGACAAATGAACTTTGTCGTATTATTTCATAACAAATACATTATAAGAAAAGTTTAAAAATGTATGAAATTGACATTTTTTTTAAATTTACAGCGGCATTTTGATTGGCTTGTTATAGGGGCTTATTTTTTTATTTTCTAATTTTTTTCTTTTTTTCTTTTGTTTTCATATATAGATATATATATATCCCCTATTTAATTTGTTTTCATTTTTCTTTCTCTTTTTTAATGATATTTTTTTATTTTTTTCTTCTTTCTTTGAACTTTTGAAAATAATTTGGAGAATATAATAATTATTTACAACATATCATGTGATAAAATCAACAAATATTCATCAATTGATCCTATAAATTATGGGACCCTAACAGGTCTGACCCTAATATCAAGGATATCATGGATGTGGTGGTGCCTTCTCCATTGGGGAGTGTCATGGCAGAATAAATATTGGAGTCGACCTCTATATCTTTAGTGCTTATTCGTGCTCCGGAGGGAATGGGATCTAACAGGGTTATGGAAGCAGATACTATATGCTCGGACGTATCTCATGATCTAGGTGAAACGATGGAGGTGGAAGGTGGGATTTATTCTACAATGGAGAAGGCCATGGTGGTCTAGGGTCCCTCGCTGGTGAGGTCAACTATAGCCATCAAACGATTTACCTTTTGCTTATTTGCTTTAGCTTGAGGCTTGGTTCTTTTTGGTTGCCTGGGTTTGGGAATGGTCAGCTTGGAGTGTGAATGGGGTCCTATATGTAGGATAGAAACAACAAGGGGTGTAGTAACCAGAGGGTTCTGTTGTGAAAAACCTTGCAACCAATAGAGTTAGGACCCTCACCTAATGAGTTAGTTAAGTTCACAATGGTCTACTTGAGAGAGCTCATTTTCTTCTTCATTTGGGTGAACATTGGCTACAAGTCTTGCTCCGCCATCCGCTTCCTGGTGTCCAAGACTTCCTTGCCCATTAATGGTTGTAGTACCATCCCCCTAACAAGTATATATATTTTCCTTCTCTAATCTCGCATGCAACTCTCCGCCATGACTCGACCTCCATAGGGAATGCTTTAATAGATAGTGTGAATTTTTGTGCCCGCATCTAGAAAGTGAGTGGGTGGACGCAATGCAGTCTGAGGAAAGTATTTCCATGAGTGACCCCAAACTAGATTGACGTTGAGTACTCATCAAGAAGTGCCCTGGGGATTCTTTTAGTGACCCTTATTACCTCAAGCATCTTAACATACCACCTACCAAAATAAGCTTCATTAATATATTTTCTTCTCGTGTCCCCTGACATCGACCATGGTGTATACGAGAGAGCCAAGGGCTGGTCTTCTGAGATTTGTGCCAAGTCTCTACCCTTTGGGGGGCACCACTTCCACATTGCTAGAGTCATTATCAGATAGCCAAAAATAAAATTGGTGCTCCTTTTATAGACATCCTCACAGGCCTCAAACAACTCATTCAGTAGGAATGCACACCAATTCAGTTGGGCACCCTCTGCGCAGTGCTCCAAACTGAAATGGTGTCCAGTGTGCATTCATTCCTTGAAAAATGATGCATCACCTTCCCTGTGATTATGTAGTAGGAAAATTTAATATGTTCTTTGTTGATGAGGTTGATTTTTTCTCCCTTCCCACCTCACTTGGTGTTGTACTTTCCATAGTAGTCATTATCACCTTCCTTCTTTGCTCTTTTGGAGTTCGTCTAGAATGTCATTGAAACTATATCCCCTATGGCCCATAAACCTATGAGACGTTGAATATTATCCACATGAACTCAATACTCTTTTTCCAGCCAGAGAAACCTGTGAGGGATCCTGCTGATCAAAAGTTTTGTGCACTGCATTGCATCCAGAGTCCTGTGGAACACAGGCAAAGTTCCAAAATTTATCAGTGTTGAACATTGAATTCCTTGGTATCCCACCTTGGCCTTGACTATTTTTGTTCCATCATCCCTTATAATCATCTCTATGTACACTTCCCGCTTCAGGGCCGAGAATTGAAAGGAGTCTGACAAATCATTGTCCACAAGCGTGGCCTTGTCGTATTTACCATAGAGCGGCTCTGTGATGGAAATCCTATCATCCAACCTATCTTTAGGAATTGAAACAATTGTCTTTGTCATCTTGGAACGTCATTGATAAACTGAAATTACTAGAGGCTAACAACAAATTCCTGGGTGACAACACTAAGAACTAGACTGTGACTCGAACGACTCTATCACCTTAGCTTTAAACTCTAAGAACTTCAGCATATCCATGCAAAATAAGTAGACCAACTTCGACACAACATTTCTAACAAGACTTTCTAACTAATTACTACGTTAAATTTTCCTATGCAAACTTGAACGTGTTAATCCACCATCACCTAATCTGAACCTGACTTGGCTAATGTACTTCTGGAAAAGACAAGGTCGAGAAGATGGGTAATAATGTTAGTGTAATAGAAGATCTTTAGGAGTTAATTTTTCTATAATGTGAAATATTTTATAGAAATTCAGCCGAACAACAATATTATTGGATAATTATTACCAAAACAACTCCTAGTATGTGTGGCTTACCCTTGTCCCCCCACCTGACCACAATCAGTTGTAGTGTCGTGACATGGAAAATACAACTGAACTTGACATTCTAGGTTTATTTTATTGAAAATAAAATGACTAGCGAATTGATTGACTGAACTCATTCTAAATCAACTAACTGACTCCTACTAACTTTTCCTAATCCTACCTATGGTCTCTTTGTAGAGACCCAATCAATTTTGAATGTGAATCTTTGGTTGGTGGAAGGGTTTCAGGCTTGCGCCATTCACCCAACCTGGTAGTAGTATTCCATCCATTTGTGTGAGCTTCATAGCTCTAGAGTCCCTGATCTCTGCAACTATGAACGACCCTAGCCAGTGCATTTGTAGCTTGCCCAAAAAATTCTAGAAATTGTTGTCATATAACAAAACCTAGCCCCCGACCATGAAGGATTTTTTCTTGACATATATGTCATGTCATGCCTTATGTCTTCTTTGCTCGACTGACTCATGAAAATCTACTAGAAACATAGCCTCATCTAGTTCCAATAGCTCCTCCAATCACCTCTATAGTGACGCTTCTTCTGTCATTCTTGTGGCCTGAGAGATGAAAATTATTGGGATTACAAACTTTGCTGGCACAACAAATTCTCGTCCATACACCAATTAGAATGGCGTCTACTTGTGTAACCTCTTCACTTTTGTGTGGTATGCCTATAGCGTGGTTGGCACCCCTTCATACCAATCATCCGCAAACATACCTTTGTTAAGCCCTTTTCAAGTATCCTGTTAAATGCCTCTAAGTTCCATTGGCTTGTGGATCATATGCATTTCTCTTATGATGATGTATCAAGAATTTTTTCAATAGAGAAGCAAATGTTTCGTTAATGAAGTGAGTTCCTTGATCACTTGTCAGGCTTCTTGGGCACCCAAACCTTGAGATTATATTTTCAAATATAAACCTTTCAGATGTGTATGTTGTACAATATTTCACCGAAGTCACCTTAGCCCATCTTGTTAGATACCCCATCACTGTGATGATGTACATGGCCCGAGTCTGACGCACCAACGGATTGATCGGATTGATGAAATCAATTTTCCACTTTTCAAATATCTGCAAGGCATGTACAGGTTGTAGTGGGAGCTTGTTGCAATGGGATGGTTTCCCAACTCTATGGCACACATCACATCCTTTAGCATACTCTTTAGCATCCTTATATATTGTTGGCCACCATAGCCCTGCCTGCAAAACCTTCTATGTGGTGGCTTTCCCTCCTACGTGGCCACCCACAACTCCTGAGTAGCATTCTCTTAAGACCTCTTATCACCCATGATGGAGGAGACACCATCATAAAACCTAATCTAACCCCAAATTATATAGATGTCACAAAATAAGCTAATAATTGGCTTCTCGCATGACCATGTATCTTCTTTGTGTTATCATGTACTCCTCTGAGCATTTCCCTATGGCTAGGAATGACATGATCTCTTCTAAATAATCAGGTATCACTTCCACTCTGAATAAATTGACATCGGGAAGGTGGTCATCTAGGGAATTCCCACTTTCCCTTGGTTCCAATATTGATAGGTGATCAAGCCCAATGTTCAACCAACCTGGTTTGACGATTACTTCAAACATAAACTCTTGGAACAATAGAAACCATCTGCAAATTCTCCCTTCTAATACCGGCTTATTAACCAGGTATTTCAATGTTGAGTGATCTGTAAAGAATTTGAATGGGCCCCCGAGAAAGTAGTGCCTAAACTTTTGAAGAGAATAGACCATAGCTAGTGCTTCCCTCTCAGTCATGGTGTAATTTTTCTCTATAATGGACAACTTCCTACTGGCAAAATAGATTGGATGGTCCAACATTCCTTCTCTGGGTTGGGCCAATATTTCTCCCAGAGAAATTCCAAATGCATCAATATGTACATGGAATTGCTTATTCTAGTTTGGATATACTAGAATCAAAGAACTTACCAACTTCTCCTTCAATATATTCAATGCAGCTTGATAGTCCTATAACCATGAAAATGCTTCGACTTTCTTGAGCAGCTTGTCGATTAGGGCAATGATGAAGGCATAGTTGCAGATGAATCTTCTGTAGCACCAGTATGGACCAATGTTGATCTCAACTTATTCACATTAGCTGGCAGGTCCATGTTAAAAATTTTCGTAACCTTGGAAGGATCTATATAGACCCCATCCTTGCATATAATGTGACCTAGGAGTGTACCGAATGTAGCTGCAAATACACATTTGTTTAGGTTCAAGGATATATGTAATTGTGTGCAACAATAAAAAATTATCCTAAGTAGGTTGGCGTGCTTCTTCAACAGGTTGTATATTGTCTAGTCATCCATGTATACCTCCAAGAACTTATGAATGTAGTCTCTGAATGCTGCAATGACAATAAGGGAGAATATTGTAGGTGCATTCATAAGGCCAAATGGAATCACGTGGTAAGCGTACTGCCCCCATTTTCTAGTAAAATTTGTCTTCTTCTTGTGCTTCTCAGCTATTCAGACCTAATGGTAGCTTGAAAACCCATCCGTGAAGGAATATGCCTCATTCCCAGGAACGTTTTCTAGGACCTCAGCACTGAAGGGTGTGGGGTATGGGTTGTGCATGCAAGCATTGTTAAATCTGCGATAGTCTACACAGACTCTTATCTCCATAGCATCCTTTTTTTTTGTATCACTATTAGGCAGAGGCATTCCACCTTGTCCACTGTGAAAATAAGTCTCGCCTCTAACATTTTGTTTATTTCATTCTTGACCTTGTCCTTAACCCTTAGATTCAATGTGTATGGTATGTGCTTTACTGGCTTGGTGTCAGGCTTCAGTACAATCTTCATTTCTCCTATGTCTCCCTTAATTCCTTTTAAATTCGCAATGAATGATGGGAATAAATCCTCGTACTCCCATAGGAGATCAAAAATATATGTTTTCATGTGCTCTTCCTAGTAGTCCCTAATCAATGTTAGCTTAGGTTTATCCTCCATTCCAATGTTGTGCTTCTACAACTTCACTGGGAGTAAGTGCAGAGAATATTTTATGGGTCCCTCCTAGATATCCCTCTCCCCATTTTTTACGGGTCCCTCCTAGATACCCCTCTCCCATTTGCTCTCATGAAACTCAGGTGCCTCATCGCTTCCAGGCTGTCCTCCTTTAGATCTGCGTTAACCTTCCCGCAGGTCATTTCTTCTAGGTATCCAAACTCATAAAATCACCGTAGTATCCTCTCATCGATGCATCCATCAAATAACTAGCCTAATCTGAAGATGATCCTTTTGATAGTGTGTAAAGCCTCAGTCAGTCGTTTGTCACTATCCTTGAATGAGAAACTATTGATAACTTATTTGACCATAGTGTCCCAATCTCCCATTTTCCTTCTTACCTCTTCTTTTCTACACCACGCTTGAGGAACTGTGCCTGATGTGTGTATGAACACGTGTACCCATAGTTCCTTCAGAATTCCTTCTCGATTCCATCTATCTTTACAGCTATTCAAGTGTTGTTGGGTATCCAAGTTCCCCCGGTAGTTTGCAAATTCTTGTGGGTGCTCCCCCACATGCTTGAATATTTCCCTTATGGCCTCCTTGATCCTTTCCCAATCCTAGAGGTATTTGCGATGGACCCCCCCACCATTGTACTAGAGTCACTTGTAGCGTAATGTTTGATAACGTTATTTTATGGTTCTCCCTTATAGTTCCATCAACCTTGTTGAGAAATACATCTACAAGGTCTATTCCATTGAAAGTGGGAAAGTATCTTACCTCTATTTCGATCCAGTTGACACAACATACTGTAGCCTAGCTTCTAGTGTCGACCTCATATCCGCATAGCTTCCAAGCATCCCATGCAGCTTCTGAGCTGACCTTAGATCTATGGATACTCCTCCATCTAATTGATGCTTCAGCTGCTGGGTTAATGTAAACCTTTCTCCTACCCATTTTTAACCTATAGATCTAGTTTAACATCCCTAGATCTTCTCTATCATCTAAATGTTTCATGAATCTGGGTGCTTGGTACAATTCTACTGGCTAGATGACTCATACTCCTTCTACTTCAAAGACCATCAACTCCTTCTTCAGATCAATAATGGCATAATTTTCATTGGCCTAGTCAATATCTAATAGTGCCAGGTAACGATCTTTATCTCCCATACTATCAATCACCTCAAAATCCGTGTGTCTCTTCACCCCTACCACATCTACCTCTACATCCTCTAGTCTCCCAATCGACAGTATACAGTATTGGTTGTCCATCCTCAATTGGATTAGTGAGAACTTCAGTTCAAGTTTCCCTAGCGTGTCCCATGTCTTTCTTGGTAGAATATTGACGTTGGAGCCCAGGTCTAACATAGTATCTTTGGTTTGAAATACCGTGACTTGTGCATCAATCTTGAAATCCCTACCCATTATCTTCTTATTTCTTCTAACTCTCCTTGTGTGCTTCTCAGGAAAATTAGCAGAGATATTCCCTTGTGTGCATCTGGTCATTGTTGAAAATTTTTAGGAATAGTCTAGAACATTCCTGAATAGGGCTAGCAATGGTGGATTTTGGAAGGTCAAACATCTTTTCTTTCAAAGAATCGGTCATATTTTCAAACAATTTTGGTGCCTCCTAGTAGTATTTCTTTTTCTTCCTAGGGTTGTATGACCGCTTTGGTGAGGCTACTCGAATGGTTGTTGGCTATTTTGGGGCACCTTGATCAGCCCTCATATTGTTTTTGCTACCAGTAACTATGTTTATATTGGATAGCGAGGCTATCTCTATAACTTTGGGTTTTGCATTGATCAAATTCATCTCCCATCGCCTGTTCTGCTCCTCTCATCTTGCAATAAACTCTGGGAAATTATTCGTTGTGTGGGCATTGACCATGCATTATGAGCACTATGGTATCCTTGGTAGGGGTAGTCCCAAGTGACATTTCCCTCTTGGTCACATTTATAGTAGCGAATAGGTCCCCTACCCCTTGCTCTTCCTCCTCCTCCTCACCCACCATAAGAAGTCTTGTTGATCCTGAAAGTCGAACAGTCTATATGATCTGCTAGCACATCCAATGCTTGGCACTAGTTCGTGTGGTGGGTTTTCGATGCACAAAATCCACAATAGTTGTTACTCAAGCCATTTGAATACTTCTGCAATATTGGGAATACGCATAGTGGGTGTCCATACTGCATACACACTTCGTAATACTCTGGTTGGTTGCAACCTGGAAATGTGCCTTGCGAATCCTACTATTGCGACTCCTACTGTAGGTGGGGTCCCTGATAGCCCCCCTGGCCCTAATGGGGCACCCGCGCCACTCAACCTCAAGCACTTCATTGTGACATGACTCTCCACTAGGAAATTGGTACACAAGACGTTCAATGTCACTAAGCAGACGAGGAGTAGATCTTTCAGCTTGTCCGTTAAGCTTGAAATCTGGGGTTGGAAACCCAAGATACATGGGTCACGTGGATGGGATGCCCCTCGATACTCATGTGGATACCCCACCATCACCTCTATTCTAGTTTCTTTCTCTAGGTCATCCCACAATGCCTCAATTTTCTATTGCGTTAATGGCATCCAAGTGAGGGGTAGCAGGGCTTTCATGAACCAATCCCTCTAGTTATTTGGGTCTATGGTATATTTGAGCTTACCAATTGCATCTTTAAACCTTTGCATTAGTTTCCAGGTAGTTTCTCCCTCCCATTTCTTATTTCCCACATCTTTAACAACCCTTGCTGATATGTATAGGGAAGTTTGAACTCCTGTACAAAGTTCCTCTCAATGTCATCCATAGTAGGGTTTTGATGTAACTCCACCCATTTGATGAACCACCATAAGGCTCTTTCCCTAAGATTGGTTTAGAAATCTATCATACTCACATTTTCAGGCATCTGACGAGCCCTACATAAAGCCTCACATAAGTACCATTATTTTTCTACATCTTCATTTCCTCTACCAAGGAATTTTGGATATCTTGTAAATGACCCTCCCATTGTGGACTACGTTCCTGCTATAATCACAAAGCCTTGTGTTCCTGATTGTTGAGATCCTTGTAATCCTAGATTACTATTACTACTATTTCCACTACTATTAGCAATACCAACCTTATATTTAACATGCACACTATGCACTCTTATCATCTTAAGCAACTTAGAAATAAATTTACCAGGGATATTGTAGAGCACCAACGAAAGGTCTTGGGGGGGAACGTTACTTGAGCCTTGGGGGGTTGGATATTTGATTCTTATAAATGCATCATCCTCTATGAGTAGAATTCTTATCATAAATCACATCAAATCTTCCATGTCTTCCTTAGGGTTACCACAACCAATTCCATTGGACCCCTCCCCCACAACTGGTGAGGGAGGGATCCTATCACCTTTTGGACTTCCAACCATCCTTGTTGTCTCTATCCCTTTTGCTGAATTCCTCTTCTAGGATCTTCAACATTGTTCCTACTTGGTTTAGTCCCTCTGGCTACCTTTTAATCCCCTACATGGCCCTTTCCTACCATTTCTCCACTATCTGTGCCCTCCTCTGTGCTCTCACTTCCCTAGCCCTTCATGAATCTTCTGCATCCATCCTTCTAATTATCTCATGATCCCCCACTTGGTAGCATTTCTCCCATTAGGTACTTCCCCTACTAATAGGTGTTTATGCTATCATTCTTAAACCTTGGAATTTAAGGAGTCCTTCTTCCACCATTAAGACTTTAATCCAGAGAGGTATTTCTTTCAACAACTTCCCTCTTAGCCCCACTCAAAACACAACGTCAGCTTTTGAAAAGGATTGGTAGATTTTTGCTGCGAACTCGACCATATACCCTTCTAGTGTAGTATGCACCCAAAAATATACTTCTTTTATCAGATCTGGGTTAAGATAGTAGAGCGTCACAAGATCTACGAGAGTCCAATCTCAGCAAGGTAGTGTCTTTCCTCCTATCCTACCCTTCACCTACAATATCCACAACCAGTTATATAGTTCCTATGGGAACTTGCACCAGAATATGTTGTACTGATCACTTGCAGCCTATGAGCATAGAACTTCATCGTTAACTTTATCAACAACTCGGTTTTGAAGTAGAGCTTGTTGGGATACAAAATGATCCACTTGGTCATCCCACTAGTTTCGTATTTCCTTCTTAAAAATCCTTGATACCATATTTTGAACCCTCTTTTTTTATTTTAGGTCATGACAATGGAACTATTTGTTGGCATGAAAATGAGAGCAGGGTTGAGACCCTAGGTTCGAGCACAAGGGGCCAACAAGGCTTCATTGTAGTCTAGAGAAATGTTGACATTTTCACCTTACCCAGATAGGGTAAGGAGTCTCACCCGAGGCATGCTATGACTGAAGTTATATGAGGGTGGAATTAGGCACCAAGGGAGTCATAACAAATATAATGTACCAAAGCATAGCAACTCATCATCTACATTAACCCAATCACAATGTTCTACTCATATTTCCTCAGGAAACCATATACCAAATGCATTCATTAAAAATTTTAAAGACTCGAAATATAGCTTATGAACACAATGTGGATATGAATTGTCTCTTTCATTAACATAACATAAGGAATTACATGAGGTTCAAGGCCTACTCATCAGTAACATGAATAACATAACCAATAGAAGTAGACACATATAGGACCAAGAAGTTTTTCACACTCTTCTGAACTCATGAAGGGTCCAACGATCCTTAACTCGCTCGAATGACCAACAAAAACATGCCTTCGCCCTTTCTTTTGCATTTATCCTCTTCCCTATGCTCCTACTGAAAATTCTACCTATCTTCAGCTCAACTCTCTTCATTCTCAACTGACTTTTTTCTCTCCTTGCTCAATTGTCCCTGCTCATTTCCACCACCTTTCTACAACTATCAGTTCTCTTCTAGTTCCTTTTCCACCCTTGACTTTCAGCTGTTGGGTGTAACCTAACTTGTCCTAGTTTTTGGCAGAGACTCTACATTTTGTGGAGTGAAGTGTACAGTCGAGTATGCAATGGAGTGCAAAGTGGACCGCGTAGTGAAGTAGTTGGAATATACCACACATTATAAGGGTATGAAAGTGGGTTGAAGCCCCTCTTTTTTCTAAAATCATGTGATAATGTAAAGGATCAATGGTTTTAACTTCTTATTTTAGGGAGTTCATGGTATTTGGACCATGGTATTGTAACGATGTAACCATCGATGTAATAGTATGTATAGGGTAAAATAATAAGAAGAAAATCATCTTATCGTTGAAATCTAGATTTGTTTTATGGTTGAAATTTTGTGATCCATTGTTTGGGAAAAGGAGGCAAGGCTCTGTAGCTGAGTGCACAGAGGCTTAAGTCTGCAGGTAAGTGCACAGATGACCTGTAGCTTAGAGCACAGGTTAAGAACTGCTTGTTGTAGAAGATTTCTTATTATAAGCTATAGTTCTTATAGACGTAGTCCCACATTGGGGTCAACCACGGTAAAATTGGTGTCTTCATGTGTATATTTGCTTACCATCTATTGAAGCGTGGCAGTTTATTACAGGTGCACTTTATTTGAGTACAATGATGATTTCTTGCTTTATACTGTATGTTGAAGTGATTAAATTAATGTGGTGAAGTGATTTATGAATGTTAAGAATAAAATATGATATAAAACACCACATCATATCATCCTTCAAGGCTACAAAAACTTGGTTCTGCATCATCCCATAGTCACTTCAGGTGAGAATGTGATCTGCTTGTAGGACGTTTCCTAAAGGACCAGTGATTGAGGGTTTTGTTGGTGCGCAGTATAGATCGAACCTGGGTTAGCCAAAATCATAACGAACAAATGGTTTTTTTCGAGGACCAGGATCTTTTTTACGTGAATGTTGATGTGGCACCCATCAAAGAAGGAAATTCAAGATTGGCTAGAATTTAAAGAGGGGGAATTTGCAAATCAAGAGAAAATAAACCCTCATCTAACGTCTAAAGCTTGGTTAATACGTATAATTTTACATATCAATACAAAATTTTCTTCGCATAATTTCCTATTGAATTGTATGAGTGGATAGCAAGGTTGATTGAAAGAAATACCTATTTTAAAGGTGAAGAACCTATGGTGTGGACTCTTGCACTAATACAACAACTCAAGAGCAGCCACAATATGATTTCAAGGGCTATTGATTTTTATATTGATAACATCTTCAGAGGATTCATTACTAAGTTCACAGTAGACTCGCCTGTGTCCTGCAACGAAGCAGAGTGATGATTCTTCAAAGTACCACGAGGTAAGTATTTGAAATCTCTTCAACTTTGGATTAAGATTCTTCTATGTGAAAAGGGAGTTTTATGGATGCAGTCAGATTGCTAGTTTAATTATGTTTGGAAGAAAAGAGAATAAATATGAGCAAGATATTGGAACAATGTGAAGTTTAAAGAGATATAAAATAGATAGCCAAAAGAGAGCTCATGGACAAGATCTAAAAGTCTTTGTAGAGACTAAATATAGTCCTCTTTTGAGTGAGTTTGAAAGTGAAAAAGAAGATAGCCACCTTGATAACCATTAGGTAACTCTGAAGTATTCACCCTTCCATCCTGAGAGTTTGCCGAAGCCAAAATCCAAAAAGAGCCAAGGTATTTTTTACTCTCACCCAACCCCTCCCCCTACCCCTCCTACCCCCATCCCCCTCCCCTTACTTCTCCCCCTCCTCCTCTCCCTCCCCCTCCAAGAATAAATATGGTTGATGATATTAAACTGCCTATTTTCAAAGGAACTAGATTAGAGGATCAAGAAAAGTTTTGGATTTTATGTGAATCTGTATGGACCACGAAGCAAATCAACGATGAAAATATAAACAAAGTGTAGCTCATTACGACATTATGAGATAGGGAATTTACATGTTATATGATGTATTCTAATAATTAGATTAGAACATTTGTAGATATTGAATTAGCATTTATTAGAGAATTTAAGAAGCTGAAGTCTAAGTCACAGTGCATCACTCAATTTAAAGAAATTAAATAGAAACCTACTTAGTCTATTTGTGAATTTGATCAGATATTTAAGGTATTTTTGGATCAAGTGAGCTTTGAAACATCTCCGCAACAACATCAATAATGGTTTACAGTTGTGTTGTTACTGCATATCAAACTACCATTGATGCAACAAAAGATAACAGGTCAAGCCAAAGCTCTATAGATTGTGATGAAGATGGAAGCTTCTCCTATAGGAGATACTAATGTAGGTATTCAACAAATTCAGATTCAATTGGAGAACCTAACCCTGTAGATACAAGATATTAAGAAAATCAAGGAAGTCAGAGAAGAAGTATGATCTATGAAGTGTAGATCAGAGGGTCATTCTAAAGAACAATGTCCTATATTTAGGGATTCCATGGCTAGTGGGGCACCAAATCCCTGAAATGATGGATCTAGACTGTCATGTGAGATATGTAAGGTGAGAGGCCAACATCACTCATAACATTGGTACTATTATAGAAATATGTGCAGATTTGAAGGAACCTATATTGGAAATTTTGTAAATCAGTAGGACAGGATGAGAATAATTGTTGATCTTATGAACTAATGATGGAGTGCAATGCTGACACTTATAGAATGCAAGAAGAAGAATATGGACATGAAGGCAGTTGACAATGTTGTGGTCGAGGAGGCTACCAAGGAATAGGTCGCGGTGTTGGAGCTGGTTAAGGATGTGGAGAGATCATTTGATATAACTAGGGTGAGGCAAGTCATTTTATGAGAGATTGTTAGAACCCTACAACGACATGTAAGTATTATAAATCCTTTGACCATGTAATTGAAGAATGCCCTCTACTTATGGAAAATATGTAAGAAAAAAGGAATCAACAGATGACACAAAATATTCAACTGATGATTATTGAAAGGATAACTGACAAACCTTGAATTAGTAATATCACTAGAAATGGAGCTGCGACTGGAAGTGATAAAGAAGATGAGAAGAAAGAATTTGAAAGTGCATGGGTTAGAAAAAATGTTGAGAAAGTTCTCATTTTTTAAATTCAGAAGGAAAAATAAGTATTTATGGAAGAAAAGTAGAGCTTTATGGATGCTACAACTTCCACCTCTAGTACGTAGCCAAAATAGAAAACTAGCCACGACGTGTCATCAGCTTCGACATAGAATCAAGCTTCAGCACATAGCCAAGATTCGACAGAGGATCGAGCTTGAACACAAGACTAGGATTCAGCAGATCAAGCAACTATTTTAAAGTATTTTCTGCAGACTTGTATCAAATTATTGGGTAAAAGCATGTTAATGTGTATCACTTTTTCCCTTTTTGTGGCAAAGAAGTTTTATAAAAATAAATGGAGTGGAATGTTTACTCTTAAATTCACAAAATCATCAAAAACTAGGTGGTGGTAAAAGAAGACAAAACATGTCAATTTAAATTCAATTTCATGTCATATTTTTTCTAAAATTTAATACATAATTTTTATCTAATTTATTCATTTTCTTTAAAAGGTATCATTAATATTTTACATAAATTTTTAAGTAGTGACAAAACCACGACCCCCCATTTCTCTATTGACTTATGTTTTTTAATTCCAAATTCTTTAAGAGATGTGTTGTAAACATTCTAAAGATTGCTAAACAAATTTAAAAATAAAAAGTAAGCATATTTTTTAATTATTATTAAAATACTAGTAAAAATGATCATATTTTCGTATATATAAAACCGCGACCCAAGAAACTACCCTTTCAAGTTTATAAAATCATTTTTTTTAATAGAAATTTGAAAATAACATATAACAAAATGTTAAAATTATTTTTTGAAATTTTTTAAAATATATTTTATATTTTTTATAATAAAAGTTTTAAATATGATTATAATAACGTATTTTATATTATTAAAAATATAATATATAAATTTATTTGTTTAGAAATTCTACTTCTATTTTTATATATATATTTAAAGAGTTTTAGCATTTCATTTAACTTTATTTATATTTTGTGAGTGATTAACCATAGCTTTTACCAATATTTACTATCAGTTGACTTATTTGCAAATTTAGTATTTACTTTTTATAACATTATTTATATTTTCTAAACCCATAAAATAGGTTCACTATAGCTTTTACCAAAATTTATTGTGAGTTAGCTTTGTTACAAATTTAGCATTTATTTTTTATAATTAACAAGTATGAAACTCAACTCATTTAATTGATATTTTTATATTATTTTTTTTTATCTTTTTTTATTTGAGTATTTTTTTGCTTTTGCCATATAATGAGACACATTAACATGCTTTTACCCTATTAAGAGATCAAAAGGCAGTAGAAGGGCTTCAGGAGTTGATATATTCCTGTGCATCCAAAGAAGCAATGTGAAGTGATATGCATGTAGTCAATAATTTTGATCGACAAAAACGAACTGGAAGAGAAATGAGGCTTAGTTCACATATAGGAGTATATGAGATGGATCAAGTTATCCTGGATCTTGCATTTGATGCTAATGCCTTGATGAAGCAGATATGGGAATTAATGGGTAAGTCGAAGTGACAATAGTCACCTATTTAGTTAAGGATGGAAAATCAAAAAAATATCTTCCCTATGGGAAGACTATCAAATTTAACAATGGACATTGAAGGAGTTCACACTACTGCTGATTTTGAAGTAATAGAGATCATTGATGAAAATAACCCCTATCCTGCGTTGCTGGGACTTGATTGGGAATTTTACAATATGGCTATAATTAATATGAAGAAGAGACAAATGATATTTGAATGGAATAATATGAGAGTAATTGTTCCCTTGGATCCATCCGAAGGGGTAAGATATGCAAAACCAATTAAAGAAGAATAATGCATAACTAATATACATAATATATATAAAATGACAGCAAAGAAACAAGATTGGGTTAACCCTACTGTAGAAGGCAAGTTGGCTTGGGAGAATGATAGTTCTTATGCCTTAGACTTAGAAGAAGAGTTGGAAAACTGGTAGAATAGGCTGCATCAAGTATCCACAAGGCGTTGTGCAAGAATTACTAAATTAGTTTACGGTATGATATATGAGATATGTAATCTACCTTCATATGATGGCTTGGGTGATGCAAATACTTTTCTTGATGATTATGAAAAATAGATTCCAAAGAATGAAATATTGTTAGCCTTGGATGTAGCCCTGAAAGATATCCATACTAGATGGTGGGGTGTACACGAGAATAATATAGAATGCTGGAAGGAATGTCAAATATTGATGTGGTAAGGTTTGTACAGATAGATACAGAAATAGAGATAAAACATGATGGTGAGACTAATTCTAGGAAGCATATCCATCTATGCACTATAACATGGGAGGATATTCTGCAACAAGAATGGATACATGGATTCGTTCATACATTGGAGACAATCCCTAAGAACCCGGACTTAGAAACATAGCTTCCACATGGTATAGTAAACTGGAAATACATGATTGATGGCTTCATATTAACATTCAACTTTGAGGATGATTTCCCATACATAGATTTGACCTTGAAACAGTTAAGAAGAGTGTCTTTGAGAATGTAGCTCCATTGACATGGTAGCAACTCGATTGGGCTACATAGATAGAAAATGCACTAGAATTCTATAACCTTACTATAGAAGAAGAAGAAGATCCTCCCAACATCAACATAGCATAATCATAGGGATACTGCTAAGTAATTGGACCTGAGCCAGAAATACCATATATAATGAATCCACTAAAGACTAAGAAGGGAAACATAGGATCAGAGAAGGAACCTAAGTTTGCAACAATATGAGACTATTGGGATGAAGAGACAATCAATAAAGTTACAAAGCTACTTCATGAATACCAAGAACTATTTCCCACTATTGGGTGTAGCCCAACTTGGCCAGCTTTTGGGGAAGGATTCTGATTTTTTTGGAGTGAACAGTACAAAGGATGTCACGAAGTGTGAAGTGGATAATGCAGTAAAGTAGTAGAGCACAATGAATATTGCACAACAAACTCATCGCCTAGTATAGGGGCTTCATAGCGAAGCCCCTCACTTTTTGTTAAAGCATATAATATTGTAAAAGTTGAATGGTTTTGGACCATAGTCCCTTGTATTTTGGAAACCATGGCATTGGGTCCATAGTAATGTAGCAATGTAATCCTTCAATGTAATAATATTTATAGGGATGAATAATAAAGGAGGAAGGAATCTATCTATGTATTGGATGCAGATCTATGTTTTATGGTTGTATCTTTGTGATCTATAATTTGGAGAAAGGGGTGAGGTTCCATAACTGAGTGCATGAAGGCTTGGGTCTACAACTTAGTGCACAAACCATCTGCAACTTAGTGCATAGACAACCTGCAACTATGTGCATAGGGAAATAACTATTTTTTGCACCAAATTATCTATTATAAGCAACAATTCCTTTGGATGTAGTCTCACATTGGGATGAACCATGCTAAAATATGTATCTTCATGTGTTTTTATTATTATTTGTACTTTATCTCAGTATTGTGAAGTTTATGTATGTTTATGATATGTTTAAGTGATGAATGTAATTCTGCAAAGTAATATATAAGTGTGAAGTAGTTCATAAATGCGGAGTAATTTATAAGTGTTAAAGCATAGGAAAATATAGAATTGCCACATCGCAGTATCCCTCAAGGCTATAGAGACCTGGCTCTACAACCTCCCATAGTAACTTTAGGTGGGACTGTGACTTGCTTGCAATTCGTTGCCGAAAGGGTCATTGATCGATGGTTTTGTTGGTGTGTAGTAAAATACAAACTCGGGTCAGCCCAACCTAAGCCAACAAATGGTTCCTTTGTCAGGATTGGGATCTATTTCAGGGACATTTTTATGTGCCATCCATCGAAGAAAGAAATCTAGGAGTGGGTAGAACAAAAGGAACAAAAATTTGCATAAAAATAGAATAGAAACCATCGTCTATTAACTAGGAGGTGGTTGGAGAAGTATATTTTCGAAGATCAATAAGAAAGATTCTTCAGTTCATTTCATGTTGAGCTATACGAGTGGATATCAAGGTTGAGTGAGAGAAAAGAATGCTTTAAAGGAGACAAACCTAAGGAGTGAACTCTTGAAATGATACAACAACTCAAGAACATTGATAATAGGATCTCAAGAGTTGTTGATTTATGGATTGATATCATCTTGGCATAATTCATTACTGAGTTTGTGGTAGACTCGATTTTCTCCTATATCAAAGCATAACAAAATTCTTTGAAAGGACTGCGAGGTAAGTTCTTGAAATCTCTAAAACTTTGTATTAAGATGCTTTTGTGTGAAAAGGGGATTTTACGAATGCAAACACATTATTAGTTACTTATGTTTCAGAGAAGATTCGAAGAAGAAACTGGAACAATGTGGAAAGAGATATAGAATAGAGACTAGGATGAGATCTCATTGCCAAGATCTGAAAAATTTTATAGAAACTGACTATAGCCCCCTGTTGAGTGAGTCTGAAAGTGAAGAAAACTGCCATGAGAACTATGAAGTAACTGCACAGTATTGACCCTTCTAGCCTGAAAGTTTGTTGAAGCCATAATCAAGTAGTACTAAGGGTGATTTTTGTTTTCCTCATCCCCGTACCCACCCTACCACCCATCCCCCTCCTCTTATGAACCCCCATACCACACCTCCTCTCCCTCCAGGAAGAACTATGGACAATTATATTACTCTACCTATCTTTAAAGGGACTGGATCAGAGGATCCATAGCAATTCTGGTTTTTATGTGAAGTAGTATGGACAACGAAGTAAATCCATGATGAAACTATAAAGAAAGCATAGCTTGTCACAACCTTCTGAGATAGAGTGCTAACAAGGTACATGAAGTATTCAAACAATCAGATTAGATCATTTGAACACATTAAAACAACGCTGGTAAAAGAATTTAAGAAGCCAAAGTTTGAGTCACAATGCATCACAAACTTAAAAGAAATCAAATGGAAGCCTACTGAGTCTATTTGGAATTTTATCAAGGATTCAAGATATTATTGGATCACGTGAGCTTCGAAATAGCTCTGCATCAACATAAATAATGGTTTATAGTTGCGCTACTTCCACATAAAAGATTTCCTTTATCGCAATAGAAGATAGAAACTCAAGCTGAAGCTTTAGAACTTGCATTGAAATTAGAAGCTTTGCCTATAGGGGATACCGATGAAGGAATGCATCAGATCTAGAGTTATATGGAAAATTTGACTCTGCAAATACGAAATATGAAGAAAAGTAAGGAAGTTCACGAAAAAGTGTAGTGTGCAAAGTGAAAATTAGAACACCACTCTAAGGAACAATGTCCTCTCTTTAGAAACTACATGGCTAGTGGAGAATTGAACCATTTGAATCCAGAATCTAGCTTATGGTGCGAGATATGTAAAATGAGAGGTGAAAATTGCATAGAAGATTGATATTTATTGCATAAATATGTCCAGACTCCAAGAAAATTATATTTCAAATTATGCAAATCAGTAGGGCATGATGAGAACAAATGTGGAGCTTATGAATTGATGGTGGAGGGAAGTATTGATGCATATAGAATGTAAGCTAAATAACATGGACAGGAAGGAAGTGGATAGCGCAGTGGTCGAGGTGGCTATCCAGGAAGAGTTCAAGGTATTGGAGTTGGTCATGGTCGTGCACAAATTATTTGTTACAACTGTAGCCAGGTAGGTCACTTTGAAAGAGATTGTCAGAATCCTACTATGACATGTAAGTATTGCAAATCATTTGATCATGCAATTGAGGATTGTTCAACACTTATGGAAAAAATTCAAGAAAAGAAAAATCAACAACCGATATAGAACATTCAGATGATGGCTATGGAACCAAGGACTAATGAACTTCACATTAATATTGTAACAAGGAGTGGAGCTACGACTGGAAATGATCAATCAGATGGAAAGAAGGAATCTAAAGCCACATGGGTAAGAAAGACTCCAGAGAAAGCTCTTGCCTTTGATGTTTAGAAGGAGAAATAAGTCTTTAAGGAAGTGAAGCAAAGAATTATGGATGTAGGAGCTTTGACATCTAGCTTGCAATAGAATCAGAAGAGTAACTGTGGTATATCATCTTCGACACAAGGCCAATCTCTGACAATACAAGAACATGATGCACAATGTAAGGTAGATAGTTTAAAATTTTGTCTTCAAACTTGTATGAAATTTTTGTGAGATGAAAGAGTTGTAGAAGGACTTTAGGAATTGATAAATTCATGCACATCTAAAGAAGTACCATGGAGTGAGATGCACGAAGTTAAAAATTTGTATAGACAAAATAGAACTAGAAAGGAAATGAGGCTTAGTCCACAAATAAGAGAATATGACATGGACCAAGTTATTTTATATTTGGGATCTGAAGCTAATGTCATGACAAAGAAAACATGGGAGTTAATGGGGAAACTGAAGTTGAAATGGCCACCTATTCAGCTAAGAATGGCAAATCAACAAAAGACAATTCCTCTAGGAAGATTATCAGGCATTATTGTGGACATTGAAGGGGTGCGCACTAATACTAATTTTGAAGTAATAGAAATTATGGATGACAGTAACCCCTATCCTACATTACCTAGATTAGATTGGGCATTTTCCAACATGGATGTAATCAACTTAAAGAAGAGGAAAATGATATTTGAAATCAACAATATGAGAGTTATCATTCCCTTGGATCCATCAGAAGGAGCAAGGTATACTAAACCAATTAAAGAGGAGTACAACGCAGTTGATGTAGATAACATATATCAAATGATAGCAAAAGAGCAAGATTGTATTAACCCTACTAAAGGCAAGTTGAGTTCGGAGCATGACCATTTGTGTGCTTCAAATTCATAAGAAGAATTGGAAAATTGGAAAAACAGGTTACATGAAGTATCCATGAGGCAATGTGCAAGAGTTACTAAAGAAGTTCCCTGTATGAAAAATGAGGTATATGAATTAACTTTTTATAGTGGTTTGGGTGATATAAATAGTTTTCTTGAAGAATATGAAGAACATGTACTAGAGTGTCAAAGATTGTTAGCTCTAGATATAGCCCTAAGAGCTACTCCTGCTAGATGGTTGGGTACACATAAGAAGAATATAGGAACTTGGCAAGAATGTTGAAGGTTGATATGGATAAGGTTTGGTTAGGTAGAAATAGAGTTGGCAGATAAGTATGATGGTCAAACTGATCCTAGAGAGCACATCCAGCTCTGCATGACAACATGGAAGGAGATTCCACAAGAAGAACGGGTGCATGGGTTCATCCATACGTTAGAGACAATTACTAAAAAATGGTACCTGGAAATAGAACTTCAACATGGTACTGCAAACTAGGTAGAGATGGTTGATGGGTCCATATTGACATATAGCTTTGAAGATAATTATCCATGTATAGATGCAGCCCTTTGGATAGTTAAAAATAAGATTTTTGAGAACGAAATTCCACTCACTTAGCAGCCTAATTGGGTTTTTGTAGCTACATAATGTACTGGAATTCTACAACATCATTGTAGAAGAAGATGAAGACCCTCACAATATTGAAATTGCAAAATCTCAAGGCTACCGCAAAATGAATGGACCTGAGTTAGAAATGCCTGATATAACAAAGCCATTGAAGACAAAGAAGGTGAATATAGGATTAGAAGATGAGCCGAAGTTTGCAACGATAGGATATTATTAACATAGTTACCAATCAAACGAGAACTATTACCTCAAAATGAGAAATCTAGCAAAAAAACCCCCAAAAAATGAAAAAATACTCTGAAAACAAAAAATGTTGATTTTGCATCACCACTTCTTTTTTTTTCGGAGTAAATTTTCAATACTTTTGTAAAATAATAGTAAAAAAAATAAAATCCATTTTTTTGGTGCAAGAAACACCTTGAAATCGAAAATGTTGATGCTAGAATAACGTTTTTTTTGGGTAAATTTTTAACATTTTTTAGCAATGGCGATAAAGATAGAATAGCAAGACTCCGAAAAACCTTAAAATTGCAACAATTTTCAAGCATGACATTAAAGATAAAATATGATGTCTCTTAAAAGCCTTAAAATTCAAACAATTTTCAGTTTTGACATTAAATATAAAATACTTATAATTGTTTTTTACCATAGCATTAAAGATACAATATCGTGACTTGGAAAAACCTTAAAATTTTGACAATTCTTCAACCATGGAATTATAACCAAATATCATGACTGAAAAAAACCTTAAGTTTTCAATATATTTTAACCATGGCATTATTGAAAAGTTTTATGAATAAAAAATCTTTCAAAATGAAAATGTGAATAAAAAAGTCAATATACTGGTAAGAGTATTTTCCTTTTTAAATGTTAAGAGTATAGCTATTTTAAAATCTTAGCCTAATACAACTTGACACATTGGAACAAAATTTTAAAAATCAACCATCAAATTGACATGTGGTGTAGTCGAACTCGACCTATTGCACTGAAACTTTAAAAACCAATCATGAAATTGATACCCTATGGGCAGACTTGTCCATTATAACGATAACTTTAAAATCAACTCTCAAACTGACACATAATGAGGTTGGGTTGCTAGTTGATGATCGACATGAACCCTATAAAAAAAAAAACAAAATAATAAATAAGTAGATAAATAAACAAAAATGAAAAATACAAAACAAAGCAAAAATTTTAAGATTGAAAAAAATTAAAAGTAAAAAAAGAAAACATTGATGAAAAATAACAACTAATAAATAAAACAATATATTAAAGCATAAAAAAGAAAATAACCAAAAATAAATCAAACATAAAAAATAAATATAAAATATATTTTAGAGAAATCATAACGTACCACAAAAATTATATATAACAAAAGAACAAAAGCAAAAAACAAAAATAAAATAAAATAATAATTTAAAGAAAAAATTTACAAATTTAATACTAAACAAAAAACAAACAAAAGTGAATTAGATAATAGTCCGCCTCGGGTAGCTCAAGTGGCGATGGCCGTGGAATGAAGTCTCATTGAACCGGTGATCTTGGGTTCAAATCTTGTACTACCCTCCCTCATTGCGGGGTGAATAACTTAACAATAAATAAAAATAATATAAATTCTAAAAAGAAACCAAAAAAACCCTAAAGAAACAGGAGAGTATATATATATATATATATGAAAAATTTTAAAATTTAATAAAAAAAAAATAAAAAAAAAATGAATTAGATATTTAAAAAATAATTAAAAATAAATAAACTAAAACTATTTTTTTAAATAAATTAAAAAAAAAAACTAAAAAAAACATTAAAAAATATATTAAAAAAACATTTAAAAAATGAAATAAAAAACATTAATTTAAAAAAAGAATGAATTAAAAAAAAATAAAAATAAAAAATTATTAAAACCAGCATCGTAAAAATATATAAAATATAGATATTATAACAAAATTTAAAACTAAAAAGAAAATTTAAAAATTATTCTAAATGGTTTAAAATATTAAAAAATATATATAAAAATTTAACTTAAAAAAAAAAAATTTAAATAAATTCAAAAAATTAATTTAATTGGTTTTAAAATTTAAAATTTAAAATTTAAAAGAAATTAAATTTAAATTATTTATATAAGGAAAATAAATAAATTATTATTTTTTTAATTTTGAATTTTAAATTGTTATTTTTTATTAAAATAAAAAAAAAAATGCCCCGACCCTCGCCTCGCTTGCAGGCCACTTGCCCGGCCCTAGGTGGCCCTCAAGCCCCTGCCTGGCCAAGGGCCTTTTCTAAGTCGGCCCTACACCAGGCAAGGGATTCTGAGGGCCTATCGAGCGGCTTGCAGGCCAGCTCCATTGGCCCTAGGGCGGCCCTCAAGCCCCTGCTTAGCCGAGAGTTGATTCCCGAAATTGGCACTTAGCCAGGCAGGGGCCGGGCCAATTTGCGTTTTTGAAATTTTAATAAAAAAATAATAATTTTCAAATTATGTATAGAGTTTTAATTTTTATTATTTTTTATTATTAATAATCTTAATTTTTAAAATTTAAAAACATTTAAAATAAATTTTTCAATTTATATAAATTTAAATTTTCTAGACTTTTAAATTTAGAAGCAAAAGAAAAAACATATATTTTCTTTTGAATGATATTATTTTTTAATATTTTTTTTTTGTATTTTTTAATTATAAAATTTCAAATTATAAATTTTTAATAATAGATTTTTAATTATAATTTTTTAAATAATGATTTTTTAAAATTATAAATTTCTAAAATATAAATTATTAAATTATAATATTTTTAAAATATAAATTTTTAATAAATTTTTTAATATATATATATTTTTTAATTAATTTTGGGTAATAAAATTTTAATGAACATATTTAAAACTTTTCAAGTTATTTTTTTTTAATTTAATTTTATGTAAATATTTGTTATTAATTTTTAATTTTAATTTATTTATATTTTTTAATTGTTTTATTTTTTATAAGATTTGTATTGACAATGTTTTTTGTTGTTATTTTTTAATAATTTTTTTACTTTGTTTTTTTTTCCTAAAAGTTTTTTTTCTTAATGGTTTTAATTTTTAATTTTTTAAATGTTTTTTAATTTTTTTTATTTATTTTAAAAAATTTAGTTTTTAATTTGTATGTTAAAAAAATTGTTTATTTATTTCGTAATTACTTAATTCACTTCTAATTGCTTGTTTTTTTAATTAAATTTTTAAAAAGTTTCTTTAAATTATACTCTTTTCTTTTTTTTTATTTCCCTCTTTTAAGTTTTTTTTTGAATTTTATCTTTTTTGATTTATTTTTTTACTTTATTGTAGTATATTAGTAACCAATATTTTTTATGTATTAAATATTAATTAACTTTATGTAAATTTGTAAAAGAATCTTAACCTCAAAATATTAATGTCATCTTTTTTTTTTTTAATTTTGCAAAAAATAATTAAAAATTTCATTATAAAAAACATTGCAAAAAAAGAAAAGCATATATTTTAAAATCCCTTAAAAAAACAAACAACTTAGAATGAAAAACAAGAAGATGAATAAGATAACTTGAACAGTTGTTAAATAATCAACATTTAAAAAACAATTGTGCATACTTAGGACATCAGAAAATTTTAAGTGTAAAAAATATGCCTTAAAAAAAGTTGATTTTCAAAATTCACATGAAAATCACAAACATTTTAAAAAAATTATCCACACTCAATTAATTAGAAAATTTAACGTGTCAAAAATAAGGCCTCTAAAAGAAGGGGTTGATGTTTCATCAACAATTTTCAAAATCAGTATGAAAATCGCTAACATTTAAAGAAAATTGTTCATAAGAAAATTTAAAGTGCCAAAAATATGTTCCAAAAACATATTGTGTATTATGAATCATCACGTATCGAAATTGGGTGTTTTTTTCTACCTCAAAAAAATGGGTATTAGGTAATTTTATCGTTTGATCGGTAACTATGTTTATTGGGATGAAGAAACAGTCAGCAAAGGACAAATCTTTTGCATGAATACCAAGAGTTATTCCCCACTAAGTTTTCAGATATGAAGGGCATGGTAGGGGATTTAGGAGTTATGAAGATTCCTCTAAACCCTAATGTGAAGCCAAAGTACAAAGAAAAAGTGAAGAAAAAACTTGACGAAATGATAGCAGCTAGAATCATTGAACCTAATGAAGAATCAGAGTGGGTAAGTCCTATGGTGCTACAAAAAAAGAAAACACAAGGAGAAATCAAGATTTGGGTTGCATATCTGCATGACCCATTCCCTACTCCTTTCACTGATGAAGTATTGGACAATGTAGGAGGTCAAAAAGCTTATTCATTTACATATGGATTTTCAAAATACCATCAGATTAGAATTGCACTAGAGGATCGACATAAGACCAACTTCGCTACAGAATGGGGTTCATATCAGTATACAGTGATGTCTTTTGGACTAAAGAATGCCCCAACCATATTTTCAAGAGTGGTAGTTGCAACTTTCAAAGAATATATTCACAAGTTTTTAGAAGTATACTTCGATGATTGGATAATATTTTGTTAGGATATTCCAACAGATAGGAAATAGTTAAGTATAACTTGGTCTAGTATAGAGTTAGGTAAAGTGTGTTTCTTTACTATGTACATTTTGTAACTTACAATCCGACGGTCACGATATGTAGTGATCCGACGGTTCATTCTCTCCTCGATATTACCGACACTTGATCCGTGGCTTAACACCCGATTGGTCCATGATCTCTATTTAAAGAGCATGGAGGGTCATTTGTAGGGTAACCGTCCATGAGAGAAGCTTATGTAAATTTTCATTCTTTTATTAATAAATTGCCTGAAGTGGCCACGTTGGCTCAAGCCGTGGACTGTTTCCCTCTTTGAGGGTTTTAACCACGTCAAAAATACTGGTGTATTGATCTGTGATCTATTTGTGAGCGGTGTCATTTGGTGTTCTGTCTGAGGAACTTACCCTGTAAATTCCTACATGGTATCAGAGCTATTTGAGGGCCGCGTCCATTGGTGATCCAAATCTGAAGCCGGTAGAACTGCATCCGACTATCATTTCCTAGATCTACTATTTTTGACTACTTTCGGGCCGAGAGGACTGCTCTGTTGTGTTAGGAGCATCTGTTCCAGTGAGGAACCCCTTTCGTTTCATGCGAAAAGGTTTCTGGTAGCCCTAGCTACGTCATTTTTAAGATCTGGAGGTATACAGTGTTTATTTGCAGTTTACAGTTATTTTCTCTCTGTCTATTTTGGTTTATTTAGCTTTTTGTTTTTTTTCATTACCGGATCTATACCTTTCATTTCTGCGTATGCCCTTTTCCCCATGACTCTGTGCGATCTGGGAAAATCAGAAATAGAAAGGAAGGATTTTTCTCATGCGTATGCTCTTTTCTGCTACGCCTTAGTGTGATCTCAGAAAATCAGAAACATCGAGGAAAATATTTAGCTTCTGGCTAAAGCTAACTTCGAGCCGTAAGGTTCATTTTTTTTTGTATTTTCGTGTTGGGTTTTGTGTTTTTTGTTTTGTAGGGAAAAATAGCTTTCTCAAAGTAAGCACGCAACCCAAAGCTTCAGCGACTAAAAAAAGAAAAAACCCCCTTCCTCTTTTCCAAAAATTACTAAACTTTTAGTTTAGCTCACTTGGTCCAAAGCTACTTTATGAGAGTAGAGGTCTTGAGTTCAAGTATTCTTTTTGTTGAGCTAATTAGATTAAGTTTGGAAAGGGGGCTAATTTTTTTTATAACATTATCATTCATTTCCACACATTCCCGCACTTCGTCAGCATCTTCATCAAATTTTCTTCAAAAAGCCATAACTTCTTCATTCGAAAGCCGTTTTCAGAGCCGTTTTTTTTAACCAGCCTAATTTTTCGAGATCTTTCCATTGGAACACTTAGTTTCAGCATCTATAACTTTAGTTTCTATTAAAATGGAAATTCCATGCCAAGTTATTCTTGACAGCACCAACTACTTCCAATGGTGGTCCTACATTGTGGATTTACTTAGAAGTAAAGGTCTCTACAGAATAGCCTCAGGCTAAGAAACCAAACCGAAAGATGAAGATAAGGTAGCTAAATGGGAAAATAGGAAAGATCAAGCACAAGGGTTGATAGAGATGTCTATTTCTCTAGATCTTAGATTCCATATTGCAGAACTTAATACTCCTGAGGAAGCAATGAAACAGATCACTAAAGTTTTTGGAATTAAAAATGAACTTAAAGCCCATCAAATCGAAAATGAGTTGCTTACATTGGACCCCAACAATTTTTCTTCCATTGAAGATTTTTTTTCCAAGTTCAAGACCCTTAGACTTCTCTTGGAAGGTGTTAAGGTTAAGAAAGAAGATAGTAGCCTTATCTATTCCATTCTTACTAAGTTGCGACCAGCCTATTCTGTGTTTGTTTCCACCTTCCATTCTATAAGAGAAGCCTTCATTTCTCAAGGACAGGCCTACAAGTCCCCTTCCTTTGATTCCTTTTGTGATTCTTTAATAAGAGAACAAGAAAAACTCTTACACCTTTGTCTTCTTAATCTTGGAAACTCTTCTAAGAAAGCGTTAGCTACCCAACAACAACCAAATTCAAAGAATCCTAAGAAGTTGTATCCTAAAAGGAATGATCCTAAACCAAACAAGGGTCCTAAGCAATTTCAGCCTCAAAATGAAAAATCATTTCAACAAAATAATAAGACAAATAAAAACAAAGGGAAGAATACTGATAGACATTGCAACTTTTGTAATCGAGATGGCCACTTAGAATCCAAATGCTTTAAGAATATGGAAGCCTTGGAAGCAGCAATGAAGAAGCATAACATCCATTTGGAGCACTCTTCAACTTCAACTCCATCTTCAGGAATAACACTTTCTGCATGTGGTTGTCAAGCATCTCGGTCTGGCTATGCACTAAATGTATCTTCTTCTTCTCATTCTCATGAGTGGCTCATTGATTCTGGAGCTTCTTATCACATGGCCAAAAACAAAGCCATGTTTTCTTCTTTAAATGATTGTAACACCAAAAATATATATGTTGGTGATGATAGATCTCTTAGTGTTGTAGGGACTGGAACTATTCATATAGACAATGGTCAACTTAATGATGTATTATGTGTTCCAACCTTATCCTGCAACCTTCTATCTGTATATCAGATAACTCATTCAGGTGAAGGTAAAATCGTTGAATTTTCACCTTACGATGTTGTAATTAAGGACCTAAGAGATCCTAGACAGATTTTAGCTACTAGCATTACTGATGATTCTACAAGGTTGTATAAGTTTCACAACTTTGGGTCATCAAATTTTCCCTCAGTATTTGTTGCTCATAACGATGAAGTGAGCAAACTTTGGCATGAGCGATTTGGTCACTTAAACTATCGCTCTCTTCAGAATCTATGTAAAGAAAATATGGTGACAGGTCTTCCAATGGTATCTTGCAGAGATGGTGTTTGTTCTGGATGTGTACTCGGAAAACATCATCGTGATAGTTTTGAAAAACATGCCTCTTGGCACGCCTCAGCCCCTTTACAGCTTGTGCATAGTGATTTATGTGGTCCACTTCCAGTTGTTTCATTCTCTGGTTACAAGTATTTCTTAACTTTCATTGATGATTTCTCCAGATGCACTTGGTATACTTCTTAAAACTCAAGAGTGAAATATTTAACATGTTCTTGGCCTTTAAGGCCTTTGTTGAAAAATAATCGGGACATCAAATTCTTAAGCTAAGATCTGATAATGACAGAGAATATGTTAACAACAAATTCATCAACTTTTGCACTGAGAATGGAATTCAAATGCAACATACTGTTCCATATACTCCACAACAAAATGGTGTAGCTGAAAGGAAGAATCACACCTTAAAGGAAATGGCTAATTGTGTGCTTCAATCTAAAGGACTTGGTCTTAATTTTTGGGCATAAGCAATTAACTATGAAAATTACATAATAAATTGCACTCCTACTAAGGTTTTAAAGAATATCACTCCAGAAGAACCATGGAGCTCAATTAAACCAGATGTAAGTCACTTTCGTGTTTTTGGAAGTGAAGCATGGGCCCATATTCCAGATGAGAAACATAAAGCTTTAGAACCTAAGAGTGAAAAATATATTTTTGTTGGATATTCTGAAGATTTCAAAGGATATACACTTATTCCACTTAAGTCCAAGAATGTTATCATTAGAAGAGATGTAAAGTTTACTGAAAATATATCGGCCTACGAGCCTAGTTCGGCGGATGTGCCACCTCTCCCTATCTCTTCTACTTTTGAAAATATTTCCTCTTTAGATGATGAAAGTGAGGATGACAATCCTCCCCCACCTTCTCAAGATCCTCCTTCAGCTCCTCAGCTTCCAAAATGGGTCCGTGCTACTCGGGATGCAGCAAGTGATCTTGTCGGTGATCCTACAAATCAGCGACATACACGTTCTTAGTTTGATAGAGCCTCTTCTTTACTGGCTCAAGCTTCAGTGAATTATGATCCTGACACCTTTGCAAAAGCTTCAGGCCATCTAGATTGGGAAGCAGCTATGAATGAAGAATATCATTGATTATTGGAAAATGATACATGGGATCTTGTTCCTCTACCAAAGGGACGAAAACTTGTTAGATGCAAATGGGTTTATAGAACCAAGTATGGACCAAATGGGAAAGTTGATAAACATAAAGCTCGTCTTGTTGCTAAGGGTTTTTCACAAGTTGAAGGCATTGACTACACTGAAACCTTCTCCCCTATTGCCAAAATGAACTCTATCCACCTTGTTCTTTCCCTTGCTGCCTCTTTCAAATGGGAAGTCCATCAGATGGATGTTAAATCTGCCTTCTTGCATGGGGACTTGCATGAAGAAGTCTATATGGAACAACCTATTGGCTTTATACAAACAGACTCCAGCCTTGTATGTCGGCTTAAGAAATCCCTTTATGGTCTCAAGCAAGCTCCTCGAGCTTGGTATGCCAAAATGGATAACTTTCTTTTAGAAAATGGCTTTTCTAGGTGTCATTCTGACAATACTGTCTACACCAAGAAAGTGGGCAAGTCTCTTATCATTCTTGTTCTTTATGTTGATGATCTTATCCTGACTGGTAGTGATCCCAACCTTATAAACCATGTGAAGTCTAGCCTCAGAAGGAAGTTTGAAATGACAGACTTAGGACACTTACATTATTTTCTTGGTCTTCAAGTCTTGCAATCCAATGAAGGTATTTCTCTTTCCCAGTCCAAGTATGCCTGTGATATTCTACGCCATTTTCACATGGAAGATTGTAAGACAGCCCCTTCTCCCTTTCAGTCTAGAGTCAAACTTTTAGTCACTTGTACTTCTCCTGAAGTTGATGCTACCTTATACCGTCAACTTGTAGGAAAACTTTTGTATCTAACCCATACTCGTCCTGACCTTTCCTTTGTCATTGGCCTTGTTGCTCGGTTTATGCAAAACCCACATGAAAGTCATTGGAAAGCAGCTAAAAGAATACTTTGTTATGTTCGAGGTACAGTTCAGTTTGGGATTCATTATAGTGTCGAAGCAGCTCCTCTATTGGTTGGTTTCACTGATTCCGATTGGGCTGGTGACCCTGATGATCAGAAGTCTACTGCAGGTTATGTGTTCACTCTTGGTTTAGGACCTATTACATGGGCTTGCAGGAAACAAGGTGCCATTTCTCTTTCTTCAGCAGAAGCAGAGTATCGTGGTGCCGTAGAAGCTAGTAAGGAAGCCTTGTGGCTTCATCAAATCCTGTCAGAGTTTGGCTTTCATCAGCAACATCCGACTACACTTTGGTGTGATAATCAAAGTGCCATTCAACTATGCAAAGATCCAGTCCATTAGCGCAACAAACACATTGAACTGCACATGCACTTCATCAGAAAGCTCATTCATGACCATGTTCTTGAAGTGCAATATTGTTCAACAGATGATCAAGTTGCAGACATCTTTACAAAGGCTCTCATAGAGGCAAAGTTTACTAAACTTCGATTTATGGTTGGAGTTCAGGAAGTTGTCACTAAGGGGGGATAGGCTCTAGTGCCTCCTTCCTTCGCCTATTGTGTCATATTTGTAAATCCTTCAATCCTATCCCAAGTTGTTCTTAAGGGGGGATGTTATGATATTTCGACACATAGGAAATAGTTAAGTATAACTTGGTCTAGTATAGAGTTAGGTAAAGTGTGTTTCTTTACTATGTACATTTTGTAACTTACAATCTGACGGTCATGATATGTAGTGATCCGACGGTTCATTCTCTCCTCGGTATTACCGACACTTGATCTGTGGCTTAACACCCAATTGGTCCATGATCTCTATTTAAAGAGCATGGAGGGTCATTTGTAGGGTAACCGTCCATGAGAGAAGCTTATGTAAATTTTCATTCTTTTATTAATAAATTGCCTAAAGTGGCCGCGTTGGCTCAGGCCATGGACTGTTTCCCTCTTTGATGGTTTTAACCACATCAAAAATACTGGTGTATTGATCTGTGATCTGTTTGTGAGCGGTGTCCTTTGGTGTTCTGTCTGAGGAACTTACCTTGTAAATTCCTACATATTTGGGTTATTGAAGAAACATGTTGCAAGCTTAAGATTGATGCTCGACACTTGCAGGCTGTATCAGATTTCTCTAAATATAAAAAGTGCATATTCTGTGTACCTTTTGGTATATTACTAGTACATATTGTTTGTAAGCAATGATTGTTGGTGGATCCTACGAAGATTTCTATTATTGTGAATTTACCTCCAACAAAGATAGTGAGACAGCTTCGCACCATTAAGACACACATGATATTACATAAAATTTATCAAAGGATATTCATATATCACTGCGCCTATGGAAAAGTTGTTGAAGAAAGATGTAACATTGATATGGAATGAAGAATGTCAAAATAGCCTTGACACACTAAAATAAAAGATGGTAACTGCTCTCATATAGGTATTCCCAGACTAGAATAAAGAATTTCATGTTCATGTGGATGCTTCATTCATAGCTTTAGGGGTGGTATTGGCACAATGTGGTGTAGGAGAAATCAATCACCCTATAGTTTTTGCAAGTAGGAAACTATCTAAAGAAGAAAAGAACTACACAATTACGGAAAAGGAAGGAATGTCTATGGTATATTCTTTATAGAGGTTTATACATTATTTGTTGGGATAACATTTCAAGATGTTTACAGATCACTCTGCACTAAAATATTTGGCCAATAAGCCTATTTTAGGAGGAAATAATTGCAAATGGCTATAATTGTTTCAAGAGTATGACTTTGAATTTGTTGTTAAGATAGGAAGACTAAATGCTAGACTTGATCATTTGTCAAGGCTGGAAATGGGAGAAGAACTAATGAATATAGAGGATAATCTTCCCAATGAACAATTGTTTGCAATCAGGATTGTAATGATCATTTCGTTGATATTATTCATTTCTTAACCACAAGGATGACCCCTTCAGAATACACTACGCAACACAAAAAATAATTGGTGGTTAAGCTAGTATATTTTTCACTAATAGTTGGATATTTGTATAAGATGGGACTAGATGAAATATTGCGCAACTATGTTCTTGAGCACAAAAGACAAATAATCTTTACAGAAGCTCATAGTGGCATAGCTAGTGGACATTATGCAGGGAAAGTTGCTTCATAGAAATTTTTAAGAGCAGTGTTATGGTGGCCTACACTGAAAAAATATGCAAAGGAGTTTTGTCTAGCTTGTCATATTTTCCAATGAATAGGAAAACCTTCAAGAAGAGATCAAATGCTACTAGTGCCATAAGTAACATTGTAGGATTTTGATAAACGGGTTATTAATTTTGTTGGACCAATTAATCCACCAGGAAAAAAGACTGTTGCGAGGTATATAATCATTGGGATTCACTATTTAACAAGGTGGGTCAAAGCACAATCAATAAAGGATTGTAGCACAGAAACTGCTGAAGTTCATCTTTGAATACATACTGTCAAGATTTGGGTGTCCAAAGATATTGATAGGTGAGCAAGGGTCACATTTCTTGAATAAGAGCATTGAAACATTAACTGAGGAATTTCAAGTTTACCACCAAAAGAACACTCCTTATCATCCTCAGGAAAATGGAACTATGGAAGCATTTAATAAAATTTTGGAGAATGCACTGACCAAGGTATGCAATATAAACAAGGATGACTGGGATCTTAGGATTCCAGCAGTATTATGGCCTTATAGGACTACATGCAAAAAGTTGTCAGGTCAAACACCCTTTTAGTTCGTTTATGGGCAAGAAGTTGTGATGCCCATGGAAAACGTTGTACCTAGCCTAAGAATTGTAGCTTTTACAAATATGGTAGACCCCAACATAATCGAAGAAATAATGTCATAGTTACTTGCTGTGGAAGAAGACATGTTTATAGCAGGATTTCATCAAAAAGTACGGAAAGCAAGAGAAAATGCTTGTCATGACAAGCACATTAAGCAAAATAAGTTTCAGGTAGGAGACCTTGCTCTCCTCTATGATAGTAAGTTTGTGAAATTTCTAGGGAAGCTCAAAACACATTGATTAGGCCCATATGTTATTAATTATATTACTCATGGAAGCACAATGCAGTTAATGAAGTTAAGTGGAGAATTAATTCACGGAAAAGTAAATGGCAATAGGTTGAAGTTGTAGAGGGACAACCCTGCCCCTACAACTTAACTTTAAATAAGAAAGAAGGAAAGTCTTATTGTCACATGAAGATGAAAGTGGGCACTGGACTATAAAGTATGCTACAGAGAGAGCTTCAATGAAGAAAGTAATTCACTACAGTTAGGAATATGTCGAAGTTTGCCTGAAGCAATGACGTAAGACAAATGTGTGCTACAAGAGGGAACGTATCGAAGTTCGCAAGAAAAGTAGAAATATGACCATTAAAAGGGAAAAGACATGTGTAAAGTTACGTTTAAGATGATATACTAGCATAATTTATGGATAGATATGTATTTAATGAAAAAATATGACCATAATCAGGACAAAATAAAATCTAATGATGAGGTTAAAAGGTTGGAATTGTTATAAATAGCTAACTCCTGCTCAGATTAAGAAATTTTATGAAATCGAGAGCTCGAGTGAGTAATAGTGTGAAAAGGTTGCAAAAGACTTCGCTATGTATGTCATCTGAGAAATCTTCGGAAGAGATTATGTGGAATTTTCATGAGCAGGGATTTTCTGGAGTCATGGAAGTTGCAAATATGTCTACACCAATAGTTGAAAAGTAGCATCACCCACAATGATAGAAGCACCACAAAAAAAACAATGGACATCATGAAGAAAGAAGAAAACCAAGGAAGAAAGAACCAAGAAAAAGAAGGACAAGAAGCCTGCCAAACCTATGAAATCTTAGAAGAAACTTGAGCAGGTCAATATTGAAGAAGAAGTGGAGGAAATACAGGCAGAGGAAGGTGGCTCTATGTTCATCTTGCCTCTACCCTCATACATCCCACTGAGGAAGTGAAATTCCAAAGTAGTGAAGGATTCCAAAGATGCGAAGTATGGGACATTCACACCACTATTACTAGAAGCTATGCCATTTTAAGGAGGGATTTTAAGGAAAATATCATAGCTCAAATTTAAAGACTATGATTTTCATGACTAGAATAAGTACCCTCAGTTCTCAATAGATAGAGACTTATATCAAGTTAAATACCCAGATAGCGGAATGACGAGATTGGAACAACAACAGTGGGTGAATGGGTTTGCACAGTCAGGATTGCCCAATATATTGAATGTGATGTACTTCGGCAGAAGTTTAGTAAACACGGTGTGTGTGCACCAATTATTGGTATTGATACATGATGGACACCTGTGGATGGGGAATAAAATCCCCATAGACCAAATGATGATTTGGAGTATCCCAAGATTACCTTACAAAGGGCAGAACCCCGCGGAGGAGTTCATGGGAAAGGATTAGGACTGCGTTGTGGCGGAGAATATGAAGAAGAAGTATGGGATAGTCAAAGGCAATAGGATCTATAACATAAACTTGATAAGTGACCAAGCAGTTTTCTTCACAACACACATTTTTGATGAAAAAATTATGAGGAAGTGTCACACATATGAAGTTCCTACATCGGTGGTGTATTTATCCATGCAGTGCACAAATGGAGTCTAGTATAATTAGGTTGGATACTTATGCAAGGAATTATTATACAAATTCCATAAGGTCTAGGAGAAAGGTACATCTTTTCACTATGCATGGCTGATTTTTATCATTTATTTGTTGGCATGGAAGGAGTTGGAGGATACGTAGTTTCCTCTGATAGAAGCATACATATGTGAGGTCACGAGGTATGCTTCACTATGGCATACCACTCAACCATCGCAACTGTAAGAGAATAAGATATTTTTTATATTATATCAAATGGATCTCCACATGTTAGTAAACTAGCATCTACATCGTTCTTCGAGTTTGCACAAACAGTACAGCCCTGTGGCGAGGTTCAAGGCAAATTTCCATAAATTGTACATACACGTGCGCAGAGACACATAGAAGGAATGTCACGCATTACCATATATGGTAAAAGAAGATGATCTAGTAGAAGTAATAAAGACATTCCCTAAAAAGTGCATGACTCTACGAAAGGAAGTAGGTGACAGTACAACAAAAGAAGAAGAGTTGGACACTTTACACCATGGAAAATGTAGCAGAAAAGACAAAGATAAGGAAGCAAAGGAAGAGGAAGAGGAAGAGGAAGAAGAAAACAATGATGAAGAACAATATGACAAAGAAAACCATGAGGAGGATCCTCAAGGAGGTGAGGAAATGACTAAGGAGAAAGAAAAGGAAAAAATAGAGAAAACTACCATGGAGGAAAGAAAAATCCAAGGTGAAACTAATATTAAGAGTAGAAAGAAGCATAAGGAAGATAAATAAAAACAAATCACACCAATGGTTCTCAGTGAAGGTGACCTGGATCAAATTGGAGACAAGGTTTAGGAGATAACAACAAAATCCTGGAATAGGGTGGAATATCACCATGGTGAGGTTATCATAGGTGTGAAATAGAGTATTGCAAAGCTAAATATTTGGGTGTAAACATCCAAACCACTAGCGCAGATAGGCAAAGGACTCCACCGAGAAATACTGAGAGAATCTACATTTGAGATGAGGATAATGCAGATACTTTCCAAAGCTCTACAATTCTACTCCACCAAAGTCAAGAACCGTGAAAAAGGTTGGGACGATTTCAATATGAACATGGTAGCATTTCACACTCTAGTCCTACATGAATTGCATCAGGTTATAACAAATGGTTCACACACCTCACACTTAAACATTTAGATAGAACAGGAGCGCGATGCATTGAAGAAACAACTCAACCAGGCCATCAAGGACAAGGAATAGGTAGAGCTATAATAGTAGAGACTGAAGGAGGTGGTTGAAGCCACTTGTAAGGAAATTCTAGACATGGATGTCTATGAGGATGAATCAATAAAATACAAGGTCACGAAGCTCGACCTTGTAGTCAAGGAGCAGAAGGATAAAATTTCCACAGTGTAAATTAAGTATGAGATGTAGATCAATGAGCTACAAATGAAGTTACAAATAGCCATGCCAATAGAAGTGCATGAGCAGAGGGATATTAACTTAAAGAGTGAGATGGCCAACATCTCTACAGCATTGGAAGACTGTGGAAATTTTTTTTTACGAGAGTATGAAAATTTGGACTTCGCTATAGGAAGATCCAAATGTTCAAAACCTACAGGAGGAAATGTAGCAAAAACAACATTAGTTGGAAGAGAGGCGGGTAGCTATGAAGTCTTTTCCAATCTCGTAGAGGCTTGCAAAAATTAATGAGTCAAAGCAGGTGCAGATGAAAATTGAAGAGTTGAAGAAGGAGAAATTTGATAGAAAGGATTCAGCCTTGGCAGGATGAGACCCTTAAGCTATCATAGGCAGTGGATGAGAAGCTTTAGAAGATTTGATAGAGGGAGACAGAACTAGCAAAGAAGGCTACATAACATGTCACAGAAGAATGATTAGAAGAAGTGCACAATGAGGAAAAGAAACTGGCATAAATTTTGCAACAATTCAACAAGGCAAACAACAACATTTTAGATAAAATCACAGAGAAAGCAGCTAAGTGACATGGGATGAGTCACATGTGAGTGTTGGGGGCCTGTTGGGCGCAACCCAACTTAGCAATATTTCGGGCAAGGTGTTGCGGGTGGAAAGACCCTACGGTCTTGGGTTGAAAACCCCAATAGAGAAGAGGGCATACATCAAAAAGAAATACGCAGACAAACAGTGTAAATGCTCAAACTACTCAAGTAGGAAGAAGTAGTATTACCTAGAGGTCCTACGTTCGAGGTCGATCCCACAGGGTCCAAACCCTATATTCCTTCTGATGCCTTTAGAACCTGTAACTTATCCAAGAAAAGAGTATACAACAATAGTAATAGAAAGCATGTTCATGATATAGGTGTTAAATCATATAAGAAAGTGAGAAAATAAGAATTAACATAAGATTTATAAGAAAATCATAACATGGATTAATGCATATGCACAATAAATATCATGAAGAAAACAACATTTCTTTATTGATGTAAGATAAATGAAATGTGGAAAACTACAACCTGAGCCTTCCTCCAACTCCAAGTAGAACTGTCCTTCGGATCCATCCTACCCAGGCCTCAACAATCTTCCTCCATCGATATACACAAGGATGTCATAAAAGGGATGAAGGGCATCTCAAAGGAGGAAACAAAGGTTTCCTATAACTTGGGAGTGAAGGAGGCATAGGGATTTCTTCAGACTTGATCAGGGATATAATCAACTCTAATATCAATATCTCATCTCTTCTCCCCTGAGGCCTTCCCATGAAGGTTTATTTATAATTATCCAAACTAGTTTTTTCAATTGGGAAACAGTGGGCCACGGGCTACAGTAGGTGATTAATAGGTAAAACTCATAAATTTAACCATAATTGAAGGAGATTATTTATTTTTTAGTGTTTTAACACATATACACAGGTTGGGTATAGACTGACCTTCGTGTACACGCTTTTTATACCAGGAAAAATAATGTATGGGAAGTAAAACATTGTTTTTTAGAATTGGGACCAAGTATGGAAAGGAAGGGTTGCCCTAGGCCATAACCAGAGCATCAAATCTACCAAGACTGGTAAATGGTGCTATAGAAGATGCTCCCTAATATATGAGGTCAGAAGGGGTACATTATGGCTGAAATGTCTTAAGTGTATAGAAGGAATCTGACTGAGACCTAAGAGGAGTTCACCAGAATTTAGCCTGCCAAGCTAGTGAAAGAGATCAGAAAGAACCTACCGTCTGAGACGGGCATACCCATGCTCATAGATAATAAAGCATGTCCATATTTCAAGTACAAAATGAGATCCAAGATGTATACAAGTATAAAGGTACTGAAAATACATAGTGGATCATCTGATCATATCCATAGAAGTGCATGTCTCAATATCACATATAAAGAACTGATCAATGATGCTAAAGTAGAAAGATGATGACTGAAGTCATAAAGATGATCCAAAAAGTACTAAGTCAAATTGTGGAACAAATGGTAATACACGCAACTCAGGTGCCAACATATAGGATGTCACCGTAATGAGCTGCAACATATAAGGTGGATTGTGTCAACTAGCAGAAACATGAGAAACTGACAAGTGAACCAAGAAATGTTGATGCAAACCGAAGGTCTTCACAGTCCGCCATGGTACATTTCTACACAATGGGAATAAATGATCTGGAGTCAACTATGTGAGAAATTGTTTGATTACTAGTCATTGATGTATTCCATTAACAAACATGTGACTACTCACCGATAATGATGATGATAGTCAAGGTTCCCAGTATATTCTAACAAGTGCGAATAAATGAGCTATATTCGAACACTTGGAAGAATCTATCAATCAAGATACAATGATGTTTTCCCATTGTTGATAGTGAAGGAGTCTACCACTAATGACTACAAACACTAAGGTACTGCCAAATGGACTCTAGATCTTGTTCCCAGAGAAATGAGTTGAAGTCGATGGGAAAATACCCACTGGAAGGAAGGCATTAAGGCATCTTTCATCAATCCAGTGTGAGTGTAACTCGAAGGCCAATAATGTGTAAGGAATTGGATGAATAAATATGTAGTAACCCAATCGAAGCATGTTTCTAGCATACACAAGATTTAGCTAGCGCAGGATAGAAACCCTCTAAACCAATCAATAATGAAGGATGACATAGAGGCGAGGAATTCATCAATAGGGTCAAATGGAAACCAAGGTACTGCACTAATCCCAATGTGTTATAATGAAAGCTAACATCAAACACAATGAAAACCACTCAGTTAAAGACCCATGATATTCATCGATGATGAGCACAAAGTGACCTATCAATAATGAAAATAGGGTTGGGGTGCATCTCTAGATCCGATGTCAAAGAGATTTGTCATAGTCGATAAGAGCAAGACCCTCCAGTAAGAAGTCAATGGAGACCTTCTCAAACCAACAGGAGCAAAGGAACAAATAGTTGATGTGATAATGAACATGACTTTGACAATTAGGGATGGCTAACAGAAAAATAGGTCAAGAGACACCGCAGAAAGGTCGACTCAGGTTTACCTCCCTTGGACAAGAGCACGACTCAAATGTGACTACATGGTAGCATATGATAACTTTGTATAAGTTTTTCATGCAGGAGGCATAAGAAAACTCTCCATATGATTGGAAGAGATAACCAATCAAAGGAGTACTGACTCAATAACAAGGTTAAGGCTCTCCTAAGTCAAGCTAAAGCCCATCCCAATGGTGGAAAGACTTATTTTTTGAGAGCTTTGTTCAAGGGTGACACAATTGACTCTAGCTTCCATCAATTATGGAAATCACATCCCATTCCCGCTCTTTTTGGAATATATATATTTTTTGTCTTTTTCATATTTATGAAGCCTGAAAGAGAATAAAAGAATTCTATAGTATAGTGGAAAGAATGAGTATCCAAATACAAATGTGCTAGTTCCTGGGAGGGGAAGACTCCTATGCTCAATGCAAGGTGACGAAACTGGTCAATGACACTCAAAGGAATGTTCTTTCCATGGGTAAGAGGGTGTCAAGTTGTAGAGGCTAAGTGATTACAAGGTTGATTTCACAAAAGACATGGTCAAAAGGTTCCTTAAACACGAGTCCAAGTGAAGTCAGCTTAAGGCCAAAAGGTACAAATGGTCAACATGAAATGTAGTAGTACAACTCAACAAAAAGGAGCCTCTAGGGTATAAATCCAGAAAAATAGTGAAGAAGAAAGAGAATGAGTCTTCAACGCACAAGTCATGGTGGGACTAAAGAGGACTCCTGAGCCTATGCAATATAGCAGCATGGGAAACATATGCTAGCGAGGATCTAACTAAGATGCCCATGTAAAGGTTGGCTCTACCATCATATCATGATTTTACAAATCAGCAAGTGAAAATGGTTTTTGAACGAAGACATGATAGGGTCAACCCTATGGAAAAAATATCGCAATGTGGAGGCTAGTATGCAAAATGCATCAAAAAATAATATTCCCTAACCTATATGCCAATAAGAAAATGGTACCTGCCATGATGGGTCTGCAGTAATGGAACCGAAGCAATCTCTCAAAAAATATCCAAAGTATCCTATAAAAACCACCCATCCCAACACTCCAAGCCAAAAGGTAAAAAATCCCACAAAAAAAGAAAAATAAACTTTAGAAAAAGTAATTTTCATTTGTCAATTTATATAAGGACTTTTTGACTCACAATTTCTCATTTGCGTTTTGACAATTGGGTGGAGTTGCGGAGAAAAAGCCAAGCAATCTTCCTCCATGAAATTCATCTGTTCAAATAGCCTCCAATCTTCCAAGTAAACTTCTAACTGATCTTTTAACAAGTTTTAATGCTTTTTAAATGTTTTGTCACAAATTTGACCGTGAGAAATTATTTTGAAAAAAATTTCTCTACGTACACGTGGGTTGGATACATGTGAACTGCATATAGGAAAACCTTATATGTGACTGTGTTAATAATGAACTTGTGTGTGCATGAATTTAAAATTAAAAGACACAATTTTAATGAGTCAAAACATCATTTTTTGCAGGATGTTGATTACTTGGTGTGAAAGAGAGCATAGTGTGATTAATAATCAAATAATGGAGGATCAAAATGCATTAGATGCCTTACAAGAATGCAGATTGTTAAAAATTTTCAAAATGTCGAATATGAAGGCAAATACCAGGTTGCTTGAGATGTTAATACACTACTGGAGTCCAGAAGAAGATGCTTTTTTTATTTATCAGATGCCCCTGAGGATTGAAATCGAGGATATCTATTTCATCACAGGTCTTTCCCGGAAGGGAGAGAGGGTCTACTCAACAGGAGGGACAAGAGGTAGTATTTGTGTAGAAGATTACGTACACATCTATTGTCTTGAAAACATTGAGAAGATTGGAACTCGGATTCTAATCAAGCATGTAGATATTCTAACAATGAGAATCCTTCTTTTTACCATTTCCAGAGTCAATTGTTCAGCTTCTCTACATCAGGCTTCTCGTGTTTCAATGATTCTTGTAGTGGATTGTCTCACTATCATCTTTGATTGGTGCACACCCCTGCTAACCAATATGAAAAAACAACTTACTTCTATCCAGAAGGGTTAGAAAAGGAAATTTGGATACGGAACCATCTTGTGTTCCTTCTTCTCTGAGAGAGTACCTAGGCTTTGTCCCAAGGTATTATCCACCATCAACAGCCTAAGAGATCCATGGATGGGCGGGTGGGCTGACTTAATGAAATTACTAGGGGGCAGTGAGGTCCCTAGGAATACATTTGATGATGAGTTTTTCCTTTGGTGAGAGCAGCAGGTCATTGCGGTCGAAGACTACATTGATGCCGGAATGGAATTCAGAGGAGATCCAGATCTGGTGTTGCCACTAGATGCAGCATGGGGTGCCATAGGTACAAATGATATCAAATTTTTGAATTTTAAGATTTTTTTGGATTTTAACTATAAATGAACTAAAAATATTTTTGATGAGATAAAATACTTACAAAATTATTAATCACGACACAGATGTTGGACCAGTGAGACCTAATGGTCTACCTCGACACAGGTGTCATAGAAGAGACATTGAAGGAGCCGTAGTAGAGACTGAGAGGACCCTCCATGTAGTCCAGAGAAACTTGGTGAGGTTAACTCACCAAGTACCTATGGTGGCTATAGAGGACCTACCAGAGGAGATGCAACGACGCATGGTGGGAGTACCACGGGATTGGGTGTGGCTATTTCAGTGGGTGGAAAATGCCATCGTTTTCTTCCTTGCTGCTCATCCTGAGTAAGATCACTAGATAGATGATCAAATATTTTTTTGATTAGACATGATGATGGGCATAAACCCTAATTTTGTAGGATATTTTGTCTATTTTGTATATTATTTTTGACACAAAACTATATCTATGTATAAACGATTTATCATGATGATCATATATATATATACAGATGATACTTTGATTATTTTTTATTTTTTCAATGTGATGAATGATTTATATGCCAAGCTAATGCTTGATTAGCGATAGAATCTGCTAATGAATTTTATGATCGTGGAATATGAACAAATGTTATATAAACAAATGATCTTTGCAATAAATGCACTCTCAGAAATTGGCAATATAAATAAGGATCTCTCACATGATAGATTTTATTCAGTTGAGATACCACTAGTTGTGAATCCAAATAAACTACTAATGAATCAATACCAAGATATATTCCCTCGGGTAGTAAATTAATAATAGTAGTATATTTGGCAATATTATTTGAAGCGAGACCGATGCATCCAACACTAGATGGTTAATAAATCACCCAAGTCGTGGAAGCAAGGTTCTGAGTGTGTCTACTTGCACCATCGGTGAACCCTAGATATATCAAATCGTCCATCAATAACTACCAAAGAAGATCAAAAATATCGACATCAGTAAAAACTGATAGATAGATATGCACAAAGATATAATATATACAATCAAGCAAATGCTAGGATGAATCCTAACCAAAGTATTTCCTAGGATAGAGCCCATTTATGGGCTCCGCCAACTCGTTTCCCTTGAAATAAATCAACTCGTAAGCTCCCTTTTTCAAAAAAAAATTGACAATGAAGGGACCGTACCACATAGATTTAAACTTGCCTGCCACCAAGGCATTTTTGTCTTGGTCGTAGACCAGGACAAGGTCGCCTTCAAAAAAAGTTATAGGATGGACAACTTTATCGTATTTAGTTTTTACCCTCCTCTTATGAGGTTCATTGATTATGGCCGCATCTCGACATTGCTCATCGAGATGTTCTAAATGAAATCAACATTCTTTGAGACTAGAAGTATTGGGAAGAAGTTCAACAACTAGTTTAAGGGAAGGAATTTCACATTCCACGGGAAAAATGGATTACAACCCATAAACTAATTGAAAGGGAGTAAAACCAATGGCAGTCTTAACTGACATTCGGTATGCCCAAAGTGTCGGATATAACATAAGGTGCCAATTGGATCGAGCTTTGTTAATCATCCTTTGTAGGATGGTTTTTAGGGATTTGTTCATGACTTCAACTGGCCCATTGGCCTGAGGATAATATGGAGATGAATGCTCCCATCGGAAACCCAACGTAAGAGCCAATTCAAACATCCTTTGATTTTGGAAATGATTGCCATGGTCAGTGACAATCTCTTTACGAATACTGAACCAGGAAATAACTTGATTGAAAAGAAACAAGGTTGTTGTTTCACCATCATTATTGAAAGTAAACATTATCTCAACCCACTTAGTAAAGTAGTCTATGACTATGATGATATAATTTTGATTTCCCACCGAGGGCAAATTACAAGTAGTAAAATCAATACCCCACTTCGTGAAAGGGCTGATGGTTGCCACGGGGAGAAGTAGAGCTGGATGTGTTCACATTTTCCAAGTATAAACCTAACATGGATGGCATCTCTTGACCAGTTCAATACAATCTTTGAATATCGAAGGCAAAAAGTAGCATGTATGCAAAAAAATTTGGGTTGTTTCAAGCCCAGATAGATGAAGACCACAAGCTCCACTGTGGCAATCATTAAGCACAGACTTAACTTCTTCTAAGGTTAAACAATGTCTAAGGATTGAATCAACCCCACAATGATATAAAGTGTCACCTATAATAATATACCTTTTAGTGAGGTGACGTAATTTTCTGCGTTCATCCTTCGGAAAAATGAGTGGAAAATTTTAAGTTTGGAGATATATAATAATATCCCCATACCAAGGATCTTGTGAGGAAATAAGAAACAGATTTTCATCAGGAAAATTTTCCTCATAAAAGATTTCTTCCTCACAACTCAACTTTGAGATCAACTTTGCAAATACTAAATATTTCTTAGACTTAGTCGACATGAATTCAAGATCAAATTCTCGTAAAATGACAATCCATCTATTATATTTGCACCAATCACTCGCCTGCTAAGAACAAACTGAAATGGATTGATGGCTGCTAAGACAAAAGTTTTTCGAAGCAAAATGTAATGCCTAATTCACTGGACAACATGGAAAACTGCCAAAACTAATTTCTCAATGGGAGAATAGCATAGTTCAGGACCTACTAAGCCTTAACCTAGATAGTATATTGCGTTCTCTCATAAAGCATCATCCTCTTGAACTAGAACCATACCAATAGTTGATTCTGTTGCAGCGAGATATAAAAGGAATTCTCTACTGTAGTCAGGTGGACTCAACAAAGTAGCAGAGGTTAATGATTTTTTCAAAGCATCAAAGGAGCGTTGCAGGAAATCGTCCCACAGAAATGGGACCCCTTTCTTAAGCAATCTCATAAATCCTTTTGTAATCTCGGCATAATTAGCTATAAATCTCCTTAAGAAATTTGTATTTCCTTGGAGAGTTTGAAGTTGATGTATAGAGGATGGGGGAGGAAATTGAAGTATTGCCACAACCTTGAAGGGATCTACATGAATCCCCTCAGTTCGACACGATGAATCCCAAAAACAACTGGATGTGACAGTGAAAACACACTTATTCAGATTCAACTAGATTTTATAAAAACGACATCGTTCAAAAATCAATCGAAGATGTTTAGGATGATCTATTATCTTTCAAGAATGAGAAGATAAATCATCCAAATAAGCTCTGATAATGTGCTTGATATCGTGAAAAGCATATGACATGGCCCGCTGAAAAGTAGCTCCAACATTTTTAAGGCCAAAAGGCATCTTTTTATATGCAAATGTACCCCAGGGGAAAATAAAAGTTTTCTTATGTTGATCTTCTGGATGGATAGTAATTTGATTATAACCAGAAAATCCATCCATAAACGAGAAAATTTCATTACCCGCACATTCATCAATAATCTGATCAATAAAGGGTGTGGGGTAATTATCCTCAGGGCAAGCCTTATTTAGGTCCCTAACATCAATGCATACTTGGATAATTCCTTGCTTTTTGTCTATGTGGACTCGATTAGAGACCCACTCCATTAAAGGAATGGGGTATACGAAACCGGCCTTAGGAAAATTCTCAACCTCAACCTTGATAGCTGCTCTTTTCTAAGGTTTACCGGTCGAAGTTTTTGACGAATAGGTTTTGCATTTTCATACATCTTGATCTCATGCTGGACTATAGATGGATCTATCCCAAGCATTTCCTCATAAGACCAAGTGAGGACATCTCGAAACTCTTTAAAGAGATCGATATAAGTTTGAATTTCTTCAGGTGAACAGTTAGCTCCAATGAAGACATTTTCAATAATGTTTGGATTCCTAGAGATGTTCACTGGAACAGTTTTTGAAATGACCGACATGTTACCTTCAGCAAAAAACTGTGTTGGAGCCAAAGGATTTAAAGCTGCATGAACATCACTACTAGATGAAGAACTGGACAAACTTGATTCTACTTCCTGCAAATGAGGGAGAAAACATGACCGATGATCCAAATCATTCCACAGTCTTTCAACACTCGTCATTTCTTCTAGGATAGCTTCTATAGATGGAAAAATAATATCTAAGAAATACAGAGTAGAAATGGAACCTAGAGTCTAGGCTGGAGGCACATCCCAATCCAGCTCCTCTAGTGAAAAAGGAGTCAGATCGAAGTCTGCAGTGTTAACAATATACTCATAAGCAATTTCAGCTGCAGACATAGGAAATTCCATTCCACCTACCCACCCGTCATCTAATGTGGTGGTAGAAGAGGGTAAGGGCTAAGTATCCAAAAGATAATGATTTCTAAAGAACTCTCTTCGAGAAGGTGCCTTGGAGGATGAAATAACATTAATTCTAGCTATAGGAGCAGGAAAATCAAAGGTACCCATTAAGGAAGAGTACATTCCAACTCCTAAATTCTCTATAGGCTGCTTGGGATTGTTCACTAATGGAATAGTAGATTTAGAAGATGCATGGGAGTCACCCGAAGAATAATCCATCTGATCAACCTTTACAATTCTCCCTTCATGAGGAAAACAAAGGATGTGAAATAATGATGATACAATAGCATCCATCTCGTAAATCCAATTTCTACCTAAAAGGAGATTGTAATCCATATTTTCATCAACTATCTCTACTTCAATATTTACAACCTTACCCCCAACACAGATGGGAAGGGCTGCAAGAATCCCATGCAGTCTATGAGAATGGCCATCAAATGTTGTTAATAGAGTAGGTGAAGGAACAACCTAAGGTGATCCAATAGCCTTCCAACATGATATGGACATGACACATGTGGAAGCTCCCTCATCTACTAGAGTTTGAAAGATATTAGTCTTATGATATGTAGACTTGATTTAAAAAGCCATATGATGTGGGAGTATCTTCTTGATGTTTCACATATCGAATGTAAGCACAAGAGAGCTTTTTGGATCAACTACTCTGATCACAGTGAGCAATGCACTCATTTTTTTTAGGCACTACTAGAGTACCTTTAGCATCGACATAGCACAAGGACTCTGAGTGAGATATTCTACAATAGAGTAGTTCTAGGCTTCCTTAGCATCAGGGTTAATGGTCGAGCATTTTGTGGAGCCTTTCGGCATCTGAGGTATCGACTCAACTATGGGCATCTTGAAATGGAGTGCCTATAAAACATCAAGAGTAGACTTAGCCTTGGACAATTCTGATTCACCATAATCACATGATCGTGTAGCAACGCCAATATGTGAACTCATCATGTAAACATTTGATGTATTTTCCCCTTCCTAGTTATCCCCGGTGGGGGTACTGGTACTAGAATTCACGTCAGCAAGCAACTATTGCCCGTGGGGAAAAGGGTTAGTCAGCATAGCCTCAGAGCTAGAAGACTCCCATTGAACCAACAAGCACTGAGCATCATGAATCTTAGGGCAAAGATGACTCAAATGGTCACCATTGCATAAATTGCATGGAAACTTTACTTTCTTCTTAGACTCTCTTTTACCCCCTCTAGCATCATTGTCGGGTTTGTTTGCCTTACCCTTCCCATCCTGATTCTTTTTCCTACCACATCCTTTCTTCTTCCCATTAGATTGTTGGTTTCCTTTAGGTTTAGAAGTTTGAATGAAATTTATAGATGAAGGTTGAGAAGGTATAGTAATTGATGGCAATGCATGCATAAAAGAAGCAGTTTGTAAAGACAATTGATGTAATTGATTTAGTAGGTTGGTCGTGTTACTATCAATCGGTCTGACTAGCCCATCGGCGTGGGGACCTGGCTTCGGTTTGGGTAAATCAACCTTGGACCTAGGAGCATCAGGGAAATTTTTTTGTAGAACCCCAAATTGAGAATATATAAGTTCTATTTGTTTGGCTCTAAAAGTAACATGTTCTTCAGTGAACACACTGGAGAGCGATACATCCTTAGAGATCTCGGGTTGTAAATATTTGAGAAACCATTCAAGAAGGAGTTATTGTGGAATATCGGCTTTAGTGAGTCTCTTCCTTCTCCTCCATTATTGGATATGATCCAAAATGTGGGTTGCTTGGTCCTGGTGGAAATTAGCTAATAGCTCAATTCTAGCATCATAACGAAAGGGAAACTGAAAATGGTTTAAAAATATTGTAGCCAAATCACCGAATGAAGCAAAGGTTCCCCCTAGGAGTTTAATGTACCACTTAGTCACATTTCCAGTTAGGGTACATTGGAATAATCTCAATCTGAATGAATCATCTATCTTGGAGTTTGACAAACACCATAAGTGGAAAGTGGTTATATGGTCGCCCGAATCTTCACTAGTCTTCCCTTCAAATTTGGGTATATCCAATGGAAGTTTGGTTAAACCGAAGGCCAGGCTGGGTTATATATGATCAGATCATTAGTCAGTTTGGATAGATCTGGAAAGTTTAAAGTTGCTAGGAAAGGTAAGCATGGAGGACCCTGAGAATTCCACCCGGTCTAGGTAGAATTCCCAATGTTCTGAAAAGAATACCCTGGATTTGTGAAGGCACTAGGTTGCCTGAAGTAATTCATAGAAAAACTTGAAACATAAGGAGATCCTTGCGGCCTAGAAAAAATCATATTTTTTCCAACTCCTGCCGCAAAATTTCGATATCTAGAGAAATTTCCCCATAGGAAGGTGTTAAACAGAGTAGAGAACCCTTGGTAAGGGTTCCATGCATAAGCACAAGGAGAAAAACTCTAGATTGAACTCATGGAAGAATACGGAATATTCCCCTACTAGCTGAAAGAGAATTGATTCCTAGCTCCAAGTCTGCTATCAATTGGGTTAGTACATCCTTGTAAAGGATTATAAGTTTGACCCATGAAGGGAAAAGGTATTGATCTTAAAGATGGGTTAGAATGTGGTATATGACCACTCCCAAAAGGGAAACTCTGAAAAGAAGTTGACCAACCTACAATGGAAGTCATAGACGTGGACGCAACTGATGTAAAAATTAATAGAACCAAAGGAATTGCGATGGTCGACATTCCAAAGGGGAAAGAACCAGTGCCAAAGGCGAAAGCTTGGGTACCCCTACTTGAATATGGAATGGAGGTAGAGCCAAAAATTGCAGTGCTATGAGTGATTGAAGGTATGGAAATCATACATCCTTCTTGTACTGATAAAGGAGTTTTCATACTAGTAGCAGTCATGGTGGAAGCCATGCTCGCAATAGTGGTCATCAAAGAAAAATATCGAAATAGACTTGGGATCGAAGACTGATGGGTCGAAATCTCGATGTATAATAAAAATTTAGGATGATCAGGAGGAAGAGGAGAATTAGGAGTCAAAAGAGACTCAAGAATTTTGTTAACCTCTATAACATCTTCCGACTCGAAGAGGACTCTAGAAAGGATTGGAGTGTTCCTCTCCAACTCTCTACTGATATAGAGTATATTATGTGAATTAATAACTTCAACCAGAGGATCAATCTTCATTGCATCTGTTGCCACTAATTGGAAATCACCAGTAGAATTTATCCTATGCCTTCTAGAAGAAGTCTCAACACTCGTAGGTGAAAGCCCACAAAGCCTCCTAAACCAACGAACTGGTTGATCAACCACTTTTAATTATTTTTAAGATAACTAATTAAAGACTCAAAAAATTTATAAAGCTAGGCCAACTAGGAGCAAAGAGCACTCTCTAAAAAAAAGTCCCTAAAGATATAGTCAATCAAACTACTTCCAAGTATTTTCCCTCCAGATGATTTTGGGAATAATAATGAGAGGGGGGGAGTGAATCAGTATTATCAAATCAATAACTTTTTCATTTCATAATTAGATTTATATATGCTACTTCATTCAAGGGAACCTGCATGTGCACACAATTGTTCTGAAGGCAACCAATGCATATCCTGTGAAATTACGATTTAGTTAATTCATCATTGTTGACCTAGGTTGTCATTGATGTCAATATGGCAATATTCTAGATGCTAGATGATCCATGAAGGGGAAGCAGATTAGATCCATGAAGAGACAGGAGCAAGGCCATCAGGATAACCAAGCCATGAGCAAGAGTATGTTAACGAAGGAGCTATCGAAGCTACAAGAGGAGCCATATATATATGTCATATATATATGCCAAAGAAGAACATATCAGAGGAGCAAGCAGAGCTATCGGAGTAGCAAAACAGAGCTATCAGAGGCATATCGGGAGTATCGGGAGCAATGTATACACAAGAAGAACTATCATGGGTAATATATGCCAAAGGGACAAAGAAGAGCGGAATACATATACATGCAAAGAGTTAAAGGAACAAAGTTTACATGTATATCGATATACACTATCAGAGGTAGAAACGATATATATATCGGAGTATAGAGGCGGAAAATATATATATATATATATATATATATATATATATCGGTAATATTGTAATCGACGGGTTCTATTATGAGCCACTACCCGAAACCCCTGGCTGCGATATACATGTGCAGATGCGACGACATATATGTCCAGGTGTATAAATAGGTGAAGTCTGCTAAGTGCTTGAAAGCGAGTTCTAAGTGTATGTCATATGTATCATTATATTTGGGCTCTAAGCCTTGCCGCATTAAAACTTGCGAATTGCAACATATATATATATATATCTATCTATATATATATATATATATATATATATATATATATATATATATATATATATATATATATATATATATATATATATATATATATATATATATATATAATGGCAATATGTTGCAGATTTGCTGCAACATTATGAAACGCTTTATTCTATATCACATCTGCAGGAGAATCAACTAATACAAGACTTCCGGAAGCTGCTACTGCTGATTGCGATCACATAGTGGACCCGATGCAGTTATAGATGCGGGTGCAATGATTTTGAAGTCCACCCTTAAGCGTTTCCATCAGTTTTTCCATATATTCCTATGTATTTCAAATAATTGTATTACGCGAGGTTTTTTAGGCCGAAAGCCTATAATAACGGTTCTGATAGTTCAGTAGGCCTGAACGATGCTGATTGCGTTTGCAATGGTGACGTGGTAGGTGGGGCCTTGTTGGTACTGTCTCTCCAATGAAATCTCTCCGTAAACAATAAAGTCCCATGTATGCATATTGTTATTGAAAAAGGGCCTCTGTTACAATTTTAATATGAAATGGTTTTATCTATGTATTTCAGTCCTCGTTGTTGAATTAACGTGTCCGTGAAGCATTGGTTAATTCGAATAGGTAGAGGAAACTACAACAACTGAGGAGGGAATCCGAAGGATGAAGGGAGCGCAGAGGAAACTATAGCGACCGAGGAGGGAAGCTGAAGGATCAAGTGAGTGCAGAGGAAACTACAGTAACTGAGGAGGAAGCTGAAGACCCAGCAGAAAGAGGAAACCAATGGTTAGATGCATAAGGAAGATACAAAAACAGAGAACAAGGAAAGTTGAAGTGTTGTTGAAAAAGCTGGAAGGAACAGAGGTAGCTGTAGGGTCTAGCAGAACAGAAAAGGGCCGAAGGACAAACAGGATAGGAGGATTCGAAGGGTGAGCTTCTATTCTAATCATGTTACCCTGTGAAAGAATTAATTAGGTACAAAATGCAGTCTATAGAACAATTCAGGGATGTAATAAATAAAGTTTTATCTGACATTGTTTGAAGGGAGAAGTAGTTAGCAGAGAAGCAGTCATGCTGAAGCATTTACTGTGACAGTAAGAACAGATGCTTGAACAGAAAGTTGGTTCTTATGCAGAGCTTAGTGTAGCTAATAGTAGACTCACTAAAGTTGTGTGGAGACATTATCAGAGGTCATGAAGGCTATTGGATACTCTATGTGGATAGTATGAAGAATTGTAAAGACTCCTTCATAAGAAGACTGGTTCTCATTGATGTTGTAGCATGGAGACTAGAATGAAGTTGTAAACAGACAAAACTCAGTAAAGAAGAGTTTTGTAAACATAACATTACTATCAAATATGCCCTGATAAGATTGGGTCGGAACCCTTAGGGTTGGTGCCTCAGAAGTAAGAAGGATTAGAGTCCTTAAGGTTGATGCCTCAGAAGTAAGAAGGATTGGAGTCCTTGGGATTGGTGCCTCAAAAGTAGGAAGGATTGGTATCATTGGGACTGGTGTCTCAAGAACTGGAAGGATTGAAGTCCTTAGGAGTTGGTGCTCCTAAGTTCAAGGTTGGTGCATTGAAAAAAGTAGAGTTGGTGCTCTGGAGGTTGGAGCCTCACAAAAGTCCAAGTTGGTGCTTGGCAACTGATTGCAACCATTTATATATTGTTTCTATTTTATTGCAAATATTATATTACTAAAAGAATTTATACTTGTTGTTCATCTTGTGTTCTGAATATAAATGTTTTAACTGGTAAAACAATAGTTGAAAAAGAAATATTGATTCACCCCTCCTCTCAGTATTTCCAACAATTGGTATCAAAGCAAGTACCTTCATTCAAAGCCTAATAGCTTGAAGTTTGATCTTTAGAACAAAAATGGCGAAGTCAAGGAAGAAAGTCTCTAATCCTGCTAAGTATGTGTCTCCCTCTACTAATAAGATAGAAGACAATCAATTTGGGGAGGCTTCAAGGTTCAATGGGAAATTTAATATATGGGAAGCAAGAATGAGGAATTTCTTACAGACTCAAGGCATTGAAATCTGGAAATCAGTGATTGTTGATAGTAGGATGGATGGAGAATCCAAGGAGTACAATGCAAAAGAAATGAAGACAATCTTAAATGGGTTGCCTAATTCTATAAAGAACAATCTAGGAAAATATTCATCACCAAAGGGTATATGGGACAAACTTCATGACCTTCACTCAAAAGGAGCATTGACCATGACCATCAATCAAGAAGATGATGGAAATCAAGAAGGAAATCCAAAACCCATCATAGAAGCTGAAAATGAGAATGATGACAACAACGCTAAAGCAGACCTAGAATATGAAGAGAATGAAAAAGATTTTGTAGAAGATCTCCTCGCTCAACTTATGGCTGCCATGGAAGAGATTAAAAATTTGGAAAAGGAAAATGAGGAACTTAAGAAGATAGCACTAGCTGGTGACCAAGATCAAACAAGGGATACATTTGACCTTGTCAAGCTTCAAGTACAAGAAAGGGATGAAGAGCTTGCTAAGCTTAAGAAGGAATTTCATCAAAGCAAAAGAAAGCAACATGAAGAAGTCATATCCATGACAAATCAATTAGATAAAGCAAGGAAATGGGAAGATACCTTGTCAAGTCAACTTGAACAAAGGCACAAGAGCTTGAACAAACTTGAAGAAGAGATTGGTCAGTACAAGGTAGAGGTCTCCTCTCTCAAATCTCAACTACAAGAAGCAAGGAAACAAGCACAAGGAGCTGAGAAGACAATGGAAGCATTGGGAATCATAGAAGGACAGGTTGATGAAGTAGGAAAGGAAAGAAACACCATGATCTGTCAACTAAAAGCAAAGGATGAAGAAATATTCAAACTAAAATCTAACATCAAACTTCTCAAGGCCGAAACATGTAAAACTACAAGGATCAAGGAAGAAATGGAAAGTAGTCTAGCAAAGGAAAATGAAGAAATATTCAAAATGAAGTTAGATATAATCTCCCTTAAAATAGAAGCAGATGAAGCTACTCATATCAAGGAAGAAACTAAGAAACAACTTGCTAAGAAGAATAATGAGTGTGAAATATTGGAAGAAGAGATTGTCTTCCTCAGAAAAAATGTTGAAGGGATGAACAAAATCTTGAATAGCTCTCAGCCCTTGGATGACATGCTCAGCTATCATAGATGTCCATTTGATAAATCAGGTCTTGGGTATGTAGGTGAATCCTCAAACAAGAATGATAATGCTTCAAACAAAAGGGATGTAAAGAAGCCAGAAAGAAATGGTGATTCTCCTAGTTCTAGCAAAGGCAAGGAGAAACATCACGGCTACAGTGGAAGAAATCCTGCTCCAAGAAGAAATGTAAATGATGTCAAAGATGTAAGAGGCAATGGTTATCATCAAAGGATCTCAAGGTAGAAAGGCTTCAGAAGTACGTCAAGGAAATCTCCATCTCCCAGGTACCAAATTTCATTTTTTGGTTATTGTTATTCTTGTACAAACTTTGGTCACATGGAAAAAGATTGTAAAGCATATCATAAAGATAGATATTATGGTCCCCAACAATCTCCAAAAAACAATTTTTCAAGAAGAAATCATGAATTTTTATTCATGAACAATGTAGAATGCTTCAAGTGTCATAACATTGGTCATATGGCACGTGATTGTAACTTAACTTGGGCTCTTACAGAAGCTAGAACCATGCAAAAGAAGAAAGTTACACAACTATGGAGAAGGAAGCAAATACAATCCGAAAGTCCCTTGAACTCTCCAGCCAACAACACATGTCAATGGCTTGAATGTTGACAATCTAAGCATTTGATGGGAAGACTCTGCCAAAAGAGATTATGCATACAGTTAGGGGGAGCCTGTGATTCTTGATCATTATTGCAGAAGCTATTAGTGAAAGGATCCCTATGAAATCCTTGTTGAGCTATATTAATAATCATTCTTTGATAAAGATCATTTCTCAGGAGTAATCCATTGAAGAACATGATCCTATAACCACTCTTTGGACTATTGTTAAAGATGCTTTCCACTTAATCACTGAGTAGTATTTGGAGCAACAGAGAAGGTCATCTAATACTAGAGAAATAGGGAAAATAACTATGGTGCTGATATTACATATGTTAAATGTCTTGACTCAGGGATTTAATTTGAGAACAAGTAAATTATGGACACAAATAGAGGCAACCTTCAAACAAACAGATACACCTAGAATGGAGTTTGAAGAAAGAACAGTTGGAAGCATATAACAAAACTGAAGCATTGCAAGAAGATGTAAATCAGAAAAAATGAATTCAAAAGACAGTCACAGATTGGATATCTAAATCTGCTAGCGGAAATAACTTGCTGAGATATGTACAAGAACACAAGGAAAAGATGGCTCATAGAAAGGAGAATGTCGTGCAGTCAAATATAACTTAAGCTGATACTGGTCACTTAGAAAATACAGCAACAGTGAGGCACAACCTCTCACCATTTCATCCAAATGCAATGATGTTGAATACTGGATGGCAATGACTTAAGTAGAAGCAGAAAAACACAAAGGAACTCGGATATAAAGAAAGATGGCAAGAGAGAAAATTTCAGTGGCATTTTCTCTTGATTCAGACTATGAAGGCCTCTCAATTATGACTGTGGAAACAAGAATATGGATTGAAGCAAAAAAACCTAGACTTGGACACTTGGTGTATGGCTATTTGCAATCTGGTTGAAAGCATTGAAGTAGAGCATCTTTATGCATTGTTGAAGCCATTATAAAGTAGTTTTGAGACATGAAGAGGGAATAATTTGCTAATTGATGATAAAGCATCAATCCTTCTATCTTGAGTAAAAAGAAGAGCACTATGAAAGGGGGAGTCACAGACCCATGAAAATCTATCATTCATAAAGAACAGAAGTAGTTTGATAGGGGGAGTCCCAGAGCACTCCTTTTCCATTGATGTCAAAGGGGGAGAGAAGAAGAATATTTCCATCAATAATAAAGGGGGAGATTATTGACCTAGGTTGTCATTGATGTCAATATGGAAATATTCTAGATACTAGATGATCCATGAAGGGGAAGTAGAGCAGATCCATGAAGAGACAGGAGCAAAGCCATCAGGATAGCCAAGCCATGAGTAAGAGTCTGTTAACGGAGGAGCTATCTAAGCTACAAGAGGGGCCATATATATATGCCAAAGAATAACATATTGGAGGAGCAAGCAAAGCTATCGGAGGAGCAAAACAAAGCTATTAGAGGCATATCAGGAGTATCGGGAGAAATGTATGCCAAAGAAGAACTATCGAGGGTAATATATGACAAAGAGCTAAAGAAGAGCAGAATACATATATATGCGAAAGAGTTAAAGGAGCGGAGTTTACATGTATATCGATATACACTATCAGAGGCAATATATATATATATATATATATATATATATATATATATATATATATATATATATATATATATATATATCGGCAATATTGTAATCAGCAGGTTCTATTATGAGCCACTACTCGAAACCACCGACTATGATATACATGTGCAGACTTGATGACATATATGTCCAGGTGTATAAACAGGTGAATTGTGCTAAGTGCTTCAAAGCGGGTTCTAAGTGTCTTTCATATGTATCGTTATATTTGGGCTTTGGGCCTTGTCGCATTAAAACTTGCGAATTGCAACATATATATCTATATATATCTATATCTATATATATATATATATATATATATATATATATATATATATATATATATATATATATATATATAATGGCGATACATTGCGGACCCGATTAAACACTACAGTTTAGCTCAATGTTATATCACATCCGCAGGAGAATCGGCCAATACAGGACTTCCGGAAGTTGTGACTGCCGATTGCGATTACACAGCGGACCCGATGCAGTTATAGATGTTGGTGTAATGATTTTGAAGTCCACCTTTAAGCGTTTCTGTTGGTTTTTCCATCTATTCCTATGTATTTCAAATAATTGTATTGCTCGGGGTTTTTAAGGCCAAAAGCCTATAATAACGGTTTCGATAGTTCAGTAGAACTGAACGATGCCGATTGCATTTGCAATGGTGACGTGGCAGGTGGGGCCTCCTTGTTGGTATTGTCTCTCCAATGAAATCTCTCCGTAAACAATAAAGTCCTATGTATGCATATTATTATTGAAAAATTCCCTCTGTAATAGTTTTAATATGCAACAGTTTTCTTTGTGTATTTCGGTCCTTCTTGTTGAATTAACGTGTCTGTGAAGCATTGGTTAATTCGAATAGGTAGAGGAAACTACAGCGACCGAGGAGGGAAGCCGAAGGATCAAGCGAGCATAGAGGAAACTATAGCGACCGAGGAGGGAAGCCGAAAGATCAAGTGAGCATAGAGGAAACTACAGCGACTAAGGGGGAAGCCGAAGAGCCAGTGGAAAGAGGAAACTGATGGTCAGAGTCATCAAGAAGATACAAAAACAAAGAACAAGGAAAGTTGAAGTGTTGTTGAAAAATATGGAAGGAACAGAGGCAGCTGTAGGGTCCAGCAGAATAGAAAAGGGCCGAAGGACCAATAGGACAGGAGGATTCAAAGTGTGAGCTTCTCTGCTAATTGTGTTACCCTGTGAAAGAATTAATCAAGTACACAATGCAGTTTATAGAACAATTTAGGGATGTAATAAATAAAGTTTTATCTGACATTGTTTGAAGGGAGAAGTAGTCAGCAGAGGAGCATTCATGCTGAAGCATTTACTGTGACAGTAAGAACAGATGCTTCAACAGGAAGTTGGTTCTTATGCAGAGCTTAGTGAAACTAATAGTAGACTCATTGAATTTGTGTGGAGACATTATTAGAGGTCATGAAGGCTATTGGAGACTCTGTGTGGACAGTATGAAGAGTTGTAAAGACTTCTTCATAAGAAGACTGGTTGTCATCGATGTTGTAGCATGGAGACTACAATGAAGCTGTAAACATAAAGAATTTAGTAAAGAAGAGTTCTGAGAGTAGAACATTACTATCAAACATGCCTTGACAAGATTGGGTTGGAACCCTTGGGGTTGGTGCCTTATAAGTAAGAAGGATTGCAGTCCTTGGGGTTGATGCCTCAGAAGTAAGAAGGATTGGAGTCCTTGGGATTGGTGCCTCAGAAGTAGGAAGGATTGGTGTCCTTGGGACTGGTGTCTTAGGAACTGGAAGGATTGAAGTCCTTGGGAGTTGGTGCTCCTAAGTTCAAGGTTGGTGCCTTGACAAAAATAGAGTTGGTGCTCTAGAGGTTGGAACCTCACAAAAGTCCAAGTTGGTGCTTGGAAATGGATTGCAACCATTTATATATTGTATCTATTTTATTGCAAGGATTATATTAATAAAAGCATTTATACTTGTTGTTCATCTTGTGTTTTGAATATAAATGTTTTAACTGGTAAAACATTAGTTGAAAAAGAAATACTGATTCACCCCCCCTCTCAGTATTTCCAACAATAGTATGTTGATCTATAATTAGTGCATTAATACTTTATTAACCATTTAAACAGTAACCCTGTGTAATAATAATAGAATAAACCATCACACATAAGCAACACACATGAACGCCAAGATTTAAGGTGGAAACCCAATGTAGGAGAAACACCACCTAGTGCTGTCATCTCTATCTTCCTTTAATATTAGAAAAACTTGTTTACAATCATGTACTGGCACAGATTCATACTAGTATGCAGGCACCCACATGAAAAAGGCTACAACCTTCTCTCGTTCTCTAGCTTCTACTGGAAGGGAGTTACAACCCCCTAAATCTTGTACTAATTGATATGTTTACTAGTATGTAGGCACCAACCTATAGAAGGTTCCAACCTTCACTCGTTCTCTAGCTGCTACTGGAAGGGAGCTCCAACCCACTGGCTCTTGTATTGGCCGATATGTTTACTAGTACACAGGCATCAGCCAATAGAAGGCTACGACCTTCTCTCTTCCTCCAGGGACCACATTGCATAAATTTTTAGACTGGATACTCCTGGTATGCAGCAACACAATATGAAGGCCACATTTCATCCAATTCTCATACTGGACCCATCAACAAAATTGAAACTCAAAATCAATCACCACTACAAAAAAACCAATCATTGAAAACCCATCAACACTTAAACAAATGACAATCAATTAATCTGAACATTTAGAACACTATCACCAAAACATATAGTAGAACCCAGAACTCTACATGAACAACTAGAACCAACTTCAACTTTAAACATCATATTTCATAATGTATATTCCACTTTGAAGTTCCGAACGAGCATGTATACGCACCTTCACCAAGGTGAACTAGCGTATAGATCCACAAATAATAACTTGAAACTTGACAACTATTCCAGACTTCAGCCATAACCAGATCATAACATTTACAAAATATAACATGCATTTGCATTCAGATCTAGTCCATCCATTATCAGATCATACAATGATAATTCATTTCAGGTTTCATGATCCTAATCCAACATTTTATCCAAAGGTGCACGCGATATTTCATATCATATCATTACCATAGCCCTTACAACATAAAATATACTTCATATAGAAGTATTCATGAAAAACCCCTTCACTTGCACATCTGGCCCTTTGATCTCCTCCTCCTTATATGCTTAGATCCTTTGTCAATACCTCAGACCAAAACCATAGTTATGCTATTGGTATCCTTTTACGGTATCAATAATATTTGTCGAGCTCATTACCATGGGCCAATACTATGGTAGGAAACCCTGGTATTCATTCTCCTTAATTTTCCATCCCATACGCGCTTTTCTTTCTGTGAAAATGCATGCATACGTCTACGTTCCTTTTGTTCTATGAACCTGTATGTATGCACTGCTTGAACAAGGTTACCCAGTGTATACTTCTTAAACCATTCTCTTTCTTCAATCTCTAGAGTCTGATTTGTAATCCTTTGTTGTTGACCTGTTGCACTGTGAATTGCCATCATTCATCATATATGTGAGTTTCCATCAAGGACAACACTTGTATCATAATGCCAAAATTTCCTCCTTTTGACTTGGTGGAAACCACAACACCAAGATACTCTCCTCCTTTGAAATCAAGGGAAAAGGGTGGACCAAGATATTCTCCCTCATAGGGATGCTCTACACATGCTGAATTCTTTGATCATGCTCCCTCTAAGATTTTACGGAAATCTATGATGGATGTGAAATGAACTACATGACTCTATCACTCAACTAAGTGAGTATGACCGTCATATTACCAATGACTCATACATACATCAATCACCCAACCAAGTGGGGATATACCAAATGTTCATACATGATCAAAAATTTGCAATTATTACATCATCCTTCCCATGCATAGTGGGGTTACATCATAGGTCTTTACATGACCTTTACATCAAATTATATACATGAAATTTATAACAAGGACTAAAAATCTAAACAAGACCATGATAGTCATTAGCAACTATCATACACCATATATGATCTGCACCATAAGCATCTATCAGCAGCATCAAGATCAACAACATGTATATGTCCATCATCAAAAGAGTCATCTGAATCAAAACAACTATGTGGATCAAGCAATATAAGTATCATCATGTACCAAGGTCTTCTAACATAATGCCAAAAATGCATTATTAGAAGCATATGCTCCCCCTGAACCTGTGCCGACTGTTCACTATCAGAGCTAATCATTGCATTTGTTAGTAAGAATCGTCAATGCATCATCATCATCAAGTTATTAACAACTTATGAGGGCCAAAATCACTTCTGCATATCATTAGTAGATTGTAATCATCATCAATTAGAATAGAAAAGATATTTGAAAAATGACTGAACCATATCAGACCCATTTTCCTAAGTCTCTCCCACTGCTTCTTCATTAAAACAACACATACATGACTGTGCATCTTCTAACTCACGTATATACGTGACTTATCCTCATAATTACTGCATATGAGAATTGGAATACTGAAGTTTCACACTTTCCACTCCCCCTGGGTCTGTTATATCTATATACTGAGCTATGCCACATCTTTTTGACATCAGTTCCTTCTTCTTCAATACCTTGGATTGTGATGATGTTTGCTCCTTTTGGTATGGTGGCTGAAGTTTTCTCCTACATGTCTTTGCTATATGCCCAAACTTGTTACAGTCATAACATCTTATATGTTTCATATTCCTTCTATCACAATCAATAGCTTTGTGACCAAACATATTGCAAGAAAAACAATATCCCTCAAAGTACCTGGAAATTGATGATCTTTCTGTGTGACAATTATTAGCTTGAACCATTCTACTTATGAATCTAGTTGCAACATGTCCAAAATTATAACATATAAAACATTCAACATTATTCATCAGAGGAAAGAGCTGATTATCCCTTCCATAGTTAGAAGGAAATGATTTTCTTTGAAGTCTTTCTTTCCTTGGTTGCTCATGGGGTTGACCTCTTATCTCCTTGTTTAGTATTTCAAATTTTTCATTAGATTTCCTTTCCTCATCTTGTGAGCTAGATTCACCTTCAACAATTTCATGAAAACCAAGACCAGTCTTTCTAAGAGGAGAATGCTAAACTTTGATGATTTCATGTAATGTTTCCAATCCTTTAGCAAATCTAAGATTCAAAGTTTTTGTCTTCTCAAGTTATTTTTTTAGACTTACTACTTCACACTCTAATTTTTCATTGTGCTTCTCTTATTCGGTGAGTTGACGTGTCACTATGTTTATGGCTGTATCCTTTTCTGCCAAACATATTTTGAGTTGAGTGATTTATTTAAGGATATATTCCTTTTCTAAGGTATCATTTTCATATCCCATGAGTAGTTTAACATCTTGATCATCTTCATCATTATTAGACATGCCACCACTATCTTCATGAGTATATTAACTTCTTCTATTACCTTCTGTAGTAATATTTATTTTATCATGAGGGAATTTAGTAGCATAATGACGAACTCTTCCATAAGAAAAACATTTGAAGGAAATCTTACCTCTGAATCTTCTAGAACCTCGCTGAAGTTTCTTCACAAAGTTTACCTCATATTATTTTTATATGTATCCTGATTCTTCCTTTTCTTTTCCTTTTGTAGAAGCTTTGAAAGTGGCTTCTCTGATTTCTGATGGACCTCCTTTTCTCATTTCAAAGGCAGTTAAAATTCCATGAAGTTGAATAATACTAACAAATTGTAGATCTTGCTTTTCTTCAATGGCAGATACTTTTGACTCAAATTTAGAAGACAAAGATCTCAAAATTTTCTCAACTATAGTAGCCTCCTTAATTTCTTCACCCAGTTTTCTCATATGATTTACAATCTCATCTACCCGTAAGAAATAATTAGCATTACCTTCATCACTATGCATCTTGAGAGTTTCATACTAGATTCTAAGAGTTTGGAGTTTGGAACTTTTTACCTCAGAGTCTCCTTCGTAGCTCTAAATGATCCTGTCCCATATTTCCTTGGTCGTATTGAACTGCGTGACTTTGAAGAATTCTGATTATGATAGACTTCCCAATAAAGCATTGATGGCTTTGGCATTGAATTCATATGATTTCCTTTCATATGGATTTGTGGGGACTGCTCCTGGATATTGGTATCCTCTTTCCATAATTTCCCAAACCTCATCTCCAAGTGACTGAATATAGGCCCTAGTTCTTGTCTTCCAATAGACTAAGTTATCTTTGTTGAAGATTGGTGGTCTGATAGATCCCATTCCTTCATGATTGCTCATCTTGAGAGATCTTCCTTCAAGCGATAAAGCTTCTTATGAAGGACCTGCTCTGATACCAATTGTTGGGAATAATACCGGGGGGGGGGGGGTGAATCAGTATTATCAAAACAATAACTTTTTCATTTCATAATCAAATTTATATACACTACTTCAGTGAAGGGAACACGCATGTACATGCAACTGTTCTAAAGGACACCAACATATATCCTGTGAACTTATGATTTAGTTAATTCATCATATGTTGATCTTTAATCAGTGCATTAGTACTTTATAAGGCATTTAAATAGTAAACATGTGTAGTAATAATATAATAAACTATCACACATAAGCAACACACATAAACACCAAGATTTAAGGTGGAAACCCAATGTAGGAGAAAAACCACCTGCTACTATTGTCTCTGTATTCTTTTAATATAAGAAAAACATGTTTAAAATCTTGTACTAGCACAAACTCATACCAATACACAGGAACCCACCTGCATAAGGCTACAACTTTCTCTTGTTCTCTAGCTTCTACTGGAAGGGAGCTACAACCGCCTAGCTCCTGTACTAGTTGATATATTTACTAGTACGTAGGCATTGGCCTAAAGAAGGCTCCAACCTTCACTCGTTCTCCAGCTACTACTGAAAGGGAACTCCAACCACCTGGCTCTTGTACTAGCCGATATGTTTACCAGTACATAGGCACCGGGCTATAAAAGGCTATGACCTTCCTTTTTTCTCCAAGGACTACGTTTCATAGATTTCCAAACTGGATACTCCTGGTACACAACAACACAATATGAAGGCAACATTTCATCCAATTTTCATAGTGGACCCATCAGCAACATTGAAGCTCAAAATCAATCACCACTGTATTACAACGAATCACTGAAAACCTATCAACATTGAAATAAATCACAATCAACCAATATAAACATTTAGAACACTGTCACCAGAACACAGAGCAGAACCTAGAACTATGCATCAACAACCAGAACCAACTACAACTTCAAACATCATACTTCATAATGTATACACCACTTTGAAGTGTCAAAACAACGTATAGATTTGCAAATACTAACTTAAAACTTCAAATCTATTCCAAAATTTAGTCATACCCAAACCATAACATTTACAAAATAACATGCATTAGCATTCAAATCTAGTTCATCCATTATCAGATCATACAATGATAAGTCATTTCAGGTTTCATGATCCTAATACAACATTGTATCCAAAGGTGCACATAATATTTCAGATCATATCATTACCAAAGCCCTTACAACATAAAATATACTTTAAATAGAAGTATTCATGGAAAACATCTTCACTTGTACATATGGCCCTTTGATCTCCTCCTCCTTATATACTTAGATCCTTTGTCAATACATCGGACCGAAACCATAGTTATTCTGCTGGTATTCTTTGATGGTATAAAGAATCTTGGTCATGCTCATTACCATGGGTTAATACCATGGTAGGAACCCTTGGTATTCATTCTCCTTAATTTTCCATCCCATATGCACTTTTCTTTCTGTGAAAGTGTGTGCATACGTATACGCTCCTTTTGTTCTATGAACGCACATGTATACACTACTTGAAAAAGGTTAACTAGCATGTAATTCTTAAATCATTCTCTTTCTTCAATCTCTATAGTTTGATATGTAATACTATGTTGTTAGCCTGTTGCACCGTGAACTACCATCATTCATCATATATGTGAGTTTCCATCAAGGACAACACCTGTATCATAATGGCAACAGATGATGAGGACCAGACACCAAAATACAAGAAAGTGAAAATCAAGGACCTTCCGAAAATAGTTTGAGATAATGACGGCCCAGGCCTACTAGCAAAGGTAACAGAAACAATTACACTGACCTCCAAACAAAAGTCTTTTCCGGTGCAAGCACCCAAGCTTCACAAGGGTACCCTCCAAAAGTACTAATGAATGTGATGCAACATTTGCCTCAGGTGCCATAGGATTCCCTTATGCCGCCTCTTATGTGATCCCTAGGAATAACATCTATGGGCACTGGTTCGTATCAAAAGTTGGGCGGAACAGTCTCGCGGCGGGATCCAACAAGTAGGAGATGGGTATCTCTCTTCCTTGTCTTCACCCTCCCTCATTCTTAACACCCATTCATGGAGCTTTCTTGGTCTTCTAACAACTCTGGATTTCATTCGTTATTCAACTTCTATGTTTGATAGTTTGAGTGGACTTGGACAGTTAACTTTCCACTCACCTATTCCAAGGCCCTAAAGAACTTAAACTTGTCGGTGTTATTAATGACAAATTAAAAAAGTTCTAGTTATTTTTATTAAAGTGCTTTATTTTAGAGGGTTGTTCTTTAAGTCAAAGGTACAACGAGAGTGAAACTTATGGTGTTTTTGATGCAAAAGAAATCAATAGAAACTTAACTATATGCATGCAGTTATTTTCTTTCGATGAAAAGGGATTTCTACTTGGTTCTACGAAAAACTTATATAAGCAAAATATTTTTTTTTCTTTTCTTTTTTAGAAACACTCCACACACACTCAAAATCTAACAAAAAGACTAAAAATGCTTATTGTGCAAACTAACCTAATGCAAACTTAAATGATGATGCAAGATCCTATGAATACTCATACAATAAGCAAATGTGCTTCTTTATAATATCAATAAGCCAACTTTAAAAAAAAGAGGGAAAAAATTCAATAAAAAATTTCCCTCAAAACCAAGCAAAACAAATTCAGAAAGCTCACAATTGCTCAAAAACAAAACAAAAGAAAAAAAAAAAAGAAAAAAAAAGAAAAAAAAAAAAAACTTGAAAAGAAAAACAAAGGAAAAATCTATGTTTTTGTCTTTTTCTTTTAAGAAACCAAAGAAATTTTTAAGGTCACAAAAGACTACTAATTTTCATAGATCAAGAAATAAGCACAAAGAGTCCCTGAACTTCGCATGTTATGCAACTCATCAATAAAATGAAACTTGAAATGAGAAAGGACTACAAACTTGCACTAACTGATCTAAAAAGCAGTAAAAAGACTTCAACAAGCCAACAAAATGTGAAGAAATACTCTCAAGATTGCCAAAAGGACACTCAAAAACCATGAAAAACAAAATAGGTCAACCAAAAGGGAAAGAAAAGCAAAGAAATCTGAAATTTGGGTTATAAACGAAACTGAAACAAATTTCTTGTTCTAGAAAGCTAGAACAACAAAGAACTTCTCCTTGAACCCAAAATGCAAATTGAAGCCTTACTCAAGAGGCAATCCAAGGTCAACTAGGTTTTTCATTGAAAATAAGATTCGAAATTGAAAACTTGCAAGAGAACAAAGTTCTACTAACAGTGAATGACCAGGAAATGGAAAAGTCACCAGGCAACAAACTTAACTGGGAAAAGGATTTTTAAAAATCAATTCAATATTATGTATACATGGCTGTGTAAAGGCATAGAGGCATGTACACGTGTTTCAAACACAGGAAACTAGTGTATACGCAAGTCTATATGAGGAAACAGGTGTGTATACGCTACTGTATCCCTGAAAAAACGCATATAAAAAGATCTATTAAGAAAAATAAATAATCAGGTCCTGATCCAAAAGATCAAACTTGATGCCTGGGAAGATAATAAGTCACTGGCATTGTAAAAACAAGAAATCAAGAAAACAAACCCTGATCAAGAGAAAACAACCCAAACTAGGAAAAACTAAATTGTTTTCCCTAGTAGAGTTGCCAATTTTGTTGCAGATGGAAACACCCTAGGGTCTTGGGTTGAAAACCCCAATAGAGCGGAGGGCATATAGCAAAAAGAAATATGTAAACAAACAATCTAAATTCTTAAACTACTGAAGTAGGAATAAGTGGTATTACCTAGAGGTCCTACATTCGAGGTCGATCTCGTAGGGTCCAAACCCTCTACTCCTTCCGATGCCTTTAGAACCTGTAACTTACCCAAGAAAAGAATATACAACAACAATAATAGAAAGCATGTTCATGATATAGAGGTTAAATCATATAAGAAAGTGAGAAAATAAGCATTAACATAAGATTTATAAGCAAATCATAACATGGATTAATGCATAAACACAATAAATATCAAGAACAAAACAACATTTTTTTATTGATGTAAGCTAAATGAAATGTGGAAAACTACAACCTGAGTCTTCCTCTAGCTCCAAGAGGAACCGTCCACTGGATTTTTCCTGCCCAGGCCTCAGCAATCTACTTCCATCGATATACACAAGGATGTCATAAAAGGGATGAAGGACATCTCAAAGGAGGAAACAAAGGTTTCCTATAACTTGGGAGTGCAGGAGGTACCAGGATTTCTTCAGACTTGATCAAGGATATAATCAACTATAATATCAATATCTCATCTCTTCTCCCCTTAGGCCTTGCCATGGAGGTTTATTTATACTTCTCCAATTTTTTTTTTTCAATTGGGAAACAATTGGGCCACGGGCTACAATAGGTGAGTAACAAGTAAAACCCGTAAATTCTACCCGAATTTAAGGAGATTATTTATTTTTTAGTGTTTCAACACAAATAGGCGGGTTGGGTATAGACTAACCCACGTGTACAAAATTTTTATATAGGGAAAAATAGTGTATGGGAAGTAAAACACTATTTTTTAGAATTGGGACCAAGTCTGGAAAGGAAGGGTTGCCTTAGGCCATAACCAGAGCATCAAATTTGCCAAGAGTGGTAAATGGTGCTATAACACAAGGATTCAGAATTTTTTTGAGCATGCAGTATAAAGGATGTCATGGAGTATGAAGTAGACTGTGCAGCAGAGCAATGGAGAAGAATGAAGACCGCGTGGGAAACTCACTACGCAGTATAAGGGCTTCATGGTGAAGCCCCTCATATTTTGTAAAAGCATAAAATATTTTAAAATTTGAATGATTTTGGACCATAGTCCCTTTTATTTTGGAAATCATGGTATTGTGTCCATGGTAATGTAGCGATGTAATCCCTCAATGTAATAGTATATATAAGGATGAATAATAAAGGAAGAAGGAATATATCTATCTATTGGATCCAGATATGTGTTTTATGGTTACGTCTTTGTGATCTATACTTTAGAGAAAGGGGAGAGGCTTGGATCTGCAGATTAGTGTGAAAATAACCTGCAGTTGTGTGCACATGGAAAGAACTGCTTGTTGTAACAAATTATCTATTATAAGCAACAGTTCTCTTGGATGTAGTCGCACATTAGGATGAGCTGCAGTAAAATCTATGTCTTCATGTGTTTTCCTTATTATCTACACTTTATCTTAGTACTGTGATATTTATGTATGTTTATGATATGTTTAAGTAATGAATGTAATTCTTTGAAGTAATATACAATGGTGAAGTATTTCATAAATGAAAAGCAATTTATAAGTGTTAAAGCATAAGAAAATATAGAATTTCCATATCGCAGTATTCCTCAAGGTTGCAAAAACCTAGTTCTACAACCTTCCATAGTCACTTCGGGCGAGACTACGACGTGCTTGTAGGTCGTTTCCGAAAGGTCCAGTGGTTGAGGGTTTTGTAAGTGCGCAGTATAATCTGAACCTAGGTGAACCCAAACTAAGCCAACACCCACCAAATTTTCAGAGATGAAGGGTATAATAGGAGATCTAGGAGTCATGAAGATTCCCCTTAACCTTAATGCGAAGCCAGTCAATCAAAGACCTTATATGCTTAACCCAAAGTATATGGAGAAACTAAAGATAGAGCTTGATAAATTGATAACAATAGGAGTTATTGAACCAGTAGAAGAATCAAAATGGGTGAGTCCTATGGTGGTGCAAGAAAAGGAGAATCGAGGAGAGATTAAGATCTGTGTGGATATAAGAAAGTTAAAATATGCATGTTTACATGATCCCTTCCCTACCCTTTTCACAGATGAAGTGGTAGACAATGTGGGAGGTCAGGAAGCTTACTCATTTACAGATGGATTTTCATGTTATCATCAGATTAAGATTTCACTTGAAGACTGGCATAAGACAACATTCCTATAGAATGGGGCTCATATCAATACACAGTAATGCATTTTTGATTAAAGAATGCCCCTGCTATATTTTCTAGAGTGGTGGTTGCAACTTTTAAGGAATATATCCACAAATTTTTAGAGGTATATTTTGATGATTGGATAGTATTTGGATTGTTAAGAAAACATATTGGAAGTTTAAGACTTACACTTGACACATGTAGACAATGTAATATCTCTTTGAACTTAAAGAAGTGCATATTTTGTTTACCCTTCGACATATTGTTCGTACATATTGTTTGTAAGCAAGGACTAATGATGGACCCTGCTAAGATTACCATCATTGTGAATTTGCCTCCACCTAAGACAGTAAGATAGCTTCGCACTACATTGGTATATAGTGAGTATTAAAGGAAATTCATCAAGGGGTATTCGTAGATCACTACGCCTATGGAGAAATTATTAAAGAAGGATGTAACTTTTCAGTGGAATGAAGAATGCTAGAAGAGCCTCGACATATTGAAAGAAAAAATGGTAGTTGCACCTATATTAGCATTCCCTTCTTGGAATAAGAATTCCATGTCCATGTGGATGCCTCTTATATAGCTTTGGGAATAGTATTGGCACAACCTGGTGTAGGAGAAATTGATCATCCTATAGCTTTTGCAAGTAGAAATTTATATAAAGAAGAAAATAATTACACCACTACAGAAAGGGAAGGACTAGCCATGGTGTATTCTTTGCAAAAATTTAGACACTATTTGTTGGGATCACACTTTAAAATGTTTACAGATCATTTTGCAATGAACTATTTGGTTAATAACCCTAGCTTAAGAAGAAATATTTGCAGATGGTTACTGTTATTTCAGGAATATGACTTTGAAATCATTGTTAAACCAGGAAGACTGAATGCAGGACCTGATCATCTATCAAGATTGGAAATAGGGGAAGAACCAACCAGCATAGAGGATAATCTCCCTGATGTACAGTTATTTGCAATCAGAGTTGTAGATGACCATTTTGCAGATATCATTCAGTTTTTTACCACAGGGATGGCTCCTTCAGAGTATACTACGCAGCAAAAGAAAGAATTAGTGGTTAAGGAAGCTGACTTTTCATTAATAACAAGATATTTATAGAAAATGGGATGAGATGAAATATTGCACAGATATGTTCCTAAAAATGAAAGACAGAAAGTTCTAGCAGAAGCTCATGCTGGTGTAGCTGGTGGACACCATGCAGGAAAAGCTACAGTGCAGAAGATTTTGAGAGTAGGATTGTGGTGGACTACACTACTTAAAGATGAGAAGGAGTATTGCAGAGCATTTGATATGTGTCAAAAGGAAAACCTTCAAGAAGAGATGAAATTCCTTTGGTACCACAAGTTACATTGTAGGCCTTTGATAAGTGGGCTATTGACTTTTTTAAACCCATCAACCCACCTGGAAAGAGGACTGGTGCGAGGTATATAATTGCAGCAACTAATTACTTGACAATATGGACTACAGCACAACCAGTAATAGATTGTAGCACAGATGCTGCTACGAAGTTTATTTTTTAGTATATATTGTCTAGATTTGGATGTCCAAAGATTTTGATGAGTGACCAAGGTTCCCACTTCCTGAATAAAACTATTGAAGCATTGACTAAGGAATTCCAAGTTTATCATCAAAATAGTACCGCTTATCACCCTCAGGCCAATATAATAGTAGAAGAATTTAATAATATTTTGGAGAATTCACTGACTAAGGTATGCAATGTGAACAAAGATGACTAAGACCTTACAATCCCAACAGTTTTATGGGCTTATAGGACCGCATGTAAAAAATTGAATGGTTAGACTCCATTCAGGTTAGTTTATGGATAAGAAATTGTGATGCCCATGTAGTACATTGTCCCTAGCTTGAGGATTCCAGCTTTTATAGATATGGAAGACCTTGATATAATGGAAGAGAGAATGTCGTAGTTGATTTCTTTGGAGGAAGAAAAATTTATAGCAGGGTTCCATCAGAAGGTACAAAAAGCAAGAGAAAGGGCTTGGCATGACAAACATATTAAGAAGAATAATTTATAGGTAGGAGACCTTGTTCTCTTCTATGACAATAAGTTTATGAAATTTCCAGGAAAATTCAAGATGCATTGGTGCGACCCCTACATTATCAAGCATATTATTGATGGAGGCACAATTCAATTAGCGAAGTTAAATGGAGAATTGATCGAAGGAAGAGTAAATGGTAACAGGTTGAAGTTGTATAGGGACAACCCGGTCCCTACATCCTCACTCTAAAGAGGAAATAAGAAATATCTTAGTGCCACCTGTATTTGAAAATGGGCACTCGACTATAAAATATGTTGCAGAGAGCTTCGATGTAGGGAGTTACTTCACTACAATCTAGATTATGTCGAAGTACATAGGAGATGTGATGTAAGAAGAATTGTTTGCTACAATATGGATGTGTCAAAGTTTGCTGGAAAAATAAAAATATGAACATTAAAAGGGAAAAGTTAACGTTAAAACACGGAGAAAGTTGCATTTATGGGGACCGATTGGCAAGATCTAGGGATAGATATGCAATTAATGAACACAATATGAACACAATCTGGATAAAATCTAAGCTAATGATGAGGTTAGAAACTCGAAATTGCTATAAAAAGACACATCCCGCCCAGATTTGGAACTTTGCTGAATTAAGAGTTCGAGTGTTGATAGTGCAAAGAAGTTGCAGAAATTCTCGCTGTTGTATGTCATCTAAGCGTTCTTGGGAAGAAATTGTTTGTAATTTTTGTGAGAAGGGCTTATCTGGTAATATGTAATCTAGTACACCCATAACACCATCAATCACAGTAGCATCATAAAAAAAACAACGGATATCTCCATGGAAGGAACTAGCCAATGAAGAGAGAATAAAGAAGAAACAAGATAAGGAACCTGATAAAGAACCTGAGTAATTCAGAGACAGTGAGGAAGAAGCAGAGCATGTAGAACATATCGAAACAAATGGTGCAACATTTCCATTGCCTCTACCACCATACATTACACCAAGAAAACTAAATTCTAAACATGTTAAAGACTCGAAGGATGTGAAGTTTGGTACCTTCACACCCTTATTGTGGGAGGAAGTACCATTTACTAGGGAATTACTTGGGAAAATACCACAACCGAAGTGCGTAGACTACAACTTCAACGATAGGAAGAAATATCCATAGTTCGCACCAAATAACTATCTAAAACAAGTAAACTACCCAAAGAGTGGTGTGATGAGGTTAGAGAAGAAATAATGGGAAAATGGATTGGCACAATCAGGATTGATGAACATGCTGAATGTGCCACACTTTGGTAGAAGTTTGGGGAGCAAGGCTTGTGTGAGATAGTTGCACATGCTAGTGTATGATGGATGCTTATGGATGGGAAATAAGGTCCCTAAAGATCCAATGTTGATATGGAGAATCACTACACTACCATATCAAGGGTGGAACCCCACAGAATAATTCAATAGAAAAGATCAGGACCACGCCATAGATGACAACATGAAGAAAAAGTTTTATTTGATAAAAGGAAATATGGGATATGATATAAACTCAATTAGTGACCAGGCAGTTCACTTCGCATCACACATATTAGCTGGGAATATCATTAGAAAGTGTCTAGCAAATGAAGTCCCTGCCTATGGTAGTTTCATTAGCTATGCAGTGCACCAATGGGGTTCAATAAAAATGGGTTGAATACCTTTGCAAATAATTTCTCGACAACTTCCACGAGGTCCAGGAGAAAGGTACAACATTCCATTATTGCAATGCTGGTATGGAGAGAGTTGCAGGATTCCCAGTTCCCTCTAGTAGCTTTAGATGTTTGTGATGTCGCGCAATATGCCTCACTATGGTATACCACTCAACCATCATGAGAAATGGAGAAAATGATGTTTTACGTGTTATAGCATATGGATTTGCATATGTTGGTGAACCAACACCCTCGCCTCTCACCGAGCTTATACGAAAAATATAGCATTGTTGTGAAGTTTAAGGCCGATTTTCACAATGTATATATATAGGCTCGTAGCAACACAAAGAAGAAATGGAATCCCCTACCATACTTAGTAACATAAGACGATCTCGTCGCACTCGTACAACAGTGGCCCATAGAATGGATGACTGTGCTATAGGTAGAGGCAGAGGCAAGGGTAGAAGATAGTGTGATAGAAGAGGACACCTCACAGCATGGTGAAGTGAGTGGAAATGACAAAGCTAAGGATGATTAGGAATTAGAGGAAGAGGATTAACATGACAAGGGTCACCAGGATCCTCCTAAAGGAGATGAGAAAAATACAGAGCTTGAAAAGATAGAATTATAACAAGTTGTAGCAAAAAAGAGGAAGGCATAGGAGGAAGCTTCCATGAAGATCAAGAAGAAGAAGAAGGCAGATAAGACAGAGAAAAACACACCATTGTTCCTTATTGATGAGGACCTGGATCAGATTGGGGATAGAATTTAGGAGGTGGCAACAGAGTTGTGGAATAAGTGGGAAGATCGCTATGAAAAACTTCTCACAGGTGTCCAAGAGTGGATCACAAAACTTAAATTTTTTGCACAGACAGTTAGACAACTCGCATAGGTAGTGGAGAGGATTGGAGAAGAGAGGCAAATAGATCCTACATTTGTAGTGAGATTAGTGCCAATACTCATCGAAGCCCTACAGTTTGACTCTAGTCAGGTACGATAGCAAGCAAAAGGTTGGAAACATGTGAACATGAACATCATAACAATACCATTGAAAATACTACACAAGCTGCACATGGAGATAATAGAAGAGCTAAAGATGTGCAAACAACATACCTTGTAGCTGAATATTCAAGTAGATAAAGAGGGGGCTTTGCTATAGCATAAGCTCGACCAGATGATCCATGAGAGGGATCAAGCAGTTCATCAGCAATAGAAGATCAAGGAGGTGATTGAAGCGACATGCAAAGGAATTATGGACCTTAATGTCCGAGGAGACAATCTAGTAGAATACAAGGTCGTGAAGCTCGACCTTGCAGTGAATGGATATAAGAAGGAGATTGTAGATGTGCAATTTAAATATGAAATGAAGATCAGTGAGTTGCATATGAAGCTGCAACCAACCACCTCACAGGAAGTAAGAGAGAAGAGGGGAGATGACCTGAAGACTGTAATGGCCAGCATCTCCGTAGAAATGGTAGAATTTGGAAACCTTTTGGAAGAGAGTTTAAATATTTGGACTTTGTGGTAGGGAGATCCAAACGTGTAGAAATTACAGGAAGAGATTCAACATAAGCAACAACAATGGGAAGAAATTCAGGCATCTGTGAAGACCTTACCAATCTTGAAGAAGCTCTTCAAAATCAATAAGGGAAAAGGCCCTCCGGAATAATATTGAGGAACTAAAGAAGAGTAGGTTTTGATAGAGAGGACTCATCCTTAGAAAGATAAGGCTCTCTAGCTATCGCAGGTAGTAGATGAGAAGCTTCAAGAGCTTTGACAAAGGGAGAAAACAATGGTGCTAAAAGCTGCAAAACATGTAACAGAAGCACTGCTGGAAGAAGCAAATAACTAAGAGAATCAGGTCACAGAGATTCTACAGAAGTTCAATGAGGCATACAATAGCATTGTAGCAAAACTCAAAGGCAAAGAAGTTGATTGACTCAAGACGAGTCACATGTGAGTGTTGGGGGCCTATTGGGTGCAACCCAACATAGCCTAGTTTTTGGCAGAGACTTTGCATTTTGTGGAGAAGAGTGCGCAGCGGAGTGCAAAGTGGAGTGTGTAGCAAAGAATTTGCAATATACTGCACGGTATAAGGGTTTCGGAGTGGGTTGAAGCCCCTCATTTTTGTAAAAGAATGTGCTAATGTAAAGGATCAATGGTTTTACCTTCTTGTTTTATAGAGTCCATGGTATTTTGACCGTGGTATTGTAATGATGTAACCCTCGATGTAATATTATATATAGGGTCAAATAATAAGAAGAAAATCATCTTATCATTGATATCTAGATCTATGTTATGGTTGAACTTTTGTGATCTGTTGTTTGGGGAAAGGAGGAAAGGCTCTGCAGCTGAGTGCGTAAAGGCCTAAGTCTACAGCTAAGTGCACAGACGACCTGCAGCTTAGTGTGCAAGTCAAGAACTATTTGTTGTACAAGATTTATTATTATAAGCAATAGTTCTTATGGATGTAGCCCCACATTGGGGTGAACCATGGTAAAATTGGTGTCTTCATGTGTATATTTTCTTACTATATGTTGTAGCATAGCAGTTTATTACAGTTGCACTTTATTTCAGTACAATGATGATTTATGGCTTTATATGGTATGTTTAAGTGATTAAATGAATGTGGCGAAGTGATTTATGAATGTTAAGAATAAAAGATAATATAAAACACCACATCGCATCATCCTTCAAGGTTGCAGAAACCTAGTTCTGCATCCTCCCATAGTCACTTCAAGTGAGACTATGATCTTCTTGCAGGTCATTGCCAAAAGCGCTAGTGATTGACAGTTTTGTTCATGCACAATATAGATCAAACTTGGGTCAACCCAAATCATAACTAACATCAGCTTTGCAACTTCAATAGTCATCCCCGCCACTTGTCCCCGACTCCTTTCTCTGCAAAAACTCAAAACGAAGGCTAGAACATGACATACATGCATACATACATGTATACATATATAGAAATCAACATAATCATAATTACTATATAGCATAAGGTCAAGGTGAAGAGAACCCCATTTATCTATGCACACCATGCACGATTTTGAGAGCAATCATTCCCAACATATTGAAGGAATATGATGCCTCAAATATATTTACTTTACCTTTCCTGATTACTTTTCTCATTATTGTTCTGCCATCATCCATTTACACCAATGGAGTGAACTAGTGCAACCGACTTTCATACTCTTGCCTTCAACTTCCTTTGTACATGCATTAGCTTCATCTGAGTCTTAAATTTCTTGCTGGATTTCATTCAGCTTTCTCCAAGCTCCATTAACTTTCCTCTTTCCAAACCAATCCCTAAGACTCAAAACTTAAAACGTAAGCATAATGAAAAAACAAGAAGAAAACCATGAAAACCAATAACAATACGAAACCACAAAAAAAGTGGCATGATCATGCACTAGACATAACAAAACTACAAATAAAATGCAAGAAAATCACAAAATACCAAAATCAAAAGACTAACAACAGAAACCATGACTCAATCCCCATGGTTCCCAGTGCTTCCAAAGGAAATCTCAACCTGAGCCTTCTTCAAGATTTCATGGAAGTCTCTTTGCCATACAATCCCCTGCATCATATTTCCATGAATGCATAACTATTAGTGCATAAATAAACATAACAACATACTAATTACCTTACTTTGTTTTTTCAAGCACATTAACTTGTAACTGCACACGTCCATGTAATCTCTCAAGGGGCTCTAATTCCCTCGATGAGTCGATCCATAACTAGAAACTAGTTGATATACCTGTCAAAGACATGTTCATGACTATAGCACATATCCACATAATTTCAGACAAAATGAAGGTTAAGAAGACTTCCTATATGCAAAAAACTCATTCAATTGGAATTAGGAATTCTTGCCTAATTCCTTTCTTCTACCTTTTTACTTTGTTGGAATATAAGATTATTATGTGTTGTCACATCACCCAAATGTTAGTCATATAAACACATCAACTATTACATTTACATGCTAGCACCAGGGATGTTTCCTACAACTCTTCACACATGTCAACCACATGTTCCAAATATCAAGACAATCATCTCTATCAATTTGAAATCAACATTTACCAAGACTAACAATCATGTCATAATCCATAGTCAACTCATATTCATTATACATAATGCTACAATTTTCACCTACTACACTCAAGTACATATCAACTGTCTCAACACATATGTGTTAGTACAATCATCTTAAAACAAGATCATTGGAGCACATACTCATATTATGCAATTCATCAAACATTCAACCAACTTGTAAGCATACCATGTTAAATAAATCAACTAGACGACATAATAAACACCAAACACTCAAACACCAAATAGACATCATAATCAAACAGTCAAGCACAAAGTAGATGACATAAGCAAGTTCATACCTTAATGTATCTCAGGGGAGGCAATCTTGTCTACATAATCAATCCAGATTAGCATGATATAAATTCACAACATATCAAATCAACCACAAATAAGGTCATGATATCCATAATAGTCACTAGCTAACATGTCCACATCATAATCTCATAAAAATTTATCATTCATACATAATAATCACATCTACATATTCATTCTAGATTAATATGACATAATATCACAACATATTAACTCAAACCTGAATTTCATAACCCTAACCATTTACATAGACTAGTCCAACTTAGTATGACACATATAACATTAAGATCTTAATGTAATAACCCTAATCATAAATTTACTAACATATAACAACAACAAGTTATATATCATGCTCATCAAAAACATATAACCTAATCATCAAGCTAGCTATCATGTAACAATAACAAGTTAACCAATAACATACTCATCAAGAACATATAACATAATCATCAAGCTAACTATCATGTAACAACAGAAGTTAACATATAGCATACTCATCAACAACATATAACATAGTCATCAAGTTATCTAACCTAAACCAACAATAGAAATGCATACAACCACATGTTACTATCATTCACTACTATCTCACAGATGTGCATATGACTACAATAATCAAATAGAATCTAACATGTATGTAGCCATAACATCAATAGAATGAAAGGTATACACGTAACCATAATGCATATAACAATCCTTAACCTACATACTTGCATGCCCAACATACAAAACTATGTTACCACATGCTGTTTCCTCGAGGTACAATGATGCATTTCACTTTAATGATCTGGATCTCCTCCTCTATCTCAACCAACACATTAGCATCACAAAAAAAAACACCATCATGATGACCAAATTACATACAATGACCTCATGCACAATAACCTTCACCATGGAAATGCATGCATAACAACATATGGACACAAACATGCATAACAAATGCATATACAACCATACACCCATGAAAACACATTACACAACAACACCATTAACATTCATATGGAGACATCACGATAGCCATGATCAACATCATGCAAATTCAACTAGCACATGGATGAAAAGCATAAGAAACACATATGCAACTGACATGAATGCATGACCAACACATAGCCCATCCAGTCTAAGGGGTGAATCATCCTCTAATACCTCTCTAACACCCTCCTCCCACATTTACCCAAGAAAACGGCCAACCGGGGTAAACATGTGATGAGAGGTAACTATGATATGATTTTACCTCCTACTTAATGTTAAGGAAGTGGATCCAATGGAAACACACTATACAGACATTCAACATCAGCATTAGGACCCTTAGGAACCAATCCAACCTTTCTATCAACTAGACCATGAGTCCTAGTGAGCTTTTGGACCACTTGACCTCTAGATTCCCTCATGCAATAGGCATTTCAGTGTCCAGGGACCTCTGGATGCTCCCACAGGCCTACATGCCAGTGTCCAGGGACTTTTCCCAGCAGACCTGTGCTAGTGTCCACATAATTTAAGGCACTTTTCTAGCCCAGAGTTCTGTCCACTACCCAGAAATTGTTATAACTTCTAGAATCCATCAAAGACATGATGATAAGATTAATAAACCAAAAATCAACTTCAAGACTAGGCCTAACCATCCCAAACTGATATTGAAATTCTATCAAACACGTGCCATGAATGCAATCGATAGGTGTAAATGATATATCCAAGCATAGGGGTCTCACACGTACCTCATACTCGCTCCAAGGCATTGTTTCCTTATCATTGTTGGAAACAATGTTAATATTGAGAGTTGGGTGAATAAATATTAAGGTTATTTTTCAACATTTTATGCCAATTTACTTTTCTTATTCAAATTTGGCAACCATCTATCTACTCAGTGACAACACATAATATGGCAGCAATATGAAATCAACATACAAGCACACACCATGAGCATCATACACATGAGACACAACGTTTTACATGGAAACCCTTTTAGGAAAAAAACCACCAAAGCTTTTTCTTATTATTGATGTAAAATAACAACACCTACTCTATTACATCAATATGTTTTTGTGAGCCACCACTCACAAGAAGAACCAAATGTCTTTGATTATTTGCTAGCACCGAGTAGCAAGTGTTGGGCCACTATATTTTCATCATTATTACCATTTATTAACTTATATTTCATCCATTCCTACCATTCTTTTATCACATTATTTATCATAACTTATCATATAATCCCATTTCATCATTATTTATGCTCTTGTGGATAAGTAATACTTGTTCTCATTCATTTTTATTAAATTGATGATTATTATGCATGATTTTTCCAATGATGGTTTATTAATGATTTTTTTATAACATCACTCATGATTTTAGCCTCCAATACCTCTTCGAGATTGAAAATTTGATCTTCAACACAGTCAAATATTGCAACTCAGAAATTCACTGGTATAAAAAGTGACAGTTTTGCGTTATATGTTTCTAGAAATGAAGACGAATCATGGAAATATGAGACACGAGTTTTGTGCAGAACAGACCAAATTAGTTTTCAAATGGCACAATTTTCAAAAATTTGGTCTCGATTGAGAGAAACATAAGGTTCGTTGAAGGTGATTTTCTCAGATTTGTTGTTGTGGCCATTTTCCAAATTCTCCTAATTGAAATACCATATTCGACTTGTTCTAGCTGAATCATGATGGAGATATATTTCATATCTGATCTTGCTAATCAATTTGTTGTGGAAAATCTACAATTGTAATGGAAAATCATTTTGTAATCAATTTAGTTGTAATTTCCCTTTGCTCTCTATGTATTTAAATGAAAACAGAGATCAAGAGGGGGGGGGGGGGGATTATTGAATTAGAGGCAAAGCTCAAAGTTGTATTATATCTATTTCTAATTTTTAATGAAAGGAGCTATCAGTGGAATTTCATAATTGTCTACTTGTAATCTGATTTGAATTATTTTTCAAGGTAGAACTAACTCTTGGGCAGTTGGGCCCACTACCTTGGATGAGGTGCTTCCTTGAACATCTAAAGTAGTTTAGTTGTGTGTTTGTTTCTTTGAATTTCAATTGTTGTTCCTTAAAGTAAATTTCCTTTTCTTTAAAGTAATTTGTTGGCTGCTGCATTTTCCAGATTTGTTGTTTCCTGCAATTTCTAGATTTCATTTAATTTGTTGCCCTAGCAGGATTTGAATTATGTTGGGTGAAATAGGCTAAATTTCCAATTTGGCAATGTGTGGTTTAATTTAGTATTGATTGAAATTGTGTGATTAGCATAAATCTTTTCTTGTCATTTACTTTCTGCTTTTAAAATCTAGTATTGTTTTTCAAGTCTTACATTTTATTTCTTGTCGAATGAGCTTGATAGTGTAGAACCAATGTTAGATGTTGGTATTGATCGCCTAGAAATAAAAATATGCTCCTTGGGTTGATAATTAATGTTCAGGTTATTAGTTGTTTTTTTATTATGCAATTACTTTTACTCAACATTTTGGCATCATTGCCGGTGAGGCAGTCAAATAGAACTACCACACTAATATCTGATTGTAGATGCATACATTATTTTGCGAGGGCTAGATTTTGAAGATGGAAGGTAAGAACCTATGCATGCATCCTGAGGAACTAGTGATGGGTTTACCCTCAATAGTCAGGTTTAGGCCATATAACATGCATGATTAAAAGTTGGAACATTAGAGGAAGGAACTTGATTTTTTTTATCATTTCACTTAAGTATTGATGTAAGCACCACCCATTCCACTAATAAATTGATAGGAACATTTGAAGGAGGAGCCTTGGAGCAGTGCATGAAGAACACCTTCTACTTTGGAAAGAAATGGCACACATTTATACTTTTGAATTCCCTATTAGAGATCTAGGAGGAGTGACACAAATGCACATAATTCTCCCATCATTCTACTAAATTTTCATGGTTTGGAGAAGGAAGATCTAGATACATTATTATTTGAGTTTGAATTACTTTGTAGAGGATATGATTATTGTACTAATGCTCAACAATTGAAGGTTTTTTCTCTTAGTCTAAAACGAGCATCTCTTCGTTGGTTTATGAGCCTTGGTGGGAACTACATTCAAACATGGGAGGACATGAAGAATGTATTATTGAAGAAGTATCAAGACTATTGCAAGGCCAATGAAGATATTTTTAGTATGATACAATGGGAAGATGAAATCTTGGAGGACTATGTAGAGCGATTTCGATACAACCTTCAAAAATCAAAGCTTAAGAATTTGGCAAAAGAGGCCTTGAAAACACTCCTACTCAATGGAATCAAAGATAAATTTTTAGAACTCTTAAATATGATAGGAAAAGGTGATTTTTTTTTCAGCTATCATATGATGATATTTATGATTTATGCATAAGGTATTCAAGAGGAATCTCCAAGGCTGGTAATAATTCTAGAGAACTTTCTTCTTTCCATTCCAAATATTCTACAAGAATAGGAGATATAAGAGCTGAAATCATTGATTTATTGAACATTTTAAAATTCATTTTACTAGCTCTATAAATTCACAATTGGATGTTTTTCAGGTTAAGAAAAATCAAGAAAAATTTGAAGAAGTGTTTTTCCCTCAATGTCAAAAGAAACACCCCATGGGTAACTGCTCTTTCTTACCTAGGATGAAAGAAGCATATCAAAGAGATCAAGAAGCTACAAGCTCACAACCATGGAAACCATGGCCTACATGTATGGATCAAAACACTTTCTCTCCATTCTCTTACTTTCATTATCCATAATGGATTACTCCTGTATTAGGGCAGCCATACCAATCTCAGTATAACCCCCACCAATATTGTCCACAATTTTTGCATGGCTTATCTTATGATTACATGAAAACTTTCCCTCATCTTGTAGCACAAACACATCATTCATATTCTTCACTAGCTCTTCAACAAAATCTTGCTTGCCTATCAAAATCATCCACACAACCCAATCAACTACATCATCAAAATACTCCACGCCCTACACAAATTTTTGCTCAATCCATTGCACGCCCTCATAGCAATAAACTAGTACATCATGCTTATACTGTTGAACTACAAGATTTACCCACCCTTCCCACCCATTCTATCTCACTTGCACCATTGCATAAAACTTATATTGAGATTGGGAAGGTTTCAAATCCAAAAATTGTAGAAGTTGTGGAAGAAAATGAGGTTTCTTCTAGTCTACATCAACATGTCATCGAGATCAATAAGACATTAAAAACTCAAGAACTACATGATATGACAACTATGGGAAATCAAGAAAGAAATGACTATATTGAAGATTGGTTTCACTCCATCATTTTCTTGCAGCATCACTCCATACTTCAGCAATTCTTGGCACCATCCTTAACAGGGAAGTTGGTCTCTCTTACCCTGGTATTTATTAACATGCACTTTTCAAATTCGCGTATGTATATACTTGAGGCCTTATTTAGAAAATGGCTCCACTGGAAGTACTCGTATACATAAGCATATTTTATTTTTCAAATAATGTAGGTTAGTGTAAAAAATAGAATAAATAAGGCGATAAACAAATAAATTTCTTTATATGTAAAAATATTGTCTTTTGCAATATGTAGTGTAAATAAATATTGGTGATAGATATTCAATTTTATCTTTTTTGCATATGTAGAAATATTGTATTTAAAATTAGGTTTCTAAAAACACTCATCACCATTTTTGGAAAAATATTTGTTTATCATATTTTATGGTTTGTGAGCTTGATAAACTTTCTGAAACAATAGTCAGGGAAGTCATGTTTTGAGGGACCAAATGGGAATTTTTCAAAACATATTTCTATCATAAGTATCCCTTTATGGCTGCTTTCCAACACAGTTTTAATCACTCAATTTGGATTTGAAATGAAAACTTTATGACCAAAACATTAACAAGGTGTCTAGTATGAAACATGGGGACATAGTTGGGACAATTAGGTTTTGGAGGCCTAAATGACTAGATCTTCCAAAAATATTTCTATGGTATATTAAAATATGAATTAACTTTACATTGAAATTTGAATCACTTTATTTTGATATTGTATGAGAAAGTTACGACCAAAATAATGACTTCCTATCACAAATCAACATTCTTAAAACTCTATTTTTTGAGCTGTTGACTAGCGTATTTGACCCATCAATTCTTATTTCCTCCAAAACCTGTTTCTATTCGCGATATATATATATATATATATATATATATATAATAATAATAATAATAATAATAATAATAATAATAATCTCCAATTTGAATCAGCTCAATCCATCATCAAATGAAAATGTTATGCTTAAAATATCAACTGTTGGTATAACATGAGAAATCGAAAATGATTTTGTTATGCAGGTTGTTCTAAGTAAATTTGACACATCATCTCATGGAATTTTTAAAAGCTATTTATTTTGGATGTATCCCTTTGAATTAAATTTCGTTGGGATTTTGAATCACTCAAATCGGACGAAAAACAAAGAAGTTATGATTAAAACACTGTTGGTTAGTATGGTTGGCCATCGCTCCCCAACAAGTAATAAATTAATTTTACTTTGTTATTTTTTTCCATGGATTTTTTTTATAGAGTAACTAGTTAACTTTTTTAATATTACTTGGATTAAGAGAGCCCACACACATCTCTTCTTCCATGATTTTATGTTTTATTGCAGGTAGATGCTCGTTTTTTGCAGGTCTGAGGAGAATAAAGAAGGTCCATTTATGAAAAAATGATTCTTGAAGACAATGTTAATGAAATAAGGGCATTTCATCCAAGCATCTATTAATAAATTTAATATCATATGATTTTGAGGTTTCTTTAGGTTTCATGATCTAAAATGTCTTATATAAGGATCTTACTACAAATTTCCCAATAATGCCTTCCAACAAGAGAACAAAAACAACATGAAGAATTTTTCGTTACTAGAAAAATTCATAATAGGAGAAATGAAGAATTGATTTCCATTTGAAGACCCAAGTCATTTCCACCAAAAAATTATTCCAAAATATCTTTCATTTCCATTCATTCACCATTAATAGTTTGTTTTTCTTGGAAACATATTGATATTCCCTTAGGAAACAAAATTGTTGCACCCGAAATCACAGTTGTTGTAACTTGAGTTATTTTTTTATTTATTGCTTTTAAATAAAGTGTTGATTATTTTCTGATTTTCTTATGTTTTTGTGTTTCGGGTGTTGTTTCCTTGAAAGTCACAGTTGTTGTGCCTTCATCAAAATAAAAGAAGGAATTTCTTAAGTTTTATGTTGGTGCTCCATGTCATCTATCCATTGGTTCCCTAGTGTTATCAAGTATATGGTTGTATCATATCTAATATTAAACATTCTTATGGTAAGTCTTGTCAGGAATGATTTACTCTTACTTCCTCATTATTTTGTAAAGTTACTATGACTATTAGATGACTAATCCTTTTCCATGTCACCTTGCTAGGATATCCCATTGAGATAGTTTTTGGGAGGGATAGTCACAGTCATGCTTGGTATTTCATGTCCAAAAGCTTAAAAAGGCATGGGTAGTTTCAAGGTTGTAACATGCAACGATCATACTATTGGATAAATAAATCTCGAATCATAGTTGTTGCTACCTTAGCCACAACTGTTGTTCCCTTGGTTGATGTTTTTGTTCCCTTAGTCACAGTTGTTGTTCCCTTGGTTGTGGTTGTTTTTCCCTTAGTCACAGTTGTTTTTCCCTTGGTCATGGTTGTTGTTCCCTTAGCCACAGTTGCCATTCCCTTGGTTGCGATTGTTGTTCCCTTAGTCACAGGTGTTGTTCCCTTAGTCGCAGTTGTTGTTCCCTTAGTCATAGTTGTTATTCCATTCCTCATGGTTGTTATTTCCTTAGCCACAACTATTATTTACTTGGTCACGGTTGTTGTTCCCTTAGTCACAATTGATATTCCCTTGGTCACGGTTGTTGTTCCCTTAGTCACAACTGTTGTTCCCTTGGTTGTGGTTGCTATTCCCTTGGCCACAACTACTGTTTCCTTGGTCACAGTTTATGTTCCCTTAGTCATATTTGTTGTTCCCTTGGTCACAGTTTCTATTCCCTTAGTCACAACTTTTGTTCCCTAAGTCACGTTTGTTCTTCCCTTAGCCACAGTTGTTTTTTCCTTGGTCATGGTTGTTGTTCCCTTAGTCAAACCTGTTGTTCCCTTGGTCACGGTTGTTATTCCCTTAGTTACATCTATTGTTTCCTACGTCACAACTATTGTTCCCTCTATTACAATTGTTGTTACCTAAGTCACAGTTGTGCATTTTCACATTTTCTGATTCAACACTTAGTGAATGGGAAATACCTTTAATGTTCTAGGTCCTCTTTGACATAATGATTGGGTAGTCAATTTATCTTCGCTTATCTATAAACATAATCTTATTTTCAAGGAATAATTATGCAAAGATGATTTCACCATGTCAATTTTCATCTTTCTTAATTTGTCAAGTCCCTGATCTTGTAAAAATTATAATGATTACCAAAAAATTGTACTTAAAACTTTCTGTCACTATCTAACAAATTGTTCCTCAACCCCAATCTTAAAAAATCAAAATATATTTATGAGCAGTCATTTGAACATTATTGGTTTTTGAGAAACAAGACTACCTAAGTTGAAAATAGTTACTACAAAACTTTTTAAGCCATCCCTAGCTCTTAAGCAGTTGACCTACCACCCCATCTATTAACTAATATTTTATTGATTAAAAATAACCATAGTTGAATTTTAAACAAAAATAGTCAACTGAAGGATACACTAGTAGAAAAATGAGAAATTAGTGACTAGGTGACTACAAACGTTAGTCACTACAACTTTTCCAAGTGAAATACTACCAAAAATGAGAAATATTCAGTGATCAAACTAGAAACGTCTAATATAATTGACTAAGTTGGTCTTAGGTTAAAATATATGACTAACTGATAAGTAATACAACTAAAAATGACTAATGTGAATGACTAATTTAGTCTAGGAATACAATATTACTACCTAACAAGTATTACAATAATATGAATCAATCATTTATGTTTGTCATTTTAATTATGCCACTTCAACAATCTAAACTTATAAGTGATAGGGGATATAAATGTTGTTATAGATTGGCTAAAAGGTTATACTTCCATAAACACTTCTTTATTGGATGAGTTGATGATTCGAGTTATAGAGTTGATTAGAATATTCAGGGTTATATCCTTTGATCACATTCACAAAGAATTAAATTCAACGACTCACAAATTATCCAAAATGTTTAATTTAAAAGGTTGAAAGATTATCTAAAATGGGCGTGGTATTATAGTTGGGTCAAATACATCACGAATAATACTTGCAAGGAGAAGTGTTGTGTATTATACCTCATTTCCACACTAATTTTTTTCCCCGTTGGCATAAATACAATTTAATTATAACAATTCCTCTTCATCTTGACATATCTCTTCATAATGTAATTGGAATATTAATCATATTTCTCCTTTAAATTTATGAGTATTATATTGACACTTAACACATTTACAATGAACTCTCCTAGTTTCATATACACAAATAGAGTTCCATTACTTTAAGCAAATATATCCATGCCTATGTTATATTTAGAGACATAAATAATAAGTAATTTCCTTAAGCCCACTTTGTACCCTTTTGTTCACCCAAGTCCTAGCTCTATATACCATGCCACAATAATAGTATGCCACTTAAAAAAAAAAAAAAAAGTTAAATATCCACTTCAACAAATAAAAAGTAACTATATAAACAACACACAATCAATTAGAAAAACTTGGTAGAGAAACTTGAAAAAAAAAAAACCATGGTGGATCAACTTAAAAACAAAATGGAAAAACATGGCAAAAAATATCGAATAGTGTGGTTATGCAGAAATAGACTCGGTTATGGTGAATCTAATTCAAGTAGAAAATCTTGAATAGTGTGATTGGGTATAAATAGACTTGGATATGGTGAATCTCATTCCGGCAGACAGTCTTGAATAGTGGAATTGGGTGGAAATAGACTCGGCTATGGTGAGTCTCATTCTAGTAGACAATATTGAATAGTGTGATTGGGCGGAAATAGACTCCGCTATGGTGAATCTCATTCTAGTAGACAATATTGAATAGTGTGATTGGGAGGAAATAGACTCGGCTATGGTGAATCTCATTCCAACATAGAAAAAACTATCATGTTCATGGAATCATTATTGTTGTAATATCACATACGGATGTTAGCTAAGCTATAGGTGGGCACTCAAATCTCGAGTTATATTTTATGGTTAAAGTATTAGATCATAAATAACCCCACATTGAGTAATGCATACATTTTTCATTGATTGGGATTTGATTCATCAGTGTATATCTACTGCTTCTTGTGGATTTTCCAATCTAAATACTTACAAACCACTAGAAATATGTTTGAAAAGCTCAATTATTTTGTTTGTTTGGATCATGTTTTTCCTTACATTTGAATTAAACCTAACCTATGTGCATTTTACCCCTTTCCCCAATTGGGTTCTTATAAAACTGGGTGCTATAGTTGTCGAAAATGGTGTTAACTTAGAACCCTCATTAAAGCCCTAATTTATTTTGGCTCGATGATAGATTTCTTTAAATCTAATTCTCACTTGGTATAGCCATAGACATAGCCATGCATTGCATATATTGCAATAATTTCATTCCATGATACTCTATCTTGATGAGGCATTTTCTCAAGTAATTGAACTTCCTAATGAGTACACCCAAATTTTCCATACATGTCTATCAAGGGATTTACCACCATGACATGAGATAGGAATCCATTTCTACTTATTTTTTCATGGATATCCCTACCCCGTTCCAGAGGTGCCAAATTATCACATGATAGAAGTATATTGACAAATGTTTTTGAGTCTAGCTTCATACTTGTCAATTACATTTATTGAAAAAATTCCAAGGCTTCTGCGCCATGCCGATTATGTGCAAATCCTTCTATCAATGCACCCCATCAGAATAAATTCCTTTCATGCATTTCCTTATAGAGTTACAAGTATTCTTGAGCAAGCCCATTTTTTGAATAATTTTTAATCATTGCATTCCATGAGACGAGGACTCTATGATGCATTTTGTCAAATAAATCATATGACTTGCCAATTATACATATCAAAAAGTACACTCATCACCACAACATCAAAACTAATATCCACTTCAAATTATTTCTTGATGGATTTCCATACCCTACTCCATGCCATGACAAATTGGAAGAAGACTAACAAAACTTTTGAATTAACTCTCGTTCCCATTAGTTTCATTTAAAAAAAAAATTAGGGATTCCTTACAACGCCCATTTTATGTGAATCTTGTAATCGCGACATTCCATGAGACCTTATTCTGCTAATGCATTTCCTTAAATAACTTTAGGGATTCATCAACAATCCCATTCTATGAATATCCTACAAGCATGGTTGTCCATGAGACAACATCTTGTTGACGCATATTTTCAAACAATTCACGTTCCTTCTATATACTCCCCAATTTCTTGTACATGTCTATGAGGGCATTTACCAAAACCATATCAAACTAAAACTCATTTTTTATTATTTCTTCATAGATATCCACACCCAGTTCTAGAGTTGCCATGCTACTGTGATCTAAAAGAACACTGGTAAAGATAAACTCATTATGCTTAAGACCTATAGTTTGTTTTAATTTAATATGAAATGTAGGTTTACGCCAAATCCATTTGATAATATTAATCTCCTTACTCCAATTTTTATCACTGGGAAACTAAATTGCTAACTAGAAATTGTTTTATTTGTTGGGTTTGTACAAATCCTTCCATGGGGAAATCTTCCATTTTCTCTAGCCACATAAAAGCTTTTGTAGAAGAGAAACTTTTGAACATTGTTTACAGACTTTCTTTATGGTCATTGTAGAAATATTTAGAACATTTGGATTGGTGTTATTTAGATTATGAAAAATCAATAATGACTCATATTTGTCCTTAATTGGCCCATTCTACATATTTGTTATCTTAATATAAGACTTTGTGTTGGGAGCGAGATCCCCCAAGGGAAGTTTTGGGGCTTAGAGCCTAGATTTTGGTCAATTTTGTAATTCTGATGTAAAGACTCCACATTTTGCTGGGGTGAAGTGCATAGTCTGTTAAAGACTCATAGGGTTGTCCACCCTTAATTCTGTTATTGTAATGTCAGATGTAGAGATCTACCCATGGTTCGCGGACCATGGGATTGTATAAATAGAGTGAGGCTCTAAGTAGTAAAGTAACGGAATTGAAGAAGAAGCAATGATGGAGGATTGAATCATATATGTGGAGTAAAGTCTAGTTTTGGGTTGTAGAGTACAAGAATGCTCTGTAGCTGAGTGCGCAGAGGCCTAGTGGTCCACCGCTGAGTGCGTGGACCCCTGTAGCTAAGTGCGTAGGGCGAGTCAATTCTGTAACTAGTTGAAGTATTAATAAAGAGAAGCTTTCTATCAATTTTGTGTATTTATTTCCTATTTTATGCATCTATTATATTAGGTTAGAAATTCACTTCTAATACTTATATGATATGCGAATGTGTATAATTGTGTTGATTAAGTGAATAAAATATAGAATATTTGTTTATGCGAAGTTAACTAAGATCAGTTAAAGAAGATAAGTAAGATACTTAGTCTAGGTTAGGAAATAGCGTAGATCACTGCCATAATAGTGTGAAAGCATTTTAGCCCCTAGTTAGGGCTGCTTGAAAGACAATTGTGCCACTTCGCGAGGGTACTGAAGGTTGGAACAATGCGCGAAGAGACCTGTGCAAAGGTAGGTTTATTTGGACTAAACCGACATCATAGACATCTCAAGGGTGCGGAAACTTGGTTCCAACATCCCCCATACTGCTTCGAGTGAGACTTCAGTCCGCGCTCCATGGGGTGATGCTGAAAGGACCAGTAGTGTAGGGATTTTTTTGGCTAAATAACTCCGAACCCGAGTCAGGCCCCCATAAGCCAACAAATGGTTTCATTTCGGGGACCGGAATCCGCATAGAGATGTCTAATGTCATATCACTGGAATCCAACTAAGAAAGAAATTGAAGGTTGGTTGGATAGAAGAATTCACAAGTTCGCGGCACAGGAGAACAGAAACCCGTGACTGTCAAAAGAAGAGTTGCTAGACAACAACCTATACACGAAGATCCATGAAATATTTTTCGCATCCTTCCCTACTAAGCTATACGAGTGGATCACAAAGCTAGAAGATATCCAGTCCTATTGGACCCCAGAGTTTGTGCAAAGGTTGGAAGCATCAGAGGATAAGATCATGCGCGTTGTTGATCATTGGTTCGATCATATTTTTAGGAGGATTTCTTACTCAGTTCGCGCTTGATACCTCAGTCAGGTACATCGAGGCAGAGTGACGCTTTCTCAAAGGACCACAAGGTAAGTACGTAAAGTCTTTGAATACTTAGATTAAAATGTTGTTGTGCAAAAAGCAAGTTATATAGTTACCTTGATGTTCGAGGCTACGCGAAGTGGAAGGGTTTATAGGGACAAAGGAAATAAGGGTCCAAAAAATAGCCCCTTGATTTCACCTCTTTGAGGAAATGAGGAAGAGCTCGTGAAGGTCTCTCCGTGAAGTGCCATTCATCTGATAAGGCAAAGAATTCTGCGAATACCACCTATGCCAACACCACCGCCAGCTTCACCGCCATCACCTCCATCTTCACCCATATCAACACCACCACCACCATGATTTAATATGGCAAGCGCAGTGAAGTTGGTTGTGTTTAAAGATTTGGGAAACGAAGATCTGGACCAATTCTGGTTTGTTGTAAGGGCTGTATGGGAAGCACAAGGTGTTACAGATGACCATATAAAGAAGGTGGCACTGTTTAGCGCCCTGGAGGATCACGCACTGACCTAGTATATTAAGTACTCCAATGACAACCCAAATGTGGGAATCACGGATATCCAAACAACGCTAAATAGAGAATTTAGCAGCCCTAAATCTGAAGTGCAGTTGATCATTGGATTTAAAGAGATTACGATGCTACCAAGTGAGACTCCTTGGGAGTTGGATCAGAGGCTAAAATGTATGATTCACAAAGCAAATATGAATCGGACAAATGGATAGCATCGTGAATGGTTTGTAGCTTCGCTACTACCACATATAAGAAGTGTGCTATCGCAGTAGAAGATAATAACTTAGGCATAGGCCTTAGAGATCGATATGAGGCTACATGAGACCTTGATGTAGCATCCTAATTTGGGAGTTGAATAGGTCCAGGCACAGCTGAAGTATCTATGCCTTGAGATGCAAAGTCTGAAATAGGACAAGACAACTCAACCAGAAGTGCGCAAAGAAGTGTGGTGTGTGAAGTGGAAGAGTCAGGTTCATGAAAAAGACCATTGCCCAGTTTTTAAAAATTACCTCGCAGAAGGACGACCGATGCCTTTAAGGCGAGAACCTCAAGTCATGCGCGATCTATCAAATAGCTAGAAAACATGCCACATACAACTGCCATTTGTTACAAAAGTATACGCAAAATTTGAAACAATTGTTATGTGATTTTTGTAGGTCTGTAGGACATGATGAGTGCACTTGTAGAAGCTATGAGTTAATTATGGATAGAACTCCCACCTACAGAGTTCAGGCCGAGATGGAACCCCTTGACCAAAATGTAGGAATGGCACGAATAGGATTTCAGGGGCGTGGACGAGGTCGAGGCAGAGGAGGACCTGGAAGAGGTCATGGATAGTGATTTGTGACAATTATGGAGGGCCAAGACATTATGCCCACGATTGCATGAATCCAACATGCCCGTCATGTTTGTATTGCACATTGTTTAATCATGAGACAAAAGATTGTCCTACGCTGATAGCTAGGATACACGACAAAGGAGCGCTATCGCCTCCCCCAACTTAGAACCTGTAGATGATGAAGTCTGAGTTGTGCGAGGAAGATCTGAATGTCAACATTGTGCTCCGAAGTGGAATTGTGATGGGAGATGACAAAGGCAAATAGCTAGAAGATAGTACTTGGGTTCACAAATCTCCAATGAAAGAAGTTGAGTTTGATTTGGAGTGCACTCGAGAAACCTTCATGGAAGCTAAGAAGAGCTTCACTGATGCATCCACTTCAGGAAGCAAAGATAAACCAGAGCTGGGAATGGACCCGTCTATGCTCACAATGTTCTTGGAAACTTGTATGAAGTTACTATACGACAGTAAGGCTATGAAAGGGTTACAGGAACTCTATCGTGTATAGCGCTAGGGGCAGTATTGACACGGGATGGTGGAGAAGGCTTGGGTCACCCTATCATGTTATCATGTTCGCAAGTTGCATATTACCCAAAGCTGAGAAGAACTATTCCACCACTAAGCGCAAGGGACTAGCTACGGTATATGCACTCCAGAAGTATCGACACTACTTGCTAGGAGGACACTTTAAGATGTATACAGATCACTCCATGCTAAAGTACCTGGTCAATAAGCTTGTGTTGGGGGGGAGAATTTGCAGATGGATTTTATTATTCCAAGAATATGATTTCAAAGTTGTTATGAAGCATGGACGATTGAACGTGGGACTAGATCATGTATTGCACATTCAGACTGGGGAGGAACCTACTAATTTGGAGGAAGGATTACCCGACGCATAGTTCTTTGCTGTGCATGTAGTGGATGGACATTTTGAAGATATAATTCACTTTCTAACAACTTGACCTACGCTGAAAGAATACTCTATCAATTAGAAGAAGGAATTAGTGGTGCACGTGGCAGATTTCTCTATCATTGTTGGGCATCTATACAAGATAGGGAATGATGAAATACTGCGAAGGTATGTACCTGCATTTTAATGAATTAGCATCGTCGCAGATGCTCATGGGGGTGCTGCTGGAGGACATTATGCAGGAAGAGAAGCCACGCAGAAGATTCTACGTGTTGGGTTGTGGTGGCCAACCATTTATCAAGATTCAAAAGAATAATGCAAGGCATGTGATGTATGTCAGTGGACAGGAAGGCCATCGTGGAGGGATGAAATGCCTTTGAATCCACAAATGACATTGTAACCTTTCAAAAAGTGGGAAATAGATTTTGTAGGACCTATTAAACCTCAAGGAAAGATAGGCGCGCGGTATATTATCACTGCGATGGAGTATATGGCTCGTTGGGCAGAAGCGTAGCCGGTGAAGTATTACACGGGCGCGACTACCGTGAAGTTTTTATTTGAACATTACTGACGCGATTTGGATTTCTGAAGATCTTGATGAGCGATCACTGTACACACTTCCTGAATGAAATGATCAGCGCGGTGACGGAAGAGTTTCAGGTGTATCATCAAAAGAGCACACTGTATCACCCACAAACTAATGAGACAGTAGAAACATTCAACAAAGTACTGGAAAACTCATTGACCAAGGTATGAAATGTGTAGTGAAGTGATTGGGACCTACGCATACCTACGATATTATGGGCTTATCGATTGACATGCAAGAAACTAATGGGACAGACACCTTTTCGACTTGTCTATGGAGTAGAAACCATAATGCCTATGGAATATATAGTGCCTAGTCTGCACATAACAACGCTCACAGGTATGACGAATCTCAGAGCCCTAGAGGAGAGGCTCACGCAACTCAAAGAGCTCGAAGAAGAATGATTTCTGGCTGGATTCCACCAGCAGATCCAAAAGCAGCACGAAAAGGCTTGGCACAATCGACATATTAAGTTGTGCACATTCAAGGTAAATGATTTGGTATTGTTGTATGATAGTAAGTTTGATAAATTCCCAAGGAAATTCAGAATGCATTGGTTAGGGCTGTATGTTATTAAGGAGATTACAGATGGAGGCACAATACAGTTGGTCAAGTTAAATGGAGAGCCCTTCCTAGGAAAAGTGAATGGAAGTCATTTGAAGCCATACACAGGTGGCCCGACCACCTGACTAGCCGACTGAAGCACAGCCTTAGCACTCCAGGCAAATGAAAGGAGGCATGGGACTATAAACTACTCTGAACGGAGACTACGCGCAATAGCGAAGTGTCACAGTGTCCATGACAACGTGAGGGTAGCTGCAATGGTGCATGAGTCGGCCGGAAAGTGACCATTAAAGTCACTATTCACAATGTGAATCTTGGCTTGAGACCAAATGGAGTGGGCGACAGGCATTTAAGGCAAAATTTATGGGCTAGATTCTTGAAAATATGCCGCCAATCTAGCATTAATGGACCGAATGTGGGGGGGACAATCAAATTGAAATTCAAAAGGCACTATAAATTACAAAGGGTTGTCCAGAAAACAACACTTGGAAATTTGAGAACTGAGTTGTTGTGCACTCAGATATTCATGAACTGGGACTTGTTCGATCTTCTGAAAGCGAATTTGTTGCTTGAGAAATTGCTAGAGACACTAAGATAATTGTGAAATCGCACTATGTCAGCACCCAAGGAAGCCATGGATACCAGAGGAATGACTGCCGAGGAAGCTAGGCAGGAAATTACGGAAGTGGAATCCCTAGAGAGCACTAGGATAGTCGCTGAAATCCCTAAATCACCATGCACACTGAGACCCAAGAAAGACAAGTAGGCCATGGTACCGATAAGTGTATCACCTAGAAATCCACTGAGGACTAAGCTCACCATGGAAGAAAAGGGAAGGATATTGATTTGGAGGCCGTTGAGGAAGAAGAGTTTGAAGAAATCCTGGTTAAGGAGGAGAATATAGAGATGAGGGTCGAAACTCAGGGTGCGCACCCTCCCACCAGGTTACCTACATATTTTCCTTCATGGAAGGGTAAAGCCAAGGTGTGTAAGGATATAGATGAGGGAAAGAGCTCTTTGTAGACTCCGCTGCTCCCTGATGACATTATTTTTGAAGGAGCATACTTGGGATGGGTGCCCGTGCTAAAATTTCAAGATTAGGACCTTGCGGACCACAAAAAGTTCCCACATTTAGCGACCATAGAGCTAATGTGCCAGAAGATAGACACGTTGGCTAGAATGATAGAGTTGGATCCGCGCAAATGGCTCATAGGTGTTGAGAAAGTAGGGCTGCTAAACCTGCTTTGGGTGCCGCATTACCATCGTGCCTGAGTGACCAATTTTTTCATCAAGTAGCTACTATACTTGGTGCATGATGGGTGCTTGTGGCTGGAAGAGCCCATCCCCATCACAGACCATTTGATTCATAGGATTACCCAACTCCCTTGGACAGGGGAGGACCTAGAAAACATCTCAAAGGGAAAGAGTGATGATTTGGACATCGTGGAGGACATGAAGAAGAAATTTAAGTTGGAAAAGAAGAAGTGAGCGTACGCTATTTCCAGCATCAACAACCCTATTATCAAGGTTGGGACACAGATATTGGTAGGGAAGGTGATGTGGAAGTGTCGTGCAGATGAGGTGCCCACATCAGTGGTTGCACTAGCAGCACAATGCGCAAAAGGGGTCCAATTCAACTGAGCAAACTATCTATGCGGTGAGTTCCTTGAGAACTATTGTGAGGCATAGGAGTAGGGTAAAACATTCCATTATGCATGGCTCTTGTTGTCGATAGTACTAATGGCATGGGAGTTGCTTGAAGATATCTAGTTCCCGTTGATCACGTAGGACCTTCCTGAGGCAGCGAGGTACGCTTCACTGTGGCAGCCCAGGGATGCCCAAAGGATAAGGGAGAGAAAAATATTCTGGGTGCTCATGGAGATGAACATCAGGATGGGGATTAATCACAGTCCGCGGTTATTGCCCGCGGTCTACAACAATCTATGGAGCTTCATGGAGTTCGAAGCAGACTTCCACAATGTCTTCATTAGGGCATGGAAAGACCCCACAAAGATGTGGTGCGAACTACCCTATTTGGCGACTGACAATGTCATCTTCGTGGTCCTTGGGTCTTGGCCGTCGAAGTGGTGCGCTCCAGCTGGCTCCACGGTGGAAGCGGAGAAGTCCGCCATGCAACGGAAGAAGGAAGAGGCGTAATTGTGGATGGTGCAACTAGTGGAAAAGTGCAGGAAGGAAGAAGCAGCGGCTAAGGCCCAGGCATCGCATGACGTTGTGCAGTTGGAAGAGGAGCAGCAAAAGACAACAAAAGAAGAGTGCGAAGGAGAGAAGTCACCTTCACCTGAGCGAGAGACAGACATAGAACAAGGTGGCACAGACCCCCAGACAACTTCCACCGAGCTAAAACATTCACGCCCAAGAGAGCAGGTCACGCCGCGAATAAAGATGAAGGCCTCAAAGACTTCGTTCAACCTTATCACCCTTATTGAAGGTGATCTACACAATATTGGCGAGACGGTGAGGGAAATCATCGCGGAGGCCCTCCAGCAGTTTGAGGAGCAACACCAGATGGTATTCAGGTCTCTCCGGATGTAAATATAGGAGTTGCAGGTGTGCACTTCGTAGGTTGGCACAGTGTCAACCAGCCTCGCAGTCGGCACATCAGTGGCTAAGGAAATGTTGCGCGCCTAGGTGACCAACACAATAGTGCTACCAGATGGAGCATTTGTTACAGAAAATGAGGCTGACAGGCTTATGGTTAGCGGGTTGAAAGGGATCAGGTTGAACATGGTTGCGCTCCCTTGGGAGATGCTCTATATTTTACAAGATGGAGTCACTGCAGAACTACAGGAAAGGGAGAGTTGCGTGCTACAGGTAATGAGTGAGTAGCACATCAACATTGAGCAGTTGAGCCTGCAACGCAACGAGGTCGTGGAGCAGAACAAAAAAATAGTGCAAGTGGTGGAGGAATCCTACCAGATGGTCCTGGAGTTCACCATCCCAGCAAAAGAACTGGTGGAGGCGTGCATCCAAAAGTTAGGAGCAGGGGTGCGTGACACTAGAGATGAAATGCTAGGGTTCAGCTGGAGTTGAACCTTTAGATAGCTGAACTGCAGTTGGAGGCACAACCTTCAACTTTGCTGGAGGTTAAGGAACAACGTGCCACTACGATCACAACAACAATGGTGGTAGTTAACAATGCAGTGACAGACTACACGAACCTGTTCAAGCAATCTTTTGAGGTCCTCACCACCCTGCAAGAGAACCCAAAGATAGAGCACTTGGAGATAGAGTCACATGAGCAGCAGCAGAAGTATGATGAGGTAAAAGGTACTGCACAGATGGTTTCCCCTACATAGAGGCTCGCAAGGATGCAGTAGGAAAAGGCACTCAAGGAGCAGGTGGATGCTGGTCGACATAAGGAAGCAGTTTTGAAGGCATGCCTACAATTGTGGATTGATGAGGCATATACCATTACAGTCTCCATTGAAGAAAATCTCACACAACTACAAGCAACAAAAGAGATGATGCAAGGCAGAAGTTCAGCCACAACAGTCATTGAACAACACGTAGAGGAAGTCCAATAGACAGCCGTTTAGTGCGCTGTCGAACTTGTAGTGATCTAGCTAGAGTTGGGAGGTATTTGCGTGAAGATCTCCACACCGACAGAGTGACTCGAGGGCAAGTCACGATGTTTGTGTTGGGGGCCTGTTGGGCATGGGATCCCCCAAGGGAAGTTTTGGGGCTTAGAGCCCAGATTTTGGTCAATTTTTTAATTCCGATGTAAAGACTCCGCATTTTGTGGGCGTAGAGTGTGTAGTTTTTTAAAGAGTCATAGGGTTGTCTGCCCTAAATTTTGTTATTGTAATGTCGGCTGTAGAGATCTACCCATGGTCTGTGGACCATGGGATTATATAAATAGAGTAAGGCTCTAAGTAGCAAAAGAACGGAATTGAAGAAGAAGCAATGATGGAGGATTGAGTCATATCTGTGGAGTAAAGTCTAGTTTTGGGTCATAGAGTAGGAGAAGGCTCTACAACTGAGCGTGTAGAGGCATAGTAGTCCGTAGCTTAGTGTGCGGACCCCTGCAGCTGAGTGCGCAGGGTGAGTCGAGTCTGTAACTAGTTGAAGTATTAATAAAGAGAAGTTTTCAATCAATTTTGTGATTTATTTCCTGTTTTATGCATCTATTATATTGGGTTTGAAATTCACTTCTAATACTTATATGATACGCGAATGTGTATAATTGTGCTGATTAAGTGAATACAAGATAGAATATCTGTTTATGCGAAGTTAACTAAGATCAGTTAAAGAAGATAAGTAAGATATTTAGTTTAGGTTAGGAAATAGCATAGATCACTGCCATAGCAGTGCGAAAGCATTTTAGCTCCTGGTTAGGGCTACGCAAAAGACGATTGTGCCACTTCGCAAGGGTACTGAAGGTTGGAACAATGTGCGAAGAGACTTGTGCGAAGGTAGGTTTATTTGGACTAAACCGACATCATAGACATCTCAAGGGTGCGGAAATTTGGTTCCAGCATCCCCCCATACTGCTTCAAGTGAGACTTCAGTCCGCGCTCCCTCGGCTGATGCTAAAAGGGCCAGTAGTGTAGGGATTTGTTTGGCTAAATAACTCTGAACCTGGGTTAGGCTCCCATAAGCCAACACTTTGAGAGCTATTTTATCTCTATTTTAGGAATCAAGAGGAGGTATATATTATTCTAGTCATGTTGTATTGTCATCATAGTAAATTGGAATTTTTTCATTTTAGATTTTTGAGCATTAGGGTACTGGAATTTGGTTTTATTGCTCATTTCATATCCAATATTATCATTCAGGGATTTGGGTGCGTAGGTAAATAAAGCCTCCCAACATTATAGTGGAGATGAGCAAAGGGGGTTGTAAGAATAACATATCTTGGTCTCAGAATGACATTTACATATCTTCTTTTTAGAAGTTTCCCTATAGCCTTGAGATTCCCTTTCCATGTAGCATAGTGTAGAGATTTTAATTCCTCACCTTATAAGCCATATGCTAGGGTTGCATCCAACATAACACTCTCAAAAAGTTATCTTTTTCCATTGGCTTCAACTAAATGAACTATTGTTTCACCCTTCTCATTTTGGTTTTTTGTGAGATGGTGGCTAGGAGAATTTAGTTTGTGAACTAACCTTGATCTACTCAACTATGCTATAGATAATTTTTCTTTGGTCCTTAGTATTCATTAGGAAATTAAAATAAGTTTATGCTTTGTAACTTGAGAAGGGGATTTGTTGTTTGAATTCCTTATAACGAAAAAAAGTATAATTTTTCATTGTGGTTTTCATTCAATGGTAAAGAAGGGGTGTTTAATATGTTTTCTCAAGTTCAAATCCCCCAGAGACATGTTTTTTCAAATAGGCCTATTTGTGGATAGGGATGGCCTATTAGGAAATATTTAAATAAAAAAGAGTGATATCATTTGCAGAATCTAAGATTTTGTTAAAAAATTCAGAGAGAAAGTTCTAGTTCAATATCTACCACACAAAAAATATATAGTGATATCATTCACACAATTTAAGTATTTCTTGATAAAATCAGAGTTCAAAGTCATATTTCAATGTTTCACAAGTTTTCATATAGGTTTTCGTTTCCCACAGAAGAATTCAGATACATTTACATTTTTGAACCCTACTTGAGGTCAATGTCTTACTATCACAAAAAATATTTTCATATTGTCAGAGACTTAAAGAGAATGAATAATACATGTACATTTTTTAACCCTATTTATAGTCAATCTTTTACTATTACAAAAATGTTTCCTAGAATTTCATAGGCTTGAAGATGTTGAATAAATATTTTATGAAAATTGGATATTCTCATGTAGAATTACACTCACATAGTAAATTATTTTTTCTCATAGCTTTGCGAGAAGCAACAATTCTTAAGGCAAAAACTGTGAAGGATGTATGGAATAATGCATATGTTATTCCATATGAGAAAGAGGCCAATCAAACGGCTTCCTTTAGTGGAGAATTTGATCTACAATGCGATGACTCCAATATGCGCATCCAAGACTTCCTTGGAAGAGGAGGAGAGATTGTAAAATGGACCAGAAAAGGTTGGAAGTCATAACAACATATGTCTATAATATATCTTATTATATCAGGAATCATGCTTTTACAAATACTCTAGTATTGAGTTGTGATGATGTGCTTGTTTCTACTAGGTATACTTCATTGGAAGGTGGTTCATGCGTATATCAAGCAGGGATAGGTAAGGATACTCTTCTTAGTAGCAAGTAAATAACAGAGAAGTTTCCCTCTCTATGAAGCCTTTTGGGTAATTTGTCTCAATAAAGATTTTGGCCAACACCTTTTTGTTTTCATTGTTGTGTGCTTTCCTTCTTCTTATAAATTATTAGTTTATGCATTGCATTGAAGGGAAAGCCCTTTTCCATAATATATGCTTCTGAAATTTTCACAAGTGATGGTTAAACAATAAACTTGAGAGAAAACATATGGGGGGTACATACACAAAGAAAAACATAGCAAGTAAATATTGTTTCCCATTTAGAACTTGAAATTTTTTGTTAAAAGAATATGCAAACATAGCACAATATGATTGGCTTTGCTTAGTCAATGAGTTATGTGTATTTGGTTGAGAAAATGTTTCAACTATTGTTTTCCAAGTTTGCAAAGACATTCTTGCATGGCCTGGGAGAGAATTATTAGGGGGAGGAGAACACAAACGTTATTTTGGTCTTAATACAGACAGTGCATTGATTCAGTTTGAATGAAAAGATGAGAAAGTGCATCAATTATGGATTTATGGTATCTAAAAATTACTTTGTATGACACAACCACTTTCTTTGATACAAATACCGAATTTTACGTAAGATTAAACTTTGTCCTTGTCAAGGAAAGCCATATTTGGTGATGGTGGTCAATTTTCATTTTCTATGGAAGTGTTCATATTGAGATAAAAATTAGGTTTGGTTTATCATCACCATTATCTGTTTTTAAAGAATAGTTTCCTATTTATGATCATAATGTTGATTAGTCGTGTGATGAGGTGTTTGGTTTTATTTTTTTGGGGTCTCTATTATTTTTCAAAAATGGTTTTTTACAAATTTATATTTTTTTATTGCCAAGATTTTTTATTTTTAGCTCTTAATTCAATGAATCAGAAGGGCATGCCTTAATGAAATAGGATTTGTTTGATGAGTGTCATAGATACTTACATAGTACACATGGGATAATCTGACTGGTCATAAAGATGGAAGTCGCTAGAGAATCTGAACATGTGCTTGCATATTTGGAGGCAAATTATGGAAGTGTAATGGAAGTGGTAGCAATTAAAATTTAGGATGGTATGATCTATAAAGAGAAAGTAGATAATTGTAGGCCATTGATGCAGTCTCATGAAATTCCCTCTCCCAATCCAAAGGTAAGCATGCATGCATTGTTGTTTTGTGCCCATATCATAACCTTAAGGCATGGCAGGTTATTGGGATTGATGAAAATAGGGTCTTGTTAGATCCATAAAGTTCAATCGAAAAAAAAAAAAGTTAATATTTTTTTTTTAAATAAATTATTTCTTAAAAATAAAAACAATAAATTGTATCTCATTTTTTTCCTCAAAAGAAAACAATGTAACTAGTATCACACCATCTCTATACATGATGGATGTAATCTAATAGAAAACATGTTTTGTATTTCCAAATCATCATTAAGAAATTATTATATATTTACAAACCAATTCATTTAGACATATACGGTTGAATTTTAAGTTACTTCAAATCCAAATCCAGTAATATATAATCCAGCATTTACTGTGGGATTTGAAATTCTGAAGGTACTTTGAATTCAAAAATGTATATTCTAATATTTGAAGATACCTTGAATTCAATGTTGTATATCCTAAAATTTTAGGTACTTAAAGGTATTTTGACCTTAACAGTGTGTATCATAACATATGTAACGTTAGTTGCCATGTTGATGGGTACTTAGGTTTCTTCATCACTACATATGCTTATTTTAAATAGTTAAATATTTTTTTTTGTTATATGAGATAGTTGATGGGAATGTATACTGTGTAGATTTTTGGAAAGCGAGAAACATTGTTTCTAGCTTATCAGACAATTGGGGTAGTGTATGGAGATCTTGGAACTTCTCCCTTGTATGTTTTCTCTTCTGTTGGTGTTGAAAATCCAAAGGAGAGAGAAGTACGGAAAATTCTTAGCCTCATATTTTGGACTTTAATCATGATTGCACTAGTCAAGTATGTTATGATTGTCCTTCGAGAAGATGATCATGGAGAAGGTAATGGATTTTATTTCATATGTGTTCCACTTCACTTATAACTTATAAGACTACAAATGCTTGGATTTTAGGTATTTTTCCTTATTTTAAAAAAAATCTAGGTGCATTTTGTATATTAAGGGTTGGTTGTATTTAATATGCACATTAGCACATACCGATTTCTACTAGGGTTTGATATGTATTTAGAAGTCGTAAAACATGAGGCTGCATATTTTGGCATTGGAGACACATGCAATCTTGAACTTCACCATGGTTGTGAATTTTGTCCCTGCTTACTTTAATTTACATTTCTTTGAAATTGAGATATGAAACCCCCTACTTCACAACCTTTCAGAGGTGCATCTAAGATCTAGTTTGGATGGTTTTTCTCCAGTAAGTAGAAATATTTAATATTCAAAAGTAATTTATGGTCTATCATAGAGTGCAGTTTAGTGCTAAAGTTTGCACTAGTTTATAGGAGGCGCATTCATTGTATACTCCTTGTTAGCTTAGCATGTGAATCTTGAAAAAAAGTATTGGTAAGCAATTCATGCACCTTGCATAAAGTACAATATTAATGTTTTTCAGTAAGTAAAATGTTGGAAAAGCTATTAACTCGGACACAAAGGAATTGCTTGAGAAGAGTGCAATGGCTCAAATATTTTTGCTGATTGTTGTCATGATGCACAATTGTACGGTCATTGGTGGTGGAATGTTGAATCGTAGAATTTTAGGTCTACCCATAAATGTATCTCAAAAAATTCTTTCATGTCAAACTAGTATCAACCTAGCACCTCAACTCAATACTCCATTAGACATGTTGATTTTTTTCCAACTTATGATGTGTTTTTCAATCTTGCAGTTATGATAGTTATCCAAGGAATTCAGTCAAGGAACACTAACATGAGCCAAGGTAAAATGATAGAAGAATGTGAAGTAGACACTATTAGCTAGGCTACCATGAGTATATTGGGATGTAATCAAGTTTTATGTGTTAGTTTATTTAAAGAACAATTGCAACTCCCTATCATAAACATGATATCATCTATTTATATAATATGAACTATGGCATCTCACTTCCTGACGTAATTTATGTTTTTTATTGTTAACTCATGCACAAATTGTTGTATTCATGTCATTTGTAATCCTATACTACTATTCCTTTCTCAAAGACTTGGTACAAGTACATTTATCTTCTTGTTCTCAACCATAATCATTGCTTGGTTAATGTCCAACATCATGATAGGACCATATAATATTGTGAAATATTATCATGCAACATTCAAGGAATTCAACCCTAAGTATATATACTATTACTTTCAAGAATATCACAAACAAGGATGGGTGATGTTTGTAGGTGTAGCATTATGTATAACATGTATTGACTCTTCTCATGATGATGTGTCTCATTTTATCATACAATGTATTTGCAATTGTTTTCTAGCTCAATTAATAAATCCATACCATTTTCTCAAACAAAATTCATAAAATCATACCCATTATTTATGCCAAATTACTACAAATAGAAACCCTAACATCAATTCTTTGTTCTAACTAAATCAAAGTCTTGAGGCCATGTTTGTTGACTTGGGACATTTCAATAGGAAATAAATCTAGGTCCAAGCTATGTTTCTAAGGACATAATTATTAGTATTTCATCATACCTATGTGCTTCATCCTTCTTAAGCTTTCATACCATAATGAGAAATTTGAGTTTTTTGGTGCATCTTGCTTTATGTGTGTTGGTTTACCCATCCCTGCTTATCACATATATGGGACAAGTGGATTATTTGATAAAGAACTGTTGGGATGGGGTCCCATGGGTTAGTTTTGGGGTTAAAACGCCAAGTTTTGATGTAAATTTTGGTAAAAAAATGTAAAGTCTTCACAGTTTGTGGATTCGAAGCATGTATATAGTTAGAAGTATAAAGGGTTTTAACCCTTTAGTTATGTAACTTCAAGTCGGTTTTGAGATCCACCCATGGTTCGTGGACCATGGGATTGTATGTAAAAAGCTATAAATAGGTTTGTCTTAAGAGAGTTTAAGGCATGCTTATGTGTTCGTCTGAGGATAAAGGGAAAGTAAATAGTAGGTAGATAGAATGGAAAAGGCTCCGCAGATGAGTGTGTGGAGGACTAGAGTTGAGTCTGCATATGAGTGTGTGGACCCCTGCCACTGAGTGCGCATGGCAGTTTTGAGTCTATAACCTCATATTGAAAATCAATAATGAAGATTGTTGAAGAAATTCATGTGTTTATCTATTGACTTCTGCTATTTATGTTTGCGATATATGTTGTGATGTGATGGAATAATTTATTTAAGAAATAATGATGTATTGATGCACGACTCTATTGGATAAGTCTTATTAACTGTATGCAATGCATGTTAAATATTTACGCGAAGATTCTAATATAGTTCATTATGTTTACTAAGCACTTAAGTAGATCTACGTGAACTCAGATCTAGGGTTATTTTATGGTGCGCGTAAGTGGCTGATTTGTCATTTAAGGGTTCGAAAAGACCTATCATAGACCTTCATGAAAGTCTAAAGGACGTTTAAGCGAAGTTGTGGTACTGAGCCTTAGGGGCTTATAGATTTGTTCGAAGGTATATCTAGGGAAATAAAAGACATGACATTGATCTCTAGATGTGGAAACTTGGTTCTATCATCCCCCCATACTGCTTCGGGTGAGACTTCAGCCTGCACTACACGGGTTGATGCAAAAAGGGCCAGTAGTGTAGGGTTTTGTTTGGTGCAATTAACTCTGAACCTGTGTCAGGACCCACTAGGCCAACAAATGGTTTTGTTGCCAGGACTGGGATCTGCATAAGGAGATGTGTGATGTCACATCACTAGAATCCAACCAAGAAGGAAGTCAAGAAGTGGTTGGATAGGAACATCCATAAATTTGCAGCAAAAGAGAACAAAATTCCATGCCTGTCAAAAGAGCAGTGGCTAGAGAGATACTTGTACATAGAAATACATGAAAGTTTCTTCTACACCTTCTTGATTGAACTCTACATGTGGATAGCTAAGTTGGCAGATGGCTAAGGAAGGTGGAGGCTTGACAGCCCAATAGTGTGTACTCCAAAACTAGTGTGAAGGTTGGAAGCTTCTGAATACAAGATCACACGAGTTGTTGACCACTGGCTTGATCGAATTATAGGAGGATTTTTTACAAAGTTTGCGGTTGATACCTCAGTCAGCTACAGTGAAGTAGAGCGATGCTTATTTAAGGGACCATGAGGTAAGTATATGAGATCTTTGAATACCTATATTAATATGCTCTTGTGTGAGAAATGGGTTATGTCGTTGCCTTGATGTTTAGATCTACGCAAAGTGGGCAGATCTTCAAAAATGGAGAAAAAGAAGGAATATAGCCCGTTGATTAGACCTCCTTTGAGCAAAGATGAGGGAACGACACAAGTCTCACCACAGAGTGCGGTCCAGCTGATAAGACATGGTTTTCCATGGATACATCATCCATCCACTCCATCTCCACCCTCACCTCCACAGTGTACACCTTCGCGCACACCTCCACCACCACCACCACTGTTCAACATGTTGAACTCAATAAAGCTGTCGATTTTTAGGGGTATAGGCAGCAAAGATATAGATCAATTCTGGTTTGTTGAAAATGCTATATGGACCACGGAGAAGCTCACTGACAACAACATAAAGAAGGCACACTTATCTACTCCTCTGCAAGATCACACGTTGACATGGTATATTAAGTACTGTGCTGATCATCCTTTAGAAATGCTAGAAGATACTAAGGATGCTTTAAACAAGGAGTTTAGTAAGCCTAAGTCTGACTCATAGTTAGTCGTTGGATTTAAGAAATCACGATGAGGGTTGGTGAGATGCCTTGGGAGTTATATCAAAGATTGAAATTTGTGATCTGCGAAGCTAATATGCAACTCACAGATGGACAACACCATGAGTGGATTATAGCCTTGCTTCTTCCCCACCTGAGGATTGCTTTATCACAGTAGAAGATAGGAACTTAGGCGAAAGCGCTGGAAATCGTAATGAGACTGCATGAGACGCCTATTCAGGATGTGACTTTGGGAGTTCGACAAATTCAATTGTAGTTGTAGAAATTGTGCTTGGAATTGTAGAGCTTGGAAAAAGAGGAGGCTAGGCCAGAGGTGCATGAGGAAGTTTGGTGCCTCAAGTGTAAGAGACAGGGGTATGATAAAGACCATTTCCCTATCTTCGCGAATTATATTACAGGGGGGGATCGATTTCCCTAAGGCAGGAAGCTCCAGCAGGACTGAGTACGAGGCCTACGGTATGGTGTGCTATTTGTCAGGTGGCTAGAAAACACGTAACGGATAATTGTCATTTACTACAAAAGTTCGTTCAAATTCCACAACAGTTCTTCTGCGATTTCTACAAATTAGTGGGCCAGGATGAGCACCACCTTCACAGCTACGAATTGATGATGGAAAGAATGCCCACCTACCGAATGCAAGTAGAAACTTGGCCTCTAGATCAGGGCACGAGAGGAGCATGTGGGGTTTATCAAGGAAGAGGATGGGGCTAAGGAGGAGGAGGACTTGGTATAGGTTGTGGTCAAGTTATTTTCTATAACTGTGGGACACCAGGGCACTACGTGCGGGAGTTTTAGAATCAGACACACCCGTCTTGCCAATACTATAGCCAGTTTCACCACACTATAGAAGAATGCCCTGTGCTGATAGCTAAGATGCATGAGAAGAAGACATAGCCTCAACAACATATGAAGAACTTACAAATGATGAGAGTTTAGCCCCGTGAGGAAGATCGAAATGTGAATATTGTGCTGAGAAGTGAAATAACAATTGGGAATGATAATGGAAAACAACTTGAAGAAGACGGATGGGTTCACAAGGCCCCAGAGAAGGAACTTGGTTTTGATCTACCGCATGTGAAGGAAACATTTACGGAAGCTAAGAAAATCTTCACTGAGGCATGTACCTCAAGAAGTCAGAACAAAGTACCAAAAACTAGCTCGCCTACAGAGGTTGATCCCTCTGTACTTACCACGTTCTTGGAAACCTGCATGAAAATGTTGTGCGATAGCAATGCTGTGAAAGGCCTGCAGGAATTAATAAACAAGTGTGATGGTAAAGAAAATGCTCCTAATGGACACTGCATAGTAAGAAAAATTATCAAACATAAGGCAAGAACAGGGCGCAAGATGAGGCTCACCACGGAGATAGGAGATTATGAGATGTACCAAGTTATTCTGGATCTGGGGTCTGACGCGAACGTTTTACCTAAACATACATGGGAGATAATGGGGAGACCTATGCTAGAGTGGTCTCTAATCTATCTTAGAATGGAAAACCAGCAGAAGATCATCCCTATAGGATGACTACATGGAGTAACAATAGATATAGAAGGTGCGAGTGCGCTAGTTGATTTTGAATAATAGAGATCGTTGAAAACAAAAATCCATACCCCGAACTCCTTGGAATTGACTGTGCCATTGATATGAATGGATTATCAAATTAAAGAAGAGGACGATTTCATTTGAGAGGAAATCGCTTTGGGTTGTAGTAACATTGGACCCGGTGGAAGGACCGCACTACACTGAACCAATCCATGACTATGAAGACAGTGATGATGACTTGGATTAAATTTACAAAATAACTATGCGAGATAATTAGTGGATTAATCCAACAGTTGATGGATGGATTGCATGGGACCAAGAGAGTTCCTATACCTCAGATTCAGATGAAGAATTGGAGCATTGGCAAAATAGGTTGCATGAGGTATCTATGTTATAGTACAATATGATGACTAAATCGTTGCACTGTGTGTCATCGGAGGTAACAAATTTACCATATTATGATGTTTTAACTAATGTAGATAATTTTTTGGATGCCTTTGAATGAGAATTCCCTAAGGATCATCGCTTCCAACCAATGGATTTTGCACTGCGCGCTACGCCTGCATGATGGTGGGGTATGCACAAGGACAACTTCGATGAATGGCGAGATTACAGAAGGATGATGAGGTTGCAATTTTCTCATCCTAAAATTCGACTGACTGAGAAGTACGATAGGAGAAATGATCGACGCGATCATTTATTGTAGTGGAATAATGGTTATGGAATGGAGTCGCAACCAAAGTGGGTGCACTTATTCTATCATACTTTGGATACAATCCCTATGAATTGATACCTGGAAATGGAGCTACGCCATGGCACCGCGGAGTGGGATATATTAAGGGCAGGATTCTTAATGACCTTCAGTTTTGAAGATGGGTTCAAATGAATTAATGAAGCTTAGCAGGAGGTTAAGGCAATGATCTTTAGAATTCTGTAGGATCCTTTGGAGTTGGTTCAACTAGATTGGAGCACCCAGTTGCACCATGCACTGAATACTATAGTGTGACCGCTAAGTGAGAGGATGAAGATCCAAGAAATATCAATATTCTAGAGGCAAAAGTGTTAAAATTGGAAAATGGGGCCAAACTTCATGTGGGTCATCTTATTCATGGCTGATAATATGTTCATTAGATTCCTCTCAACGAGAGGTGTAGGATTGATCTAGAGATCATCCAATTTCGATAAGTATTCATGGAGATATGAATTTATTTTAATTATGGAATTATTATCAAGCTGACCTACAACTCATGTAGGCTCAGAAGCCCAACAGTCACATCTATTCAAGCATCAACTTTGTGTATAAATACAAGAGGAATTTTCCTCATTTTCACTCACTCATCTCATCACATCTCTCTCTCTACTGCACAGAAAAGAGTCTCTTCTCTACTGCGCAGAAAAGGGTCTCTCCCTCACACATGTGAAGACAGAAGCTACTGAAACTGAAGCTCCAACTATAGAAGTAAAGTTTGACCTATGTGGACCAGAAGATCTCCTCATATGAACTACATTGTAGGTTCATTTGAACCTCCTCTGAAAGCCACAACTTTTGGTGATGGAATCAAGTCAATCTGAGGACGGTTTGCAAGATATCGACTGCCCTAGTTTGAAGGAAGCTACTGAAACTAAAGCTGCAACTGCAGAAGTGAAGTTTGACCTACATGGACAAGAATATCTCCTCATATGAACTGCATTGTAGGTTCATCTGAACCTCCTCTGAAGGCCACAACTTTTGGTGGTGGAATCAAGTTAATTCGACGGACAGTTTGTAAGATATCGAATGCCCTAGTTTGAAGGAAGCTGCTGAAACTGAAGCTGCAACTGTAGAAGTGAAGTTTGACCTACGTGGACCAGAAGATATCATCATCTAAGCTATGCTGTAGGTTCATCTAAACCTCCTCTAAAAGCCGCAGCTTTTGGTGGTGGAATCAAGCCAATCCGACGGTTGGTTTGTGAGATATCATCTGCCCTAGTTTGATGACGAAGTCGCTAATGCTAATGCTGCTGATCTAGGGTTTGCTACTACTGATATCAATCAGATTTATTGTACTATTTCTCTCTGCTGAATTATTGAATATAAAAGAAGATTTGATCAAAGGGTTTCCCCACACATTGTGGGGTTTGTCCCTGGCTAGCCGCCACATCTTGTGTCTCTTGTCTTGGCTTGTTTTATGTCGATTTTTTAATGTTCTATCTGCACTTTACTTTATGTACATGTGATTGCTAATCTATGGAATATAATAAGAAAAATAAGTAAATTGTTATAAGCATAGAACATACCATAAATTATCATGGTATCAGAGCTGAGGTGAAGACAAAGGCCGAGCAAGAGCAAGAGCAATCACTGAAGAGAAGATAGGCAAGGCTATCCTAGAAGAACAAGGAGTGTTGGAACATGTGAGAGGAAATATTGTTGAGCCTCCATCAAATGCATCTACTGCTGCCAGGTACAAATGGAAAACTGGAGAATTCAAAACAAAGAAGATCATCCAAGACTCTATCGACAAGCACTTGGTGGCCTACATCTCTGACCAGAACAACTCCAAGGAAATCTACGATAGACTGGTGAGTTTGTTTAAAGATAATGATGCAAATCAAGTTTTGTTTCTTAGAAATAAACTGAGGGAAATTAGCAAGGGTAAAGATGAGAGTATGCAAGCATACTTCTTAAGAATCATCAAGATCAAGAATGATCTCCTATCTATTGGGGAGACTATTACTGACAGAGAAATGGCACTCACGACTCTTGGAGGATTACCATCCGAATGGTACATGTTCAGGACTACTCTTCTGAACAATAATATAATTCCTGGTTTCGCGGAATTAATGGCTAGATGCATTCAAGAAGAAACAAGGGTAGAAGAGCAATAAATGCCCATGCCTAAAGATCATCCTGCTGCCTTCTCTTCTCATGCTAAGAAAAGAAATAATTCCGGGACTAAATCAAAAGGAAAGGCTGGACCTAAGGGTGGAAGAAAAGGACGATGTTACATCTGCGATAAAGCAAGTCACTATGCAAGGGAGTGCCCTAATAGAAAGGACTCACACCGGGATGATGATAAAAATCCCTCTGATGGCAATCAAAAGAATGACAAATTCTATAGCAATGGTAAGAGGAGATCTGGGAATCAAGGAAGAGGACAACCATTCAAAAAGGCTAGAAATTCCAGGATGTATTAAATGCACCTAACCTCAAAAAGAACCTGGTTTCCATCTCGGCAATGGAAGACAAAGGCTACAAGGTAACCTTCAGTGATGGCAAGGTACGTATATGGAAAATAAATGTTAAAGATGCCTTTACTCTTGGGTTTCGTGTTGATTCATTATATCAGGTCGATGGAAGTCTGCTAGGTGTCATGTCTTATGACACATCTCTTCAGTTTGAAATTTCGCATCAGATTTTTGCCCCCTCTTCATTATAAATCTCTACTCGGTGTAAGACAAATGGTGACAGGGATGCTCGAATTCCGAGTAGAGAAAGAAGGTGTATGTCCAGGATGTGCCGAAGGAAAGCTCAAAAGGGGACCATTCCCCTCAAGCCAAAGCAAGACCTCTGATATATTACAGTTGGTTCACCCAGGCATATATGAGGCTGGCATTAAGAGGGAGACTACTACACCACATACTCCTGAGCAGAATAGTGTGGCGGAAAGGAAGAACCATACGATTGTGGAAGCTATCTCTATGGGTAGATGATGTAACAATGCCTGATGTGGAGGAACCCATGGATCCTATTTATCCACCTGAGCCTTCCTCTTCTAGGAAGAGGCCTTCATGGGTTAGGGGAATACTTGATGATGTTGAAGGACATGCTGCACCTCGAGGAATCTTCTGTGAAAGTAAGAAACCTAACAGGTATCAGGGATACCTGACCATCATAAACATGATCATATAAAATGAGCCTTTATCATTCTCAGATGTCGTCAAGCATCAAGTATGGAAGGATGCTATGACCAAAGAATATGAGTCTATTATGAAGATTGATGTCTGGGAAGTAGTTCCCAGACCCAAGGACAAGACAATTGTTACTTCAAAATGGCTTTACAAGATAAAGCTGTAGTAGGTGGAAGTACGGAATAGAATAAGGCTCGTTTTGTTGCTCGTGGTTTCTCCTAGAAGGAAGGTATAGAGTATGATGTGATAGTTGAACCTGTTGCCAGATATACGACCATTCGCTTGATCATAGCCCTTGTGGCTTCACAAGGATGGAACCTACATCAGATGGATGTCAAGACCTGATTCTTGCACGGTTCGATCAAAGAAGAGGTCTATGTGGAGCAACCCAAAGGATTTGAGATTTATGATTGAAAATATCATGTATGTAGGTTGAAGAAGGCTCTCTATGGGCTGAAGCAAGCACCCCGAGCATGGTATGAGAGGATCGATAGCTACTTAATGAAGCTGGGATTCACTAGGAGTGAAGCTGATCCTAACCTTTACCTTAAGGTTGAAGATGACAAGCCTCTCATACTGGTGTTGTATGTGGATGACCTCTTTCTAACAGGTGCATACCCTCTCATTCACAAATGTAAGAGGGAGTTGAATTTGAAATGAAGAACCAAGGACTTGAAGTGTGGTAGAAGCCAAGGGAAATTTTCCTATCTCAAGGGAAATATGTGGTGAAGATTCTGAAAAGATTTGGTATGGGGCACTGCAAGCCTGTGACTACCTCGAGGATCTTAACTTTCAAAAGTTATATGGTAGTGATATTGGACCAGATTTGGGAAATTCCTCTGAGTTTCAAAAACTCATTTGCAATGATGTTCTTGGTGAACCTCTGTCTGAACATATGTTTTGCAGTTAGCATTGTGATCTCATATTTGGTTGAGCCTCACTAGATTGGTGCCAAGAATCTTCTGAGACTTCTTCAGGACATAATTTCTCATGGGTTGAGATACACTGCCAAAAATATGAAACTGCATGATTATTCGAATGCTGATGAGGCAGGTAGTGTGGAATATCATTGGAGCACCTTTTAGTGTTGTTTCTCTTTGGATTCTACTTCGATATAATGGATGAGCAGGAAGCAGAAGTTGGTTGCCATAAGCACCACCGAGACTGAATACATATCTACGAGTATGATCTCATATGAAGCTGCCTAGCTGGGGAAGCTCTTCACTGAGCTATTTGAACACATACCACTTTGATTCTCTGTAACAACCAGAGGTGGGATTCAATTATTGAGGAATCCCATATTCGTCGATTGCTCCACCAGATAGAAATCATATGGGATATGGTAAGTCGATGAGCAAGGAGGCTCCATCATGTTAAGATGATGTACAGGTCGATACACCTTGTCAAAGCCTTGAGGAAAGATCTAATCTGTGATTTTCCCAAATGACTTGGAGTCGTCAAGAAACCCTTGTACAAGGGTCCTGCATGTTGCATACATTGAGCTCTGGGAGCTCTGAGGGCTTGTGGTTCTTACTGGAGCAACATATGACCACAGGGTGACTCACCCTCCCCTGGTGGTGTGCAGTGGAACAAGATGATTCGCTCTCTTGTGGGACAAGATGATTCGCTCTCTTGTGGAATAGGATGATTCACTCTCCTGTGTAGCAGGATGATTAGTTCTCCTATGAGGCCTGGATTGATGTGTTCTCCTGTGAGGCCTAGATTGATGTGTTCACCATGGCAATTGTAGTAGGATTGATGTGTTCTCCTGTGAGGCTTGGATTGATGTGTTCTCCATGGAAATTGTAGAAAGGTTGATGTATTCTCCTGTGAGGCCTGGATTGATGTGTTCTCCATGGTGATTGTAGCAGGATTGATGTGTTCTCCTGTGAGGCCTGGATTGATGTGTTCTCCATGGCAATTGTAGTAGGATTGATGTGTTCTCCTGTGAGGACAGGATTGAATAGTTCTCTTGTTGAGGCATACTACCCATGTAGTTTGGGACTCATGGGAAGTACCTCTCATCTGATCAATGAGCAAAGAAATGAAGTTAGGGACCATAGTAGTACAGATGGGTGCATCACTGTATCTACCGTACCCCCTACGCTAGGATGAACTCCATTGATCTGGGATCAATGATACTGGTCTGGGATCAGTGGTAGGAGTTGTACCATTCTATGACACTAACTTCAGGTCAGTTGTTACTGGTTTGGGACCAGTGGTACACACTCTAAGACTAACTTTGAATCGGTGGAAGATGATATTGGTTTGGGACCAGTGGAGTTGTACTCACTATGACGCTAACTTTGGGTTGATTTATACTGGTCTGGGACTAGTGGTACATACTCTGAGACTGACTTTGAGTCAGTATGATACATGCTCGATCATTTCTTCTTCTTCATCATTCAGACAAAAGCATAGCAGAATAGAACAATGCAAGAGCAGAGCAGAGTAGAGCAGAATAATACCGATCAGTACAGGGTAGAACGACATAATGTAAAATAGGAAAAATAGAGTAGAGCAGGGCAGCGGTTAGGCTGTACAAGGCAATGCATTTGATGGATGAATAGTAGCGACCGACAGACAAATTGCAGATGAAGTTCTCCCTAGTTGAGAGGGAGTGTTAAAATTGGAAACTAGGGCCAAAATTCATGTGGGTCATCTTATTCATGGCTGATAATATGTTCATTAGATTCGTCTCATCGAGAGGTGTAGGATTGATCTAAATATCATCCGATTTCGATAAGTATTCATGGAGATATGAATTTATTTTGATTATGGAATTATTATCAAGCCAACCTACAACTCATGTAGGCTCAGAAGCCCAACAGTCGCATCTATTCAAGCATCAACATTGTGTGTAAATATAGGAGGACCTTTCCTCATTTGCATTCACTCAACTCATCACATCTCTCTCTCGATACTGCATAGAAAAGAGTCTCTTCTCTACTGTGCATAAAAGGGTCTCTCCCTCACACATGTGAAGCTAGAAACTGCTGAAACTGAAGTTGCAAGTGCAGAAGTAAAGTTTGACCTACGTGGACCAGAATATCTCCTCATCTAAACTATATTATTGTTTCATCTGAACCTCCTCTGAAAACCACAACTTTTGGTGATGGAATAAAGTCAATCTGATGGATGGTTTGCAAGATATCAACTGCCCTAGTTTGAAGGAAGTTGCTGAAACTAAAGCGACAACTGCAAAAGTGTAGTTTGACCTACATGGACCAGAAGATCTCCCCATATGAACTGCGTTGTAGGTTCATCTGAACCTCCTCTGAATCCGCAACTTTTGGTGGTGGAATCAAGTTAATCCGATGGACAGTTTGCAAGATATCGACTGCCCTAGTTTGAAGGAAGCTGCTAAAACTAAAGCTGCAACTGCAGAAGTGAAGTTTGACCTATGTGGACCAGAAGATCTCATAATTTTAACTACGTTGTAGGTTCATCTGAACCTCCTCTAAAAGCTGCAGCTTTTGGTGGTGGAATCAAGCCAATCCGACAGTCGGTTTGTGAGATATCATCTACCCTAGTTTGATGATGAAGCCGCTAATGCTAATGCTGCTGATCTAGGGTTTGCTACTACTGATATCAATCGGATTTATTGTACTATTTCTCTCTGTTGAATTATTGAATATAAGAGAATATTTGATCAAAGGGTTTCCCCACACATTGTGGGGTTTGTCCTTGGCTAGCCGCCACATCTTGTGTCCCTTGTCTTGGCTTGTTTTATGTCGATCATTTAATGTTCTATCTACAATTTACTTTATGTACATGTGATTGCTAATCTATGGAATATAATAAGAAAAAGAAGAAAACTATTATAAGCATAGAACATACCATAACTTAACAGGCCATCTCAAAGTTTAAGGTCCACAAATAGAGAACTCGGACATCACTGCGCCTTTGAAAACCAAGCAAGTAAACATTGGTACTAAATCAAAGCCAAATTTGTGAAGATCGGGGACTACTGGGATGATGCCATAGTGGATAAATCTGCTGAGTTACTCTGCGAGTACCAAGCTCTTTTTCCTACCAAGTTTTCGGACCTGAGAGCATCATAGGTGACTTGGGTGTGATGAAAATCCCTTTGAAACCAGAAGCGAAGCCTATTAAGAAGAGGTCGTATCGCCTTAATCCCAAATACAAGGAAAAGGTCTGCGTAGAGTTGGATAAGATGATAGAAGCAGGCATCATCGAACTGGTGGAAGAATCTGATTGGGTGAACCCAATAGTGGTTCAAGAGAGGAAACATAAGGGAGAAATAAGGATTTGCATAGATCTAAGGAAGCTTAATGACGCCTACATCCATGATCCTTTTCTGACGTCGTTTACTAATGATGTATTGGAGAATTTTGGAGGGAAGGAGGCCTTCTTATTCACTGATGGATTCTCGGGGTACCATCAGATTAATATTGTGCTAGAGGATAGGAGGAAAACAACCTTTGCGACTGAATGGGGTTGTTTTCAGTATACTATCATGCTGTTTGGACTTTAGAATGCACCTACCATATTCTCTTGCATAATTATAGCAACGTTTAAGGAGTTTATTCATAAGTTCTTGGAGTTGTATTTTGATGACTGGAAGGTGTTCGGTCTAGTAAAGCGACATGCAGCAAGACTGCGCCTGACGCTAGATACGTGCTGCAAATACTAGATCACGCTACACCTGAAGAAGTGTCTATTATGTGACCCCTTTGGGATCTTGCTAGGTCATGTGGTGTGTAAGCAATGGTGGACCTTGCCAAGATCACAGTGATAGTATATTTGGAGGCCCCAAGAAGTGTCAAATAGCTGCGCGCAATGCTCGGACATACATGATATTACAGAAATTTCATCAAGTTTTATGCTCAAATTGCCGCACTGTTATCGGGAAATCTAGTGTCGATGCAGAGCTGCTAGTGCCACTAAGGCTGGTAGCTACCCTAGAAACAAACAAACTAAAACCACTTTCGTTTTCCTTTATGAGAAGTAGATAAGAGGGGAACAAAGGAGACCAACCTCTGTCTTGTGCTTGGTTCCTTGCTTGATTCCTCTCCCTTCTGATAGATCTTTGCCACTCGCTTCCTCATCTACCCAGCTTCAAAGAGCACCTGTAGAATCAAAGCAGCATAGCCATAGAAAATTTTAGGGGCGAATGTTCACCCTTTGGCGAAATTAAGGGGTTTTAAATTTTTAGTGGGCGAATATTTTGTATCATAGTACATTTTTACAAATCACCTCAAATAGCCCACCTTATTTTAAGGGAGAGGGTAAAAAAGGTAAATTTAGCCCTTGAAATTAGGAGTTACAGCCTTCCATTCGCTTTATTTAAGTGAATCCATTCACCCATTTTCAAGAATAGGTTTTATTTAAGTTAATCCTATGGGCCAAAGGCCCAAATACCATATTTATAAAAGAGGTATGGTAAATTAATAAAAATGTAAATAAATGAGAGGTATGGTAAATAAATAATACATTTTTTATATTTACTCCATAAGTCACCTCATATACATGCAAGGGTGTAAACAAATAAAAATATAAGTAAAGTGGAGCTATGGTAAATAAATAAAACGTCTTTTTATACTTACTCAAAAGGTATGGTAAATAAATAAAAATATAAATAAACTAGATGCATGGTAAATAAATAAAACTTCTTTTTATATTTATTCCATAACCCTCGTTCTATTTATGAAGGCTCAAGAAAGTGGTTTTATTTAAGTGAATCCTATGGGCCAAATACCATATTTGTAAAAGAGGTATGGTAAATTAATAAAAATATAAATAAACTAGAGGTATGGTAAACAAATAAAACATTTTTTTATATTTACTCCATAAGTCACCTTATATTTACGAATATTTAGGTGAAACTTATGGGCAAAATACTATGGGACAAATACCATGGACTAGATTGTTATTAATACCATGCAAAAAAACATTATTAACCCTATTAATAAAAATAAAAATGGCACATGGTATTGACCCATGGTATTCACCTCGAATGTAGCCTATTTAAATGGGGGAATTAAACCAGCATAGATCTATCTTTACTCTGGATCTACTAACCCCCAAGAGGTATCAAATATCGTGATATGCAAACTAGCATAGAGTGAAGAAATATTTGATCCGATCAAGAGTAAAAATGGATGTTGTAATTTAATGTATGTTAAACATTTTAGCTTGGTTAAAATAAAAAATAAAATAAAAATCAACTATTAATTTTATTAATTTTTATAAATTACTAATGGTTATTTTTAAGCTCCAGGTTTATGATAACCCATGGTATTGACCCATGGTCATACCATGGTATTCATGTGAGCATAGACTATTTAAAGGGGAAATTCTATCATCTTAGATCCATCTTAATTCTGGGTCTACCAAGTGCTCAGAGGGATAAATAGATTTCATCCCCCTAAGAGTGGTAGATGTGGAGTTAAGATGGATATAGGTTGATTTTTATGATAATGAAGATATTAAATAGACTTAGGAAATTATATTGTAAAAACATCTTAAGGTGAAAGGTTAAAGCATAGACATTGGACAAGTATATTTGTATACTTTTGTTTTAAACTGAAACAAATCCAGGGCTAAAAGGAATGGATTGATTGCACTAGTCATCCTTCTATAACTTTCCAACATATGCTGGAGTAAACAGATTGTAATTTGGGTAATTTTTCTAATTGCAAACCAGAACATACTTGTGTATTGGCAGGGTGGTTATGAGGTCCTTAGAAGTGATGAACTTGAATTTTTCTTGGTTTTATATATAGTATTAGTTTTTTTCTCATGCTTTCTATGAATGGCACGGGTGAATTTTATCCTACACCCACTAGGTTATCGATATGTAATTTCGGTAATTTTGATTTCAAACAATATTTTAAAGAAATGAAATGATTTCATTATTCAATAAACACAAGATTTTATAATTGAGTAAAATATTCGCCATTCCTGGTGAGAGATTCGCCAAAAAATTATATATACATATCATATTATTGATAAAATCGCCTTCCATTTTTCCTATATACCATGGAGATTCGCCCATTTATTATACATGTAAATTTAGGGGGGGTTCTTAAAATTTTCCCTAAGCATAGCACTATCCAAGAACATAGATCTACTATCATAAACAATATAGGACCAGATATATATTGACCACACAAATGCATATATCATCAATCATACAAGAATGTGGAGGAAAACTTGAATAGCTTTATTAATAATCAAGAATAGCAAAGAGGATTACAACCAATTGTTCTGACCCAGCATCATCCTCTCAGCAAGAAATCCCTTCTTCACCTCATGAAAAGCTTAGATCACCCAACACTATGATGTTACACCAAGAAACCAACAACACTTCCTTACAAGATACAAAATTCCAGCCTCTAGATCTTTGGGATGAGGGATCCATATATAAATGTTTGCAAGGGGGGTGAGTCAGCTTTTGAGATTTGATTAGTGTCCTCTCTCTGATAGTTCTTGATTCCACTTGGAGATTGATGATCTCTTACTCATCCCTAGGCGAATGCAGAGAGGTAAGTGTCACAGGAGAAGTTTCTGGAAGATTCCATGATCCTCCACCTTGCAGATTGACCTTGCCATTTGTCCACTCTCACCCATTGCACCCCATAGAAGGGATTTTCAGTATGCATCGCACCACCCATGTGCATTTAGGTGGGATGCAGCGCACTTTGACCATGGAATAGGTGAGATGGTCCAATTTTGACCAGTTCTGAGTAGTTTTTCATGGAGAACTTCTGGGAGAAGATGTAATCAGCTGACCTTGTTATTTTAGGGGTTGGAACAACACTTTTAGGGACTTAAGAGCCCTAGGTTTATGGACATTTATGATTGGGGTTGCAGTGCCCAAAAATGTCTATAACAGTTGCCCCGTAAAGCATGAGGTCGTTAATCTTTTCAATGTCGGGTGAAATGCTTTATCATGAGGATCCGAAGTTTTTTCGAGCTGGAAGGTGACCTGTAATAAGATACCATACAATACATTATCTTCATAATATTTTTCATGATCTAGCTGAGGCAGGCATTCCCATTCTCAGCTTTATAAATTCATTTTCATGTACATAATACAGACAATCGTCTGTGTGCAGACTGATGATTCTGGTAGAGCCATCATCCCTTAGGTTGGATGATTATCTGTGCAGTAATGATGTACATTTAATGTCTTTATTTTCCTGAATATATATCACATCCCGGATGGATGAAACTAGATCCGGGGTCTTCAATCTCGTTCGATCTTCACTCAAAGTACAAGTCGATCCATGTGAGAGATGTTCTGGAGTTGAACATGGAAAGACATCACCTGATTACCAGCCAATGATGTAAGCTATTAACAGGCATGAGAGGAATCACCGATAATGATGATGACCCTCAAGGTACTATAGTACAATTTACGTGGTGTGAATAAGGGACTTGGCGTTGAACACCACGCAAAATCTTTCAGTCGAAGCCCATTTACGTAAACCTGTCGCCAAAAGTGAGAAACTTGCCATTGAGGCATGCAAGCTTCAAAGTACTGAAAGGGTTTTTCCTAGATCGACTTCCTGGATAATGAGCTGATGTCGACAAGAAGTGATCCATCATAGGAGGGCCTTAGTGAATCCCACATCTATGACACGGAATGGAGCAAATGATTTTAATAGAGGTGAAAACGATTTGATGATATAAGGTTCAGGGTGGCGGTCATGAAAGAATGGAGCGTAAATGTATTGCAGTGGATGAGACATAGGTGAATTCTCTGAGTGACTTCTCTTGAACATATCGGCGACACTGACATGATGGATTGGTAGCATTAACCCCAAATGTGGATGGTGTGATGGACCCATGGTGATATGACCAGTGAACAGAACAGCCCATCCCGACTCGAATGTGGAGTGAAAGTGTCATGTTCAAGAGCGACTTGATACCAATAAGTTTTCTTCAAGTTTTCTTCCCAATTTTTCCCCAGTCATTGCTGACCAGTACCTCTTTATTTTTGTCAAGCTTGAGGAGGATAACATATGCTTGTTCTATAATTTTCCCTTTGGGCAAACCCATTGCTATGTTTTAACGAGCCTAGCGATAGTGAAACTCATTCTTCTTTGTATGGACAAGTTTGTCGCTATTCGGTTTTAACGAGTTTAACGACAAAGATAACTCAGTACTTTTCAATTTTAGAGAGTCTAAAAAAGGGTTGTAAAGAAAACTCCAATAATCCTTTTTCGTCATATAATCTCTTGAGTCCGAAAAAGTATAAAACAATACAAAAGGGATGAATTTTCGGTACTTTTAACAAGCCGAACAAAACAAGCACTCGATCTTTTTGTGTAATAATCCCTCAAGTCCAAAAAGATTAAAATCTAAAGGAGGGATAGCACTTCCAGTCATTTTAACGAGCTGGAGAGGCCAATTTCTCGGCAATATTTTCATATTTTACGAGTCAGTTGAAAAGAGTTTAAAGGAGACTTGTTTTTTGAGGAACGAGTGATAAATTCAGGTAGCAGCTAATTCCAGGTAAGGTTTGGAATTTTCCAATCATGGTAGTGTCACAAGGATGGCTAATAGGATCACTCTTCGCAGCTGTTCCTCAAAAAGGGTAAACAATCAAATGGAGGTGAATGATCGGCCAAAATAGAGTGGAGGTGATGATGAGAACACGACCAAGGTTTCAAAGGCTGATGATAATACATTCACGATGGTTATTTACCAGAAATTGGTTCATTTTTTAGTGAGATTAAACTCTGGGGGAACATTTACTCATTGCTTATGTTTATTTTTTAATGAGCTTGAATTCCGCGTTAAAACTGCTCGATCCAGTCGTATAATAAGGGTGTCTCATTTAAAATGGCATTTTTTCAAAGCTTTGCCCCGCATCCTTTCTTTATGCAAGTTAGGAAACGACCAATCCTACGAGTTTAAAGGGTTAGAGGACCTACAAATTTAAAAAATAAATGGTCGCTCTTCGCTTGCCGCCAAAAGGTTTGCATGCCCCCAGGTATAGTAAAAAATTTCCATGTTACCAAAGATTGTTCTATCCATACTTCAGGCAAAACACTTCCTCGGCGATGCCTACCGAAATAAACAAACGTGAGTGGCGCAACTGGCTCCACTCACATAACTTTGATGAAGGAATCTTATTTTAGTCTAATTTCATAAACTATTCATATATCCTTTGCGGAAACCTACCCTATACCCAAGGTTTTCCTGTCGAAACAAACCAGGGTGCATGCCCCCTGGGTTTCAGTCATGTCCTCTGAATCACTCGCGCTCATCGGGTGGACGGACTGGGGATTGACGAGACATTCCTTATGTGAAAAGACCATTCAGAGATGGTATTTGACTATTTGCTATGTGTGAACTGGGGAATGAAATCTGGTCTACGAGCTTGACCACTCTTCCTTCATACGGAAAACACATTACTCTAAAGAGTGAGGAGACAATGGCTCCCATGCAATAAATATAGTCACGTCCAAGGAGTAGATTATAATCCAGGGGTCCTTGGACTACCATTACATTCATGTGAACGGTTTTCCTTCTCAATGTTATCAGCACATTGGGAAGGATCCCTAACGATCGACTGGTTCCTTTGTCAAATCCTGTTAGATTTCTCATTTCAGGCAAAAGCGATGGCGAACCAAGCGCTTTCCAAGCAGTTGAGGAAAGGATACTCACAGAAGCCCCTTCATCTATGATGGTACCAGCCATGACCATTCTATATATTTGAGCAATGATTCGAAATGGCACACTAGCCGGTAAGCGGGGTCTGCCTAGTAGATTCCAATCGAAGGAAACAACTAGGTTGCTTAGAGGTGGGACCGAATAGACGGCCGGATACGACTCTGATGAACTTCCTTCCTGCAGTAAAGGAACGGGTAGACTGCCCCCATGTTCATCGGAGTCTGTGCTTATGAAGAGAATTTGGACGGTGTTGTTCTTGTTCTCTCCGGTGACTGTATCATCTGAAGATGGATCCTCTGAAGGCAAGACCGGGTCAACTGCTGTCTCAACCTTTTGACTTGCATCTGGTGTGGATTCAGATGGTTTATCTTCAATGATAGATGCTTCGACTGACCACAATGGCGTGTTAGCCAGATTTTCAACTAGTGACGGACTCGACAAGAGCTTCTTATATCCAGGAGGAAGCCGTAACGGTGAAACTGGACGGTCGTCCAAAACTCTTTTAGCCTCGTCTAAGAAGGGACAACGATGGACAGTGTGATCGCCTTCACACAGTTTACAAGGAAATTTACATTTTCCTTTTTGTCCAGGGGCTTCACTTTCACTAGTCGATGATGTATTTTCAACATGATCATCAGAGGTTGATGACACCGGATTATGCAAACGAGGAGACCAGTCCCTTAAGATCCGAGGGATGCAAGGACAATCTCGATGATAGTGGTATCCTTTGCAAATGACACATGGCGATTTAGGCCTGGACGGTGCAGTGTGTGGATTTTCGCTAGACGATGCCTAGTCACCCCATTTCATCTTTGGCTCCTTCTTCTTCTTCTCTTTCTTCTTCTTCTCCTTCTTCTTCTCAGTTACTTGATTTTTGGCTTTACCAGCTTTATCAAGCGAAGAGGGAGGAGGAGAGGGAGAACTAGACGAAGTAGAAGGTTGGGGGGTAACTTTGGTATCGTTTAGTTGTTGACTTGATTGTTCAGGAATCACGGTGTTCTGAATGACAGAGGTCGAGAAGAGCCATACGGGCAAGCCGATTGTCAATCCTGGAAGCGACAATGTGGCCATATCGGGTGCGCCAACATCTCCCCAAGAGGAGAAAGGACTAGGATTTCCTCCAAGGGGAAATCCTTGGTTGGTGGACTCCATTTTTCTCAACCTAAGACCAATCTAGGAAATGTTATGTTTATTCCGATTAAAATAAATTTTAGATGCTTTGACACAACTTGTTTTTTCAATTTTTAAGAGTCGAGAAAAAAACAAAAGATGACTCTAGTCACCTTCGGTTTTTAATGAGCTTGACGTAACAAGTGCTCAGATGGACCTTTTCCTTTAAGGAGTCTGAAAAGGAATGAAAGAGACTACTCTGGAAATCTAGACAAAGGGATTACCAAACTAATCGCAAAACTGCATAATACTTTTTACGGTACGGCATTCAATCTTCCCGAATGTTGTGTTCAGTGCATTGCGATCGATAGGGTGGCAGACACGGCTTCCTATGGATAAAGGATAAAGCCTATTGTGGTCTCCAAATATATACTTGATGGTACGTGGGAGCACAAGTCCGTACTGGCACTTATCGTTTCAAAGTGGAGGAATCACCCAACCAGCAATGAAAACAATAGTTACCAGGCTTTACGACGCCGGAATACGTCTCTAGCCTAGACTTCTAAATGTTGTGCCATAGGTTCCAAAGTGTTTTTAGATTCATTAAATTTATTTTACAGTTGATCTTATTTAAGAAATTTTCCTTTCAGGTTCACCGCGTGATGTAGATATACAATTCCTAAAATGTAATCTAAGGTGATAAACAATCGTTTAATCTTCTTTTTGCAATGAAAGTCCTAGCTACTAAGGAAAGAGAGACGATATTCTTTCAACATAGAGCAGAGAGCACACACTATATGCACTGTCCTAAATCAAACCAACAAACAATATAAATGCAAATGCACATGCATGTATTTGTTTTCAGCCTTCTTAATGTGTGAATGATAAAAAGAAAGCTAAGCGAAAATCTGAATTATTTTTCAAAGAAACATTACTAACAAGTTTATTTTCAAGACAAAATGAAGACAAATGATGACACTTTGCGATTTGGAATTGAAAACTTGCTTTCGACACTTGAAAAAATACTAATTCAAATCAAATACAAGAGTAACAATGTAATCAACTATCAAGAACAATCAGATTCTCTTCTATGACTGAAAACGACACTTCCAAATCAAGAAATGACAGTTCAATTACGCTACTTCTTTGTAAAACAGAACTGAAAATGGATCACAATACATAAAAACATTTACAGTTCTTTGCACAATAGAGGCATAATAATGGCAAGGAAGGGGGTTTCCAACAGAGGTATACTGACTACAGACAGCAAAACTCCTGAATAGAGCTAAAAAGAGTGAAAAAACCAAAGTCTGAAGGCAAAATTAGCCCTTTCTGATCAGCGCACCTATTACACAGGGATTCCAGTATGCATCCCACCTACAGCACACAGGAAGTGCAATGCATACTGAGATCCTTGAAGAGAGGGTGCGATGGTACAGTGCGAGATTTTTGATCCAGTTCTTGATCACATTTTACAACACAGTTCAGGGATTTTGTTCGAGCAAGTGGTAATCAGTAAATAAATCACAGAGGTAGATCTAAGAAGGTTACTAGAGCCACCACAAGGGCAATTAGAGAGCTTGTAAATTGATTGTTCAATTCATAAACAAAACCCAGAGATAGACTAAAGTAGCATTGATCTACTTTGCACTTGCATAGCAAATGTAGTTCGAAGGCTAGCTGGCTTGATTTCAGGCTCCGTCTGTAAGTTTATAAAGCAAACAAATATAGACAAACAAACAATCTATTCGCTCCCTAGTGGAGTCACCATTTTTTTATCGGGAAATCTAGTGTCTATGCAGAGTTGCTAGTCCCACTAAGGCTGGTAGCTACCTTAGAAACAAACAAACTAAAACCACTTCCATTTTCCTTTATAAGAAGTAGATAAGAGGGGAACAAAGGAGACCAACCTCTAACATGCGCTTGGTTCCTTGCTTCATTCCTTTCCCTTCTGATAGATCTTTGCCACTCGCTTCCTCGTCTACCCAGCTTCAAAGAGCACCTGTAGAATCAAAGCAGCATAGCACTATCCAAGAACATAGATCTACTATCATAAACAATATAGGACCAGATATATATTGACCACACAAATGCATATATCATCAATCATACAAGAATGTGGAGGAAAAATTGAATAGCTTTATTAATAATCAAGAATAGCAAAGAGGATTACAACCAATTGTTCTGACCCAGCAACATCCCCTCAGCAAGAAAGCCCTTCTTCACCTCATGAAAAGCTTAGATCACCCAACACTATGATGTTACACCAAGAAACCAGCAGCACTTCCTTACAAGATACAAAATTCCAGCCTCTGGATCTCTGGGATGAGGGATCCATATATAGATGTTTGCAAGGGGGGTGAGTCAGCTTTTGAGATTTGACTAGTGTCCTCCCTCTAATAGTTCTTGATTCCACTTGGAGATTGATGATATCTTACTCATCCCTGGGCGAATGCAGAGAGGTAAGTGTCACAGGAGAAGTTTCTGGAAGATTCCATGATCCTCCACCTTGCAGATTGACCCTGCCATTTGTCCACTCTCACCCATCGCACCCCATAGAAGGGCTGCTCAGTATGCATCGCACCTCCCGTGTGCATTTAGGTGGGATGCATCGAACTTTGACCATGGAGTAGGTGAGATGGTCCAATTTTGACCAATTCTAAGTAGTTTTTCATGGAGAACTTCTGGGAGAAGATGTAATCAGCTGGCCTTGTTCTTTTAGGGGTTGGAACAACACTTTTAGGGACTTAAGAGCCCTAGGTTTATGGACATTTATGATTGGGGTTGCAGTGCCAAAAAATTTCTATAACACATGCCCATGGGAAAAATGCTGAAGAAGGACACTACATTCTATTGCGATGAAGAATGTCAGCACAATTTGGATGTCTTAAAGGAGAAGATCGTCACTGCACTAATTTTGGTCTTCCTAGATTGGAAAATGGAATTCCATGTACATGTCAATGCCTCATGCATTGCATTGGGAGTAGTTCTAACACAGGTCATTGGGGGAGAGATGGACCACCCTATAGCCTTCACGAGTAGAAAATTATCAAAGGCTGAGAAGAATTAGTGAATGACAAAGTGCAAAGGATTGGCTATGGTATACACACTTCAAAAATTCAGGCACTACTTATTGGGTGGAAATTTCAAAATGTACACAGATCATTTTTCCTTGAAATACCTAGTCAATAAGCTTTTGTTAGGGGCAAGATATACCGATGGTTGCTGCTATTCCAAAAGTATCAATTTGAGGTGATTGTGAAGCCAAGGAGGTTAAATGCATGACTTGCCCATCTATCACAAATCGAGACAGGAGAGGATCCTAATAAGTTATAGGAAGAGTTCCCTGATGCACAACTCTTCGTGGTTCATGTAGCAGATAACCATTTTATAGATATTATTCACTTTTTGACTACAGGAATGGCACCGAAGGGGTTTACGAGTCAGCGGAAGAAGGAGTTAGTAGTGTGCATGACCGATTTCTTGGTGATTGCAAGACATTTGTATAATATGGGTTGAGATGAGATATTAGGACGATATGTGCCAGATTTTGAATGGAATAACATCCTCGTTGAAGCTCATGGAGGGGCTATGAGAGGACATTATACAGGAAAGGCGACATCACAGAAGTTTTTGCGCATAGGCTTATGGTGGCCTACACTACATAAAGATTCTAAAGCATATTGTAGGGCATGTGATGCATGTCAACGAATGGGCAGACCATCGCGAAGGGACGAGTTGCCACTAAATCCTCAAGTATCGTTGCAGCCATTTGAAAAATGGCTAATTGATTTCGTTGGGCCCATTTAGCCACCAGGAAATAAGATAAGTGTGTGCTATATCATCACCGCGATGGAGTATTTAACTAGATGGGCAGAGGCACATCTAGTGAAGGATCATACATGGGCTACAACAATGAAGTTCTTGTTTCAGTATGTGTCAACTAGATTTGGCTGCCCAAAAGTGTCGATGAGTGATCGGGGTATGCACTTCCCAAATGAAACGATCAGTGCATTGATCGAAGAGTTCTAGGTTTATCATCAGAATAACACACCGTATCATCCTCAAGCTAATGGAATAGTTGAGGCCTTTAATAAGATTTTTGAGAATGTGCTAACGAAGATTTGTAACACACAACGGAATGATTGGGATGTGCACATACCTATGGTGCTATGGGTGTACAAGAGTACTTGCAAAATGTTGATAGGACAGACACCTTTTAGATTGGTCTATTGCATAGAAGTTGTGATGCCTATGGAATATATCATGTCTTTTCTATGCATAGCAGCTTTCACAGGTATGGAAGATCACAAAGCCTTGGAAGAATGGCTCACATAGCTGATGGAGCTTAAAGAAGAAGGATTCTTAGATGGATTCCATCAGCAAGTATAGAAAGAACATGAAAATGCATGGAATGATCGAAACATCAAGTTACACACGTTCAAGGTAAATGATTTGGTACTATTATATGATAGCAAGTTCACTAAGCTTCTTGGGGAATTTCAGATGCACTAGCTTGGGCCATATGTTATCAAAGAGATTACAGATGGAGGCAGGGTTCAACTCACAAGGCTGAGTGGAGAACCTTTTTTGGGAAGGGTGAATGGAAGCCGACTGAAACCATATATCAGGGATCCATCCCAATGACTATATGACAACAGGATAGTCTTAGTGCTCCAAGTAGTTGTAAGGGAGCACAGGACTATAAACTACATTGCCAAGATTGGAGGACTCCGCGGTAAGTGGGCTACATGGAAAATGGTCAAGTTATAGTATAAGAAGCTGCACGATGGTAGCTACGCTATGAAGGGAGCTGCCACGCATCACAATAGGAAAGTGATTGTTGGAGTCATTGTTCACGATTTGACACATAGAAGATGCTTAAGAGGAGCAGTCTGGCAGCATTTAAGGCCAAAATATTTCAAGATCTACCACCAAAACAACATTAATGATCAATTTTTTGGGGGAATGGTCAGATTTGAATTCAAAAGCCCTTATAAATTACGTGATTTGGTCCAAAAAAGAATACTTTTCACAATTAGAGTTTTTGAGCTGTGTTGTGTCTTGTTTATGAATCACTCATTCTTTAAGGATTTGGTCGCGAGCCCTGAATTTGCTAATTTAGCAGAGTTGAACCACAAGTTTATCCTTGACACCATGTTAGGTCTAAGCCCTGCCGAGACCGTGAGAACTGGGGGATATGTAGCATCTGAATGAGATGCTCCAGAGGTAGTAAGTATGGAAGATCCAAATCCTATGCCTACGACGTTGAGGTCGCTTAGGACAAAGCCTACACCCATTCGAGAAACCTAGAAGCCGAAGCAGGATAAATAGAAGAAGTCATTGCCAGTGTGTGAGTCACCCATGAAACATTCTGCAACTCAAAAGTAGAAGAAAGATAAGTAGCCCAAGAGGGTTGTCGATTTGGAAGCTGAGGAATGATAGGGCACTGAGGACATCGACGCTGAGGGAATGGAGCCCATTTCAAAGTTGCTAGACTATGTCCCTCCGTGCAATGGGAAAACAAAGGTCACCAAGGACCTAGACACAGATAATTTTGTCATCTCTACATCCCTGTTACCGGAGCAGGTCCTCTTTGAAGGTTCGTGCCTTGCGCAGATGCCCATGTTGAGGATGGAAGATTGGGACCTGGAAGACTATGAGCGGTTCCCTCACCTCGCAACAGCAAATTATATGAAGCGTGTCTATTACCCAGACTCAAGTGTCAGTGAGCTAGAAATGGTGGAATGGATCCGTAAAGTGGAGAATTCTGAGTTGTTGAACCTATTGTGGGTACCCCACTATCACCACACCACTATCAACATGACCTGTGTGTGTTAGTTGCTTACTTTAGTCCACGATGGGTGCTTATGGCTTGGAGGGTCTATACCCGTCACTAGCATGCTCATCCATAGGATCATGCACCTACCGCATGAGGGCTTGAATCCAACCAAGGCATTTGGCAGAAAGGCAAGAGAAAAATATTTGGTGGATAAGATGAAAAAGGAGTTTGTGCTTGTGAAAAAACCATGCGGCTATTCAATCACGTCTATCAACAATCTTGTGGTGCATATTGCAACCCAAATACTAGCAGGAAAGATAATGAGGAAGTGCCACGCGGATGAAGTTTTGGCGCCTGTGGTATCGTTAGCTACATAGTGCGTGAAGGGTATGCAGTTTAACTAGTCAAGGAACCTATGCAATGAATTCCTCATGAATTTCGCGAGGTCCAGGATGAGACCAAGCCCTTCCACTATGCATGGTTGTTGCTCGCCATCGCATTGGTCACATGGGAGCTCTTGGAAGATAGCCAATTTCCTCTATTAAAGGAAGGGTTTGTTGGTCATAGAAACAAATATCTTTTGGGTCTTGATGGAAATGAGTCTCTGCATGGCCATCAATTAGTGGCCAAGGTTGTCCCCAACCTTGTACGAGCAGTTGTCTACGTATGCCACGTTCAAAGCAGACTTCATCACGTCTATATTCAACCATGAAAGGACCCAAAGCAAAAATGGTATGATTTACCATACTTGGTCCCAGATCATGACATACAGGAGTTCATCAAGTGATGGCCAGCAGACTGGCATACCCCATCATATTTAGATGTCGGAAGCAGTAATGGCGTGGGCAGCTTGGCTAAAAAGAAAAGGAAGGATGAACCAAAGTAGGCTAGACAGAAGTTGGTTACACAGTAAAAGAAGGAAGTGCAGAGAAGGGTCAGATGGAGAAGGAGCACGTTGCTAAGGAGCAGGCCAAACAAGAGCAGTGAAAATTGTAGAGAAGTGATAAATTTCCTTTTCCCACGATAAAGGAAGAAGAATATTCTGAATAGGGCGGTGGAGGAGATGAGGGGCAAAGCACCCCCTTTTGGCTAAGGAAGCATGGACAGGAGCAACTATTGGCTTGAGGGATCCTGACCCAAGTTCAAAGTTAATTAGCCAAACAAATCCCTACACTACTAGCCCTTTCGGCAATAGCCCGCAGAGCGTGGACTGAGGTCTCACATGAAGCAGTATGGGGGGATGTTGGAACCAAGTTTCTGCACCCTCAAGATGTCTAAGGGGTCGATTTAGTCTGACTGTGAATACCTTCATGCAGGTCACTTCACGCACTGCCCTCACTTGTGAGGCCTTTGCGATTTGTTATAATCACCTTCGCATAGCCCTAATCAGGGGTGAGGTGCTTTCGCGCTGCTAAGGCAATGATCTACACTGTTTCCCCAAGTTACACCATGTGTCTTACTTATCTTCTTATAAGTATTAGTTAACTTCGCGTAAACAGATACCTTATATTATATTCACTTAATCAACACAATCATATAAGTTTGTGTATAAATACATTCAATGTCGAAAACATGAAATAAATACATGGGAATGGTATAAAACTTCTCTTTGTTTATGCTTCAATCGGTTACAGACTCAACCTGCCATGCGCACTTAGCTGCAGGGGTTTGCGCACTCAGCTGCAAACTATTAGGCCTCTCCGCACTCAGCTATAGAGCCTTCTCCTACTTTACAACCCAAGACTCGTCTCTACACTTAGATAAGACTTAATTCTCCATCTATTACTTCTACTTCTCTAACTGATTTACAACTTAGGGCCTCGTTCTATTTATACTATCCCATGGTTCACAGACCATGGGTAGATCTCTAAAGCCGACATGACATTACAAAAATTAGGGTGGACAACCCTATGACTCATTTACAAGTTCACGCTCCGCGCCCACAAAACACAGAGTCTTCACATCAGATTTAGTCAAAATTTGGGCTTTTAGCCCCAAAACTTTGCTTGGGGCACCCCGCGCCCAACAAGCCCCCAACACAAACATAGTGACTCGCCCTTGAGTCACTCTATCAGTGTAGAGATCTTCGCGCAGAGACCTCCCAACTCTTCCTGAACCACTACAAGGTCAGCAACGCACTGAGTGGCTACTTGTTATACCTCCTGGATGCGTTGTGCAGAGACCACTGTATCTGAACTACTTCCTTGTACATAGTTATAGTATCGCGCCTCCTTTCAGCTGCCTGGAGTGCTAAAACTATGCTTCGGTCGGCTAGTCAGATAGTCGGGCCACCTATGTAAAGCCTCAACCGACTACCATTTACTTTTTCTAGGAAGAGTTCGCTATTTAACTTCTCCAATTGTACCATGCCACCATCTATGATTTCCTTAATAACATACAGTCCCATCCCATGCAGCAAACTGAGAAACTCTCAGTGGTGGTCCCCAAGTCTGTCAATGTATTCGAGCTCATCCTGCTTCATCACTATGGTTTTTCTATCAATAAAGTCCTTATTTATTCCTTCCTCAAGCTTCTTAACTTCTGCTTCTGCCATGGTGCTTTTTCCCCTCAACCAAACTCTTTCATTCATGAGTTCTTGGAACCTAAGATCACCCTTCTGGATCTCATCATCGAGTCCCAACCGTTTGTCTTTGCGCTCTTCTAACAGTGTGAGACTTTCTTCCAGGGCTCTGTGGTCTGTTACCCCTGCAAGCGCCACTATGCACAACCTAGACATGATAGACTCCGTAGGAATTACGACCTCTATATATCAACCAACCGAAAAGATGGTTGTTTGGGTACACGTAGGTCCCAACCACTTCGCTGCACATTACATACCTTGTTCAGTGCTTCACACACCTTGTTAAATGCTTCCACGTGGATAACCTTCTGCACGATCATTCTCTCCACATTCTGTCGTTCCAACTTGAGGAGCCATTGGTGCATTCCCCCCCCAACACATGCTTATTGACCGTATCTCCCAACGCAAAGTTCATGTGCATCTGCATAGATTGTTTTCCATATGTCTGCATCCACCTGGCTAGATATGCGCATGGATTATTCTGCCCATTGGATTTATCTATCAATCGCACTCTACGCTTCCCAAACCATGTATGCATCATTCTCTTGCATTCGCGACAGTCCTCAAAGCTCCCTTTGTGTGTACCCCACCACCTCGTGGACGTAGCATGCAGTACCCAATTCAAGGCCTAGAGACATTGCTTTTCCGTCACCTCCCTTTCAAACATTTCTAGGAAAGTATCTACCTCACTTCACCCATCATAAGTAGGTAGATCCCTTACTTCTATTGATACACAATGCAGCAATCTTGTCATCATATTACAGTTCAACGTAGCTACCTCATGTAACCGGTTCTTCCATTGCTCTATCTCCTCATCGGAATCCGACGTACAGGAGCTTTCGTACTCCCATGAGATCCATTCGTCTGTGGTGGGATTTACCCTGTCTTGCTCTCTTGCAGTTATCTTGTAGATGTAGTCCAAATCATCGTCACTTTCATAGTCACGCACCGACTCAGTGTAGCACAATCCCTCAGTAGAGTCTAAGGGTATAACTACACGTAGAGACTTCTTCTAAAAAATCATCTTGCTCTTCTTCAGATTAATCACCTCGTTCATGTCAGTGACCTAATCAATTCCTAAGAGCACAGGGTATGGATTGTTGTCATCAACAATCTATATCACTTCAAAGTCTGCTAGTGTGCTCACTCCCTCAATATCCATGGTGATTCCCTGCAATCACCCCATGGGTATTATTTTCTGCTGGTTCATCATTCGTAGTTGAATAGGAGACCATTGTAGCGTAGGCCTACCCATGTGCTCCCATGTCTGCTTCGGCAGAACATTTGCATCTGACCCTAAGTCCAAAATTAATTGGTCCATCTCATATTCTCTAATCTACATGATTAACCTCATTTCTCTTCCCATCCTTGTCGTATGCTTTCCAATCTTCGAGACTACGTGCAGTTATCTTGGTGCGGTCCTAGCACATGTGCTAATGAGTTTCTACAATCGTTTTACAGCTTTACTGTCATGCAATAGCTTCATGCATGTTTCCAAGAACATCGTAAGCATAGATGGGTCCATTTCCGGCTCTGGTCTATCTTTGCTTCCTAAAGTGGATGTATCAACGAAGCTCTTCTTAGCTTCCATGAAGGTTTCCTTAGCGCGCTCCAAATCGAACTCTCCTTCTTTCATCAGAGCCTTGCGAACCCAAGTACTATCTTCGAGTTGTTTGCCTTTATCATATTCCTCCACTATTCCACTTCGGAGCACAATGTTCACTTTCGGATCTTCCTCGCATGGCTCAGACCTCATCATCTGAAGGTTCTGAGTTGGGGGAGGTGGTAGCGCTCCCTGGTCGTGTATCCTAGCTATTAACGCAGGACAATCTTCCATCTCATGATCAAACAAGTTACAATACATAGATGATGGGCACGTTGGGTTCATACAATCATGGGCATAATGTCCTAGTCCTCTACAATTGTAGCATATCAATTGTCCGCGACCTCTTCTAGGTCCTCCTCCACCTCGGCCTTGTCTGCACCCATGAAATCTAGTTCGCGCCACTCCTAAATTTGAGTCTAGGGGACGCGTTTCAGTCTGAACCATGTAGGTGGGAGTTCTATCCATCATTACCTCATAGATTCTACAAGTGTGCTCATCATGTCCAGCCACTCTACAAAAGTTACAGAATAATCGCTGCGAATTTTGAGTATACTTCTGTAATAAATGGCAGTTGCCCATATCGTGTTTCCCTCCTATTTGACAAATTGTTCACCACAAAGCAGGCACCATGCTAGGTCCTACTTGTGCCTCTGGTCTTAATGGCATGAGCCCCCCTCCCACGAGGTAGTTTATGAACACCGGGCAATGGTCCTTATCATGACCCTGACCCTTGCATTTATGTAGCATACCTCTTTTCGCACTTTCAGGCAAGCCGTCCTATCCTATTTCAGACTCTGCACCTCAAGGGATAATTTTTTCAATTGCATGTGGATCTGTTGAACTCCCAAGTTAGGATCCTGCATTGGGGTTTCATGCAGCCTCATCGGGATCTCTAAGGCCTCTGCCTAAGTCGTTAAATTCTGCTGCGACAATGCGCTCCTCAAATGCAGTATTAGCGATGCTACAAACCATTCACGATATTGTCAATCTGTCAGATTCATATTAACTTCATGAATCATGCACTTCAGCCTCTAGTCCAAATCCCAAGGAGTCTCACCTGGTAGTATTGTGATCTCTTTGAACCCAATGATCGACTGCGCTTCTAAATTTGACCTACTAAATTCCCTATTTAGCGCAATTTGGATATCCGCAATTCCCACATTTGGATTGTCATTAGAATGCTCAATATACTAGGTTAGTGCATGATCCCGTAGAGTGCTGACCAACACCACTATCTTTATATTATCATCTGTAACTCCTTGCACTTCCCATACAGCTCTTATCACGAACCAAAACTGGTCCAGATCTTCATTTCCTACTCCCTTGAACATATGCAACTTTATCATGCTTGCCATATTAACTTGCGGTGGTGGCGAAGGTGGTATAGGCGAAGATGGAGGTGAAGGCGGTGAAGCTGGTGGTGGTGTGGGTGGGGGTGGTATGTGCAGAATCCTTTGCCTTATCAAATGGATCACAGTTCGTTGTGAGTCCTTTGCGAGCTCTTCCTCATCCCCTCGTGGAGGTGAAATCAAAGGGCTATTTTCTGGTCCCTTACTTCCTTCGTTTTTGTAGGTTTTTCCACTACACATAGCTCCAAACATCAAGGTAATTGCATAACCCTATTTTCACACAATAGCATTTTAATCCAAGTATTCAAAGACTTTACGTGCTTACCTCGCGATCCTTTGAGAAAGCATCACTCTTCCTCACTATAGCTGACTGAAGTATCTACCGTGAACTCAGTAATGAACCCTTCTATAATCTGATCGAGCCAGTGATCAACAGCACACATGATCTTATCCTCTGATGCTTCCAATCTGTGCACCAACTTTGGGGTCCACTCAATAGGATTGTCGAGCTTCCACCTTCCTTGACTATCCACTAGCTTCACGATCCACTCGTACAACTCAGTAGGGAAAGACATGAAGAATATTTCATGGATCTCTATGTACAGGTAGCAGTCTAACCACTCTTCTTTTGTCAGTCACGGATCCCTGTTCCCCTGCATCGTGAACTCGTGAATTCTCCTGTCCAACCACCCTTCAATTTCCTTCTTAGTTGGATTCCAGTGATACAACATCAAACATCTCTATACAAATTTTGTTCCTAGCAATGGAACCATTTGTTGGCTTGGGGGGGCCTGACCCAGGATCAGAGTTAATCAGCCAAACAAATCCCTACACTACTGATCCTTTCGGCAACAACCCATGGAGCACGGACTAAGGCCTAACCCGAAGTAGTATGGGGGGATGCTGGAACCAAGTTTCTGCACCCTCAATATCTTTTAGGGGTCAATTTAGTCCAGTTGTGAATATCTTCGTGTAGGTCACTTCACGCACTTCCCTGACCTGCGAGGCATTTGCGCAGCCCTAATTAGGGGATAAGGTGCTTTCGTGCTACTAAGGCAGCGATCTACGCTATTTCCCCAAGTTACACCACGTATCTTACTTATCTTCTTATAACTAAACATATACCTTATCTTATATTCACTTAATCAACACAATCATATAAGTCCGCGCATCATATAAATAGCAGAAATGTAATTTATACCCAATACATTCAATGCAAAAAATAGGAAATAAATACACAGGAATGGTATAAAACTTCTCTTTATTAATGCTTCAATTGGTTACAGACTGAACTTGCCCTACACACTCAGCTGCAGGGGTCTGTGCACTCAGCTGCAGACTACTAGGCCTCTGCGCACTCAGCTGTAGAGCCTTCTCCTACTCTACAACCTAAGACTTATCTCTACACTTAGATAAAACTCAATTCTCCATATACTACTTCTACTTCTCTAACTGATTTACAACTTAGAGCCTCACTCTATTTATATAATCCCATGGTCCGTGGACCATGAGTAGACCTCTAAAGCCAATGTTACATTGCAAAAATAAGGGCGGACAACCCTATTTCTCATTTACAAGTTTGCGCTCCGTGCCCACAAAACACAGAGTCTTTACATCAAATTTAGTCAAAGACTGGGCTTTAAGCCCCAAAACTTCCCTTGGGGGATCCCGTGCTCAATAGCAATAAGAGGGTCCCTGCAAGAAGTAAAATTTAGATAAAACACCAGTTGATCCCATGATCTTGACGGAAGGTGATCTCAATGAGATCAGCGATAAATTCTGGGATACTACAACTGAAATACTACAACAATTTGAGCAATGGTACATGCAGACACTGGGGAGAATCCAAAAGGATCTACATGAGCTACAGATCCAAACTAGCAGGATACAAGTGGCCGCAGGTCAAGCGAGCGTAGCATAAGTAAGCGTGGCACCAGGGACAAGTCAGGTTGCAGACTTGGTCAAGACGTTAGACCTTTGCACCGTTACTCTACCATAAGGGTCCCTATGTGTAAAGTGGGTCAATGACCGAATCATCTTAAGTAATCTTAAGAGCATCATGCTGAACATTACAGCACTCCCCAATGAGCTTCTTCATGCAGTGCAAGTAGGGTTATGGAGGAATTGAGAGCTCAGGAGAAGCACCCTCTCAATTTGATAAGCGAATATAGGGTGAAAAATGAAAAAATGTTCGCCAATAAAACACGGGTGTTAAAGGAAAGAGATACAATCCAGGCATAGAGTTCCAGACTAGAGGTCGCGGTAGCACAAGCGTGCATAATAGTGTCGGAGTTGCACATTTCAAAGGATGCACAGTTAGAAGCCAAGATCCAGAAATTAGCTTTAGGCGTGCACGACGTGAAGGTAGAAGTTGAGCGAGTTGAATTCGAACTCAATATGAAGATCACAGATCTGCATCTCAAATTACAACCTATGACTCCAATCGAGGTCAGGGAGCAACGTGAAGCCGCCATCAAGGAAGATATGCCCACTTTGGATGCCAAAGTCACTCACTACACGACCCTGTTTGAATAGGCGATGGAGTTGGTCATGGCTCTGCAGGAAGACCCAAACTTGGAGTTCTTGAATACAGAGATTCACAAGCTCCAGAAGCAGTACAATGAGGTCAGGGTGATGACGCGCTCAATTGCTACAGCGCAATGCCTCGCCAAGTTGTAAGAGGTGATGCAACTCCTCGCATAGGTAGAATCAACTCAAAAAAGGGAGGTTGTGCTTTAGGCTAGGTTGGTACCTTGGTTAGAAGAAGCTTACCAAGTCTCAACCAACATTTAGGAGAAGCTGATGGGCTTGCAACAAACACAGAAAAAGATCAAGCTGGCTATGGAAGGACTAGTTACAAAGCAGCTTGTCGAAGAAGTCAAGCCGGTAGCTACGCATAGTGCTAGCGAGGTTGCAGTTGTGTAAGTGCATATGGGGATCTTCGCAGCAAGATCACCACACTAGCCGAGTGAGTCAAGGTCGAGTCACAACCTTTGTGTTGGGGGCCTTTTGGGATGGGGTCCCTTGGGTCAATTTTGGGGTTAAAAACCCAAGTTTTGATGTAAATTTTGGTAAAAAGATATAAAGTCTCCGCAATTTGTCGATGCGGAGTGCGTAGATAGTTAGAATTCAAAAGGGGTTTTAGCTCCTTGGTTATGTAAAATCAAGTCAGTTTTGAGATTCACCCATGGTAATAGGTGTGTCTTAAGAGAGTCTAAGTCACGCTTATGTCTATGTCTGAGGAGAAAGAGCAAGTAAATAGCGGGTAGATATAAGGGAAAAGGCTCCTTAGCTGACTGTGCAAAGGCCTAGAGTTGAGTTTGCGTCTGAGTGCGCGGACCCCTACAGCTGAGTGCGCAGGGCAGTTTTGACTCTGTAACCTCATATTGAAAATCAATAAAGAAGAGTGTTGAAGAAATTCATGTGTTTATCTGTTTACTTATGTGATTTATGTTTGTGATATATGATGTGATGAAATAATGTCTTTAGGAAATAATGATGTCTTGATGTGCGACTCTATTAGATAAGTCGTATTAATTGTACGCAATACATTTTAAGTATTTATGTGAAGATTATAATATAGTTTGTTATGTTTATGAAGCACTTAAGTAGATATGTGCAAACTCAGATCTAGGGTTATTTTATGGTGCGCGTAAGTGGTTGATTTGTCTATTAAGGGTATGCAAAGACCTATCGTAGACCTTTGCAAACATCTAAAGGCTGTTTAAGGGAAGTTGTAGTACCGACCCTTATGGGCTTATAGATCTGCACGAAGGTAGATCTATGGCAATAAAAGACATCACACTGATCTCTGTATGCGGAAACTTGGTTCCATCATTCCGCCCATACTGCTTCAAGTAAGACTTCAGCCTGCGTTATGCGGGTTGATGACAAAAGGGCCAGTAGTGTAGGGTTTTGTTTAGCACAATTAACTTTGAACCAGGGTCAAGACCCACTAAGCCAACAAGAACCTATGGATATAGGCTCTACATTTTACAAAGTAATACCATACCCTGTGTATTGGCCAATGTTTTTTGTTTCCACTTTAGAAACCATTGTAGCTAGTCAAGCATTTGTTACTACAACATTCTCATCATGAAACAATCCATGGATATTAGCTGCTTCCCTTGAGTAAAGGTTGTGCCTACCTCAAAAAATTATGAGTGCCAAATCTATTCACCCAAAGTTAACTACACTCTCATGGTTCTTGGCCTTGAAATTGTCATAGTATTCCAGGATGGAACACAAATTGGCAATTCATATAGTAAGAATATGCAAATATATATCTAATAACATAATTTGGTAGCTTTTTTGGATTGTTTTGAGTTTCCAAGGATAATTTTAGATATTTGGTGGTGTAGGAGTTAAAGTGGTTAGGGTCATTTTCAGTAGGGTTTTGTTTGGCGTAATTAACTCTGAACCCAGGTTAGGACCCATTGAGCCAACAAGAACCTACAAATATAGGCTCTACATTTTACAAAGCAATACCACAGCCTGTGTATTGGCCAATGTTTTCTGTTTCCACTTTAGCAACCATTGTAGCTAGTCAAGCATTTGTTACAACAACATTATCAATCATGAAACAATCCATGGATCTTAGCTGCTTCCCTCAAGTAAAGGTTGTGCATACCTAAAAAAATTATGAGGGCCAAATCTATTCACCTGAAGTTAACTACACTCTCATGGTTCTTGGCCTTGAAATTGTCATAGTATTCTAGGATTGAACACAAATTGGCAATTCATATAGTAAGAATATGCAAATTTATATCTAATAACATAATTTGGTAGCTTTTTTGGATTATTTTGAGTTTCAAAGGATAATTTTAGGTATTTGGTGGTGCAGGAGTTGAAGTGGTTAGGGTCATTTTCATTAGGACCTGCAGTGGTTGGGTGTTCATGATTTTGGTTTGGAACATACATATTTTTCTTATACTACCTCTCACTGTGTCTTTTGCTTTCATTGAAGGTGTTTGTATTTGAAGGTCATAAAGATGTAACTATAGTATATGCCCTTGATATTATTTTGTGCATTTAATGTAGATCATAATCCTAGAAAATTTGCAATTTTTATCTTGTTGATTTTTTTAGATAGTTGAAAAGCCTTAGTTTTTTTAAAACCTTGCTTTAATTCAATGGATTGTTCAAAGACATACTTTGAGGATGTAAGGCATAGATGGGTAGAAACCTAGATAGGTCTTTTTTCGTTCTCTCTGAGGATGATATGATTGATGATATCATATCCTAGATGGATAGGTTTTTCAATTTGTATGATGGGACACTAGATGAAGTGGCACTTCATTGCTATTTGTAAACCCCTTTTGTTAAAATTAATGAAATGATAGATATTTTCTCCATAAATATGTGTATATGTCTGTATGAATTATCCTTTCAACTCTTCTTCTTGTGTGTGCTCTTGGAAAAGTTGACACAAGCTCAAACCCACTGGAATCAACCATGTAGCTGTTGTACAATCCCCATAGCTAAGGATACATTGTATTAGAGTCAAAGAAATGGGAGACTGTATTTATTTTTGTACTTCTACTGTGTTAGGATGCTATGATTCATAGGATCAGATGATGATTAGATGTTTTCTTTCAGTATTTCAAATTGAAAATAGTATTGTATATTGCAAATGATTTCAAAAAAAATATATAAATAAAAAATAAAAAATGAAAAGAGGGTACATATATAAAAAATTGAATAGAAAAAGAAAAATAAATGACAAAAGAACCCCACAAAAAAGAAAAAATGTGAAATTGATGCCAGTTGAAGTGCCACTGATTGTACAGTAAGTTTTGAAGAATAAATTCATGAAATATTTTGCAGCTTGTTGAAAATGCCACAATACTTCCTCTTGTTTGAAACATATTGTTTAATCATGTTCAAGAAAATTTTAATTTATGTCAATTAGATTAGAATGAATAACTTACCCAAATAGTGTAATCTTGTCTAAGATTAGGTTAGGTAGATTAAGTGAATGAATTGATCCAATAGCGTAGTCTGGATTAATGAAATTGTTGTTGGAATTATGATAGAGGTGTTGTCCTTGATGGAAACTCACTCACAAGTTTGTTCAGATTTGATAAAGGGAAACTCACATTGTAACAGGTCAATTCAGAGGTAACAGGGCATTGGTACAGAATAACAGGAAGTTGGAACAAAGGTATACTAATCAAAATCAAGAAGTTGAAGGAAGAGGATGTTTTAAGATAGTTTAAGCTTTGTATGTAGTTCACCTTGTCAATGCAGCATATACACACAAGTTGACAGAACAAAAAGAGCATATATGTGTGAATGCACTTTCACAAGAGGAAAAGCTCATATGGGTTGGAAAATCATGAAAATTCAAGATTAAAGAGTACCAAGGGTCAATACCATGGTATTTAGCCCACAATATTGAGCAGAGTAACAGTTAATTGATCCTGTCCAAGAATACCAAAGGTTTTAAGTGTTGTTTTGGTCTGAGGTATTGAGAAAGGTCAAAAACTATATAAGGAGGAGAAGATCAAAGGGCCAGGTGTGCAGGTGAAAAATTTTCTTAGGAATACTTCTATCTGAAGTACATTTTATATTGTAGGGGTTATGATTATGATATAACCTGAGACATTTTGTGCACCTTGAATTCAATGTTGGATCATAAGACTTGAAATGACTTATCATTGAATGATCTGATACTCGTTGCACTAGATCTGACTGCTTTCACATGTTTTATTCTTTAAATGTCATGATCTGGGTATGTCTAAAATTTAGAATGGTAGCGAAGTTGTAAGTTGGTATTTTCAGATATATACATTGGTTCTACTTTGTGAAGGCACGTATACACACTAGTTAAAAGCTTCCAAGTAGCATATACACAAGAAAAGTGTCTTATTTAGAAATGACTGATCTATCTAATCAATGCTACTAGTTTATTGTTCTCTGTCAATGATGTCTTCTTAGATCTGAAAGTAGAACTGAATGCATAAAGAGATTGAGTTTGATTGATTGATCGATTAAGCGAGGAGGGTGATATTTGTTGCTGATTGTCTAGATCTCTGTAATTTAATTGTAGATGTTCAAAATATTACTAGTTGGTACAAATTTGATTCAGAAGTTTTATATTTCAGTAGTTTTGGAGGTATATGCAATTTTGGTTAAAGGAAGTAGCGTATACATGGAGGTTGGGTTCATTAACGTAGCATATGCATTATGATGTATGATTCTTGAGGTTGCAGCTGTTTCTAAATGTTGATGCATGTTTCTGGGTTCAGCACAGTGTTCTGGTGACAGTGATCTGACTGTTCAGATTGAATGATTGTTGGTTGATGTAGTTATTATTATAGAGTTTGAGCTTCAAAGTTTCTGATGGGTCCAGTGTGAAAATTTGATGAAACGAGGCCTTCATATTGTGTTTTTTTGTACCAGGAGCATCCAGTCTAAAAATTTATGAAATGTGGTCCCTTGAGGAAGAGAGAAGGTCGTAGCCTTCTGTGGGCCAGTGCTTATGTAATAGTAAACATATCGGCTAATACAAGAGGTAGGGGGTTGTATCTCCCTTACAGTTGAAGCTGGAGAATGAGAGAAGGTTGTAGGCTTCTGTAGGTGGGTGCCTCTGTACCAGTATGATTCTGTACCAATACAAGATTGTAAACAAATTTTTCTTATATTAAAAAGAAGATAGAGATGACAATAATAGTTGGTTTTTCTCCCGCATTAGGTTTCCACCTTCAATCTTGGTGTTCATATGTGTTACTTATGTGTGATGGTTTATTACATTATTACTGCACATAGTTACTATATAATAAAGTACTGATGCACTGATTAAAATTCAACACATGATGAAATAACTAAATAATAAGTTTTCTAGGTATACGCTGGTTTCTCTAATCATAATTGCGTACACATGCAGTTTCACTTCATAGAAGTAGCATATATAAATATGATTGGGAAATGTAATATTATTGAATTGTAAATACTAATTCCCCCCCCCCCCTTCTTAGTATTATTTCCAACAATTGGTATCATAGTAGGTCCTTTAGAAGAAGCTTGATCACTTAAAGGGAGATCTTTCAAGATGAACAATCATGAAGGCATGATATCTATCAGACCACCAATATTCAATGGGAGAAACTTGGTATACTGGAAAATAGGAACTAGAACCTATATTTAGTCACTTGGAGCCGATGTTTGGGAAATTATGGAAGGAGGATACCAATTTCCAACAGCAATAGTTATGGATACAGTAGGTAAGAAGCTATATGAAACCAATGTCAATTTAGTCAATACTTTTTTGGGAAGTTTGTTAGAATCATAATTTGTCAAAGTCATGCATCTCAAGACAGCCAAAGAGATATGGGACAAAATAATTTAGAGCTATGAAAGAGGCTCCTAGTTAAAACGTGCTAAGCTCCAAACTCTCAGAATTCAGTATGAAACTCTTAAGATGCACAGTGATGAAAATATTGCTAATTACTTTTTATGTGTAGATGAGATTGTTAATTGTATGAAGAATCTAGGTGAAGAGATAAACAAGGCTACTTTAGTAGAGAAAATTTTGAGATATTTTTCTTCTAAAGTTGAGTCAAAAGTATCTTCCCTATAAGAAAAGCAAGATCTCCAATCTATTACTATTGTTCAACTTCATGGAATTCTAACTGCCTTCGAAATGAGAAAGGAGGTCCATCAGATATGAGAGATGCTGCTTTTGAAGCTTCAACAAACGGAAATCAAAAGGAAGAGCACAATGAATCAGGATATATTTCAGAAGAAGAAGATGAGGTAAAGTTTGTCAAGAAGTTTCAATGGGGTTCTAGAAGATTCAGAGGTAAGCTACCATTCAAATGCTTTGTTTGTGGTAGAGTTGGCCATTATGGTGCAAAATGTCCTCATAAAGATAATCAGGAAAAAGGAATGGAATCTGCAAAAGGCAATATAAAACAGGTTGTTAATAGAAGAAGTTACTATACTCATGAATATAGTTATTGATTATATAATATTGATGAAGATGAAACGAAACAGGATTATAAACTTCTCATGGCTTATGACAATGATGATTTTTTGGATGCTCTACAAGAGGAAGACTTTCTTGAAGAAATCACTAAACTCAAAATCTGTTTGGAAGAAAAGAATATGGTCATAGACATGTTGACACATCAAGTCACTGAAAGAGAAAAAAACAATGAAAAACTAGAATGTGAAGTTGTGGGTCTAAGAAAAGAAATTGAGAAGACAAAATCTCTTAATATTAGATTTGCTAAAGGATTAAAAACTTTAAATGAAATCATCAAGGTTCATCGTTATCCTCTTATAAAGACTGGTCTTGGAAATACAAAAGAATCATCCCAATCACAAAATTCATCAGCCTCCACCACAAGCTATCTTGATTCCGCAAAGACCAGTGAACAGTATGTCAATCGTCAGCAAAAGCCTAAAAGTACTCATCAGGTAAATCATGTTCAATTTACTCCAAGGATGAACATCAATAAAAGCATCAACCAAAAGGTAAACAATACCAAAAGAATCTATGATCACAGAAACTTCTTTAATGAACAATTATTTTCATGCCATAACTTTGGGCATAAGGCTACTCAATTTGTTGCTTACAAAACTATCATGACTAGAGAAGCACAAAATCAAAGGAGCATAACTAGAATCAAGAAAATTTCTTATAACAACTTTTCTCCTCTTGAAGATGAATTTGAATGTTCGTTTTGTAACAGCTTTGGTCATGAAGAATATGAATGCAGGAGAAATTTTGGCCAACACTTCAAAAGGAGAAAACAACATCAAATTCCAGGGTATGGAGAAAGAAGGAATTACAATCAGAAAGATGCAACATAGCTCTGCTTGCAGAAGGACAAGAAAATAAATTGTACATTGACAGCAGATGCTCCAAACACATGGTAGGTGATAAAGAGAAACTTCATTCATATAATTCTTTAGAAAAGGAAAATAATGTCTCCTTTGGAAATGACACACCAGTTGCCATTAAAGGTAAAGGTTCTGTTTATTTGAAAGAAAAGGTTAAAGTTGGAAATGTCATGTATGTTGATGGTTTAAAACATAACTTGTTGAGTGTTAGTCAAATGTGTGATCAAGGAAATGAAGTTGTGTTTCGATCAAACAGATGTGTGATTCGTGAGCTTGATACAGGAAATACCATAATAAAAGGTATAAGAAATCCAAGCAATCTATACATATTGAAAAGAGGAGAAAAACAATGCTCTCTAAGCAAAACATATGAAAACTAGTTATGGCACAGAAGATTTAGGCATCTAAGATTTTCTCAAAAAAGAAAAGCATGCAGGCTCAAGGAGATTCGTGATCTTCCAGATATTAGCATCCCGAAAAATACCATTTACAAACCATGTCAAGTCAATAAGAAGAATAGAGTTCGTTTCAATGAAAAATAAGGATCAGCAAGTAAGCCTCTTGAACTCATCCATACTGATTTGTGTGGACCAACAAGGAAAAATTCACCTCGTGGAGATGAATAATTTACTTTATTCATTGATGATTTTTCTAGAATGTGTTGGATAGGTATACTAAGGCATAAATATGAAGCATTTGAAAAGTTTAAAGCCTTCAAAGATTTAGTTGGAAATGAATCAGATCGAGAAATCAAATATCTCAGATCTGATCAAGGGGAATAATTCATATCAGATGAATTTTTTGATTTTTGTGAACAACATGGAATAAAAAGGCAGTTCTCTATTTCCAAAACTCATCAACAAAATGGCGTAGTGGAAATAATCAACAGAACAATTTAACAAATGATTTGAGCTATGCTTGTTGAATCTGGAACTCCTACCACATTCTCGGGTGAAGATGTATTTACTGTCGTGACTATTCTCAACAAATCTAATATTTGTGTAAATAGTGATCAAACTCCATATGAACTTTGGTATGGTAAGCCTCCTACTGTAAAACACTTTAGAGTTTTTGGAAGCAAATGTTTCATCAAAAAGACTAATCAAAAACTTGGTAAGTTTGAACATAGAGTAGACGAAGGAATTATTATTGGTTATTCACCAATAAGGATACAAATGTTATAACAAGAGACTTCAGAAAATTGTTGAATGCATTGATGTAGTAATTGATGAAGCATGCAAAAATTTAGAACAGATAAAGTCAACAAAGGATGATGACAATGAGGAAGACGCTGAATGCTTTCACATATCAAATTAAAATGATATAGAGGAAGAAACAAATGAAGCATCAGAAGAAGATACATCTAATAGGGAAAAGACTCCACCTAGGTATGTTCAAAAGAATCATCCAGAATCTCAAATTCTAGTAGAAAAAGGGTTTGAAGTACAGACAAGAAGAACACTTGTAGGAACTTCCAGTTATCTAGCATTAATATCCTCCATAGAACCATAGAATGTTAATGAAGCTAGAAAATACAAATGTTGGGTTAAGGAAATGAATGAAGAACTTGACCAAATTGAAAAGAATGATACTTTGGAACTAGTTCCTAGACCTCTTGATAAAAATGTTATAGGAACAAAATGGATATTCAAGAATAAATTGAATGAAAATGGAGAGGTTATTAGAAACAAAGAAAGATTTGTTTGTAAAGGGTATGCTCAACAAGAAGGTATAGACTTTGAAGAAACATTTTCACCTGTTTCTAGACTTGAAGCCATATGAATGTTTCTTGCTCTTTCAAGCTTTCGAAAATTCAAGTGTATCAAATGGATGTAAAATCTACAGTTATTAATGGAGAGTTAGAATAAGAAGTTTATATTGAACAACCAGAAGGATTCATTCTAGGAAATGATGCAAAGCTTGTATGCAAGCTCAAAAAGGTTCTTTATGGACTGAAACAAGCTCCAAGGGCTTCGTATTATCACTTTGACAAATATCTACAACAAAAGGGGTTCACAAAAGGGTCTGCAGACAACAACTTATACACCAATATTGAGAATGATAAACTACTAATTATTATTGTTTATGTTGACAATATCATCTTTGGAAACAATGAAGGTCTATGAGTGAGAACTTTGCTTCGGTTATGCAACAAGAATTTGAAATGTCCTTACTTGGTGAACTTACTTATTTTCTTGGTCTACAAATACAGAAAACAAAAGATGGTATTTTTCTTTCACAAACTAAATATCTCAAGCAGATACTGAAGAAGTACAGAACGAAAGATTGTAAACCAGTATGTACTCCAATGGTAACATGATGTAGTCTTAGTTCTAATGATGAATCACCTATAGTGAATCAACCAACATACCAATCTATGATTGGAAGTCTACTATCTCTAATAGGTACCAGACCTGATATTATGCATGCAGTAGGAATTGTAAGGTTCCAAGCAAATCTGAAGGAATCACATCTTCAGGCTGTAAAAATAATATTCAAATATCTTCAAGGAACTCAAGACTTTTTTCTATGGTATCCTAAAGATACAGATATTACTCTTCATGCATATACAGATGCAGATTGAGCAAGAAATGTTGATGATTGAAAAAACACTAGTGGAGGTGCATTCTATATGGGATCACGGTTAGTGTCTTGGTTCAACAAGAAACAAAGTTCGATTGCCTTATCTACAGTTGAAGCGGAATATGTGGTTGTTGCATCTTGTTGCACACAACTACTCTGGATGATGCAAACATTGCAAGATATTCAAATCACATGTTCTCCACCCATCTCCATTTTATGTGATAATACAAGTGCCATCAGTATTTCAAAAAATCGAGTCATGCACTCCAAGACCAAGCACATACCCATTAAATAGCATTTTCTATGAGAACAAGTGCTTGAACAAAAGGTTAAATTGGAGTATGTTCCATCGAAAGAATAGGTTGCTGATATATTTACCAAAATACTTCCTAGAGAAACATTTGAATATCTCAGACAAAATCTGGGAGTAGTTTCTGCATCATCCTGCTATTAAATCAAATTTCAGACGAAGGTTCCTATACATGGGTTTCATGAAGGATAGTCGTGTATATACGTAAGTTTCTATGGCTGCAGGAGCATATATGTTTTTATGATAGAAAATGGTGGGTTAGACTCTATCATGGGTACTCAGTTTGATATTGAAGCTTACAGTCTGTTGATATGCTTTATTCATTGTTTTTATCTAACTGATGAAGATGCCTTGATGAATGATTTGTTGACAAAGCACATGTACCACAACTTCAGGGGGGAGCATTAGCCTTCATAAAAATTCTGCATTGTTGGCATTATGGTTGCTAATTTCAAGTATAGTTTCAGATATTCTTTGCTACATAGGTCATTTAAAGGTCTAGTGTGTAATATGTCTCATTATGTATTAGTCTCTTTTTGAATGAGTCCAGTTGGACACATGATGTAATTTGTATCCCCACTATGCATGGGAATGATGATGTAATAATTTCTTTATTTCATTTATGTATAAACAATTTAAATATCCCCACTTGGTTGGGTGGATGAGTCAAATTTGGTGTATCCCCACTTGGTTGGGTGATCGATGTTTGCCTGAGTCATTGCTGATAGGAATGTCATACTCACATGGTTGAGTTATAGAGTCATGTTATTATCTTGAAAAATATCTCTGCAGACTCTGCATGTACTTAGGCGGAGCATGGACATCATAATGTATCTCAAAGGGGGAGAATATCGTGATCCGCCCTTTGCCCTTGATGTCAAAATGGGAGAGTATTTTGGTGTTGCTTGATATCTCAATCAAGTTCTATAGCTTGAGGTAATCAACACAAATATGGTTCCCATCAAGTCCAAAGGGGGAGATTGTTGGAATTATGATACATGTCTATTCAAATTCGATAAAGGGAAACTCACATTATAACAGGTCAATTCAGAGGTAGCAGGGCATTGGTATAGAAGAACAGGAAGTTAGAACAAAGGTCTACTGATCAGAATCAAGAAGTTGAAGGAAGAGGATGTTTTAAGATAGTTTAAGTTGTATACATAGGTTCACCTTGTCAAAGCATCGTATACACATAGCTTCACAAAACAAAAAGAGTGTATATGTATGCACACACTTTCACAAGAGGAAAAGCACATATGGGTTGGAAAATCAAGGAAATTCAAGATTAAAGAATACCAAGGGTCAATACCATGGTATTAGCCCACAATATTGAGTGGAGTAACGACTAATTGATCCCATCCAAGAATACCACAGGTTCTAAGTGTTGTTTTGGTTCGAGGTATTGAGAAAGGCCAAAAACTATATAAGGAGGAGAAGATAAAAGGTCCAGGTGTGCAAGTGAAAAAGTTTCTCAAGAATAATTCTATATGAAGTACATTTTATGTTGTAGGGGCTATGATTATGATATAATATGAAATATTGTGTGCACCTTAAATTCAATGTTGGATTATGATCATGAGACCTGAAATCACTTATCATTGAATGATATGATATTGGTTGAGCTAGATCTGATTGCTTACACATGTTTTATTCTTTAAATGTCATGATCTGGGTATGTATAAAATCTGGAATAACAATGAAGTTGCAAGTTGGTATTTGCAGATATATATGTTGATTCTCCTTGGTGAAGGCATGTATACACACTGGTTAAAAGCTTCCAAGTAGCGTATACAAAAGAAAAGTCTGTTATTCAAAAATGACTGATCTATTTGATCAGCGTTGCCAGTTTATTGTTTTTTGTCAATTATGTCTTCTTAGATCTAAACGTAGAACTGAATGCATAAAGAGATCGAGTCTGATTGATTGATTGATTAAGTGAGGAGGGTGATCTTCACTATTGACTCTCTAGATCTATGTAATTTGATAGTAGATGCTCATAATATTACTAGTTAGTATAAATTTGATTCAAAAGTTTTATGTTTCAGTAGTTCTAGAGGTATACGTAGTTTTGGTTAAAGGAAGTAGCGTATACACGCTGGTTGGGTACATTAAAGTAGCATATGCATTCTGATGTATGATTCTTGAGGTTGCAGTTATTTCTCAATGATGATGCAGGCTTCTAGGTTCATCACAGTTTTCTGGTGACAGTGATCTGACTGTTCAGATTGACTTATTGTTGCTTGATGCAGTTATTATTATAGAGTTTGAGCTTCACAGTTTTTGATGGGTCTAGTGTGAAAATTTGATGAAACAAGGCCTTGATATTGTGTTTTTTGTACTAGGAGCATTGAGTCTGAAAATTTATGAAACATGGTCCCTGGAGGAAGAGAGAAGGTTATAGCCTTCTATAGGCTGACACCTACGTACTAGTAAAAATATTGGCTGGTACAAGACCTCGGGGGTTGTAGCTTCATTCTAGTTGAAGCTGGAGAACGAGAGAAGGTTGTAGCTGTCTGTAGGTGGGTGCCTCCATACTGGTAAGACTCTCCACAGGCGACAGAAGTATGTGGTTTTTCTCCCGCATTGGATTTCCACCTTAAATATTGGTGTTCATGTGTGTTGCTTATGTGTGATGGTTTATTATGTTATTACTGCACATAGTTAATGTATAATAAAGTACTCATGCACTGATTAAAGCTCAACACATGATGAATCAACTAAATCATAAGTTCTTTGGGTATATGCTATTTTCTTTAATCATAGTTGCGTGCACATGCAAGTTCACTTCACTTAAGTAACGTATATAAATCTAATCGGGAAATGAAATATTATTGAATTGTAAATACTAATTCACCCCCCCCCCCCTCTTAGTATTATTTCCAATAGTTAGATGAGTTTTTATTTCTTAAATAGATGTTTTTATTCCTTTAAGTTTCAAAATAAATAAGGGTTTGCACTCCTTAATGCACCCTAGTTGGCTCTAGTTAGGTTAGCTTAGGGGAAAGCTAAATTTATCATAAAGAGTGCTATATGCAATATTATTTGGCCAAAGTTTGGACCTTATTGTAAACAATATATATGCTTGATGTGACATTTGGTCGTGGGCATTAAAACTCGCCAATATTCCCCATTCCTGATCGCGATCCCTTTTCATTAGATGGCTCCCAAGACTTTTCGGCCCCCCTTGCAATGTTTCCATTTACCGGCGAGGGGGGGGGTCTGAAAAGGTGGTTTCCCCATTGGGCCCTACCATTACTTGTCCATCTCCTATGATTTTGCATCTCCCCCTCTCTTGCCACAAACCACACATACCCCCCTCTGAAAACTGCTCCACCCTCACTCCTTTTCCCACCAACGGTCCCGCGCCTCCTTCTGCCTACTGCTTCATGCCACGTCAACCGACCGTTACACCTTTCCATTGCCACTTCCTCCCATTGTGATTTTCCCATTGCTGAGTAAATGCTTCTCCCAAACAATCATTTATCCAAATGGTCCTGCTCCATTGCAAACCTATAAATCTTTCCTCCTACGCTCGATCACACTCTTTCCTCACTCCATACACTCACAGGGCTGTCAATTCAATCCATTTTTTCCCTCGTTGATCAATCATTGCTGATAGAATAATTGACTACAAGTTATTTTTCCCGTGAAATCAACACTATCATCCTCTTTGATTCAACCTTGTTATCACGATGGCCCCCAAAACCAAAAATGATGCCATTATGACAAACTCGATGCTTTCTCCCTTTGTGGATTTAGTCCATATTCACTTAGCCAATGGAGACTATAAAATTGCTAAAACATAGTGTGAATTCGAATTCTTTGGATTACACTATTGGTTCTGAGAAACCTATCTAGACCAATCAGATGAGATTAGGCTTTGGCAATCTAGACTACCCTTGCTCATCTTTCCATAATCCTATTATTTCCCTGAATTATTTCTGAAGTGCCATTCCTCTTATCTCTCAAGAAAAAGAGCCATCATCTCCCCTAATGGTTAAATTATTTTCACCATTACCCCTGAGAATATAAACCAGATGTTGTAGGTTCCACACAATAAATCCTTGACTCCCTTTTCAATTGATGCTCTTAAATAAATTTACCAAAAGCTCACTTTTCCCAGAGAGCCAGGATTTTTGAAGTCTTCCTGCCAAAATATTCTCAATTGCCCAAGGAAAACCCCCCTTATACCTCTTCTATTTTGACCCAAAGAACCAAACAGATCATCTTTGTCTTGTCTTACTTACTTGGGTACTTCTCATATGAATGGGTAGATGAGCTCATTTTAGGATTTCTCTCCACCCTTTCCACAAAGGAAGGATTATTAGTCATCTTTGACTATGGTCACTTTCTTGCAAATGTAATACATGAACAATTCCTTCAGTTTTTAACTGAAGGAATGTTCATATATTCTTCCATTCTCACACATATGTTTATTTTCTTCCAAACAGACAAGTTTCCTTTTGCAGTTCAAAACTCAATCAAAAAGGAGAGCCTTAGTCCACAATATTTTGGACCTCAATTATCATAAAACAATCATAGGAATACAGGTTCAAAGATTTTATAGACCAGTTCGTATATCCAACAACTTGTTTTCCGAGTGGCTAGCAGATTCCTAGGATCAGTGAGGACATTCAAAAGGTATTGCATCTTAGTGAGAAGGTGAACACAGGAGATTGGTACTTCTACTAAAATTATATAGAGATTATGGTTTATGGCTCCGATCTTCCATCCTATAAACTACCAAAGTACCTTCCTATGAGGATATTTTCCTTGGAGTACATCAGGAAAGTAATCCAATCAGACAACATTCACTTTGTGGTAGCTAGGAAGAAGTCCCAATTCAGAATCAAAACATAGATGGGGCCATTTATCTATAACAACTGATCAGCAAGAAAGGATGCAGACCTCCTGCTAAAACAAAATAATTTTCCCGTTAGCTTCTCATGGTCTTATGACCCCTTTGGGTAATTTCTAAGTGGTAGTTGGAACAAAAGACAACCCCCTGTGTACATAACCAGAGACCATAAATTGAGAAATACATGAATCAAGAGGAATGGGTAGAGAAAATATTGCAGGATGCCAGAGAGCAGGTGCTATCAAGAATCGCTTCAGAGACTCCTACCCCTAGAGAGAAAATTGAGAAAATAGCAATAGAGTAGGACTCACCTTTAGTCACAGAAGTCTCAACCAAGGAACTCAATATCTATTCCAAGAAGACAAAGACAAGCTCCATGGTAGATTTCCCACCAGTGGAGGAAACACATGATACTATTATGCTCTATGGCTTTCATACTTTAAAGTTTGTTAGCAGCACAACTGATTCTCCATCATCCTCAATCACTAAAGAGAATCCAGTTACAACACCTCAGACACTAGAGTCATTTACAGAATAGAGGCAATTGGGCATATTCCAAAGGTATAAAGAAATTAAACAGTGGAATGAATCCCTCCATGATAAAATTTATGCTAAATTCAAGAAGCAGTATTCCTCAATCCAACATAGGCTCATTTCGGCCTATGACACAGAGAAAGGGAGAATTCATATGGCATTCTTACAGGCACATGTTCCTAAACCTAAATCTACAACTAATTTCAACTAGACTACATTTGAGTTTGAGGTAAAGGATGTCCATCCTTTGGATTAGATGGACATGCATAGGAGAGATGGTTTACTCAACCTTCACACAAACTTCCCTTACTGCTTCTAAGCTAAAGCTATCTTTGAACAAGTTTCAATCACAACTCAAACTGGAGAAAATTTCCTCTCTGGCAAAATACAGCAAAATTAAATATTTGGAGGAAATGGTGATCAAAGCAAGCTTTGATCCAGGTAATTCAAAGATCATGGAAGAGAGTATTAATAACAAGAATGATGACATAGCATCCCATAGGAAGAAATTGAGGCTGCCTTCCACTGAAGATCCCCAAGCAAAGGAATTAGAAGAAACATAGATACATAAAGAAGAAATGTTGAAGCTACTGGTGGAACAGAGTGCACAAATTAAGGAAATGGAGGCAAACATGGATAAGTTGATCAAAGAGAAAGAACAAAGTTCTCAACTTTCTATGGTTCCTCTTGATGTAGTTCCTATTGCATCATTACTTCAAACAGATATTCCTACAACAACTATAATAGTAGGAACATCCTCCTCCTCCACACCTCCTTCTTCAACTGCAGATGATTCAATCAAGTTGTCCCAATCAATGGAAAACATGTGGATACAAGGAGAGGAAATTAAAAGAATGAGAGAGGATGTAAAAGTTCTACAGGAACAAGACAACAGATATGAGAGTTCTATCCTAACAGAGTTGCAGAAATCCCATATGCTTTCCTAGAGATTGCAGCAGATAGAAAAGGAAACTACCATGGGTAATACCCTAGCCCAGGTTAAGGAGAACATTTGGAAAAGGATAAATGAAGCCATGATAGAAATCTAGCCATCTATACAAATTATATTTCAGTAGAAGGAATTGATTGAGATATCTAATGAAGCTATTGAAGAAATCAAAGTGCAGTTGGGTGATAAACCTAGTGAAGCTACAAAGCTCATCAAGTTCCTCAATTCCAAAAACAAGAAGGAACTAGAAGAACTAGAGATTGAGGATAGAACTGAAACCATACTAGAGGTAAAAAATGTACTAACCAAGAGAAATTTGATCAGGATGCTAGAATAAAAGTGTCATGTTCTAGACATTGGTGTACATAGGTTCTTCACCAACCTAGAAGCCCTCTAAAAAAAGGACTTCCTAGTTTATTAGTGATAAATGAAAAGCTCAACACATGGTCAGATTATAGTTAGAAATTATTGACCAAGGCTAAAGACAGTTCTGAATTTATAGGAGTGAGATTCAACATGAGATGAAAAGCATTTTTAGAAGCATTGGCATATGATTTGGACATCCAATATGAAATCAAGCATATATTTATTTCGAAACCAACTTTTTCCAAATACACTGAAGTGGAAGAGGTCTACAAGAAGTTACTGAAGACATCTATCCCTAGTGAACAACGTTGGGATCAATTATGTGAGTTAATGGAGTAATTATATAACTTGATTGTACATCTCGGCATCAACAGGATAGCAGGATTCGAAGGGATAGATATTCAGCAGTTCCACAAATCTAGTGCCAGCACTTCAGACAAATTCAATTTTCCTAAATTATTGTTACAATTAGATAGATTCAATTTAGGAATTCCTAAAATTCATCCCAGTTAGTTTTGATAGGATATTTTGTAAATAAATTATAAATACTTCTCTTTTTGAAGTATCAAGGGTTGATTTTTGCATTCCAAAAAGCTATTGTACTATTTTCATTTGATGGGTTGATCAGTAATAAAAGGGACATTATTCACATGATTCATGTGTTGGAATATTTGGTGAAGTGCTTCTGTCATTGTCTATGTGTTTATTTATTTGTTAACATACTTATGTGTTCTGAAATCTGAATTACTTTACAGAAAGTTGATGAACAAAATTTGTGGAAAAATGTACTCTAATTCCGGATGTAGATAATTTCAATGTTTTCTTCTGATACCATGTTAAAGAATTATTAATTTCTCTTTAACTTCAGTTGAACCTATATTTTTTCTTCCATAACATTTCATTTAATATTAGAGGATCCAATTAGTTCAACTACCTTGCCCTGTCAAACTCTTTTGAAAATCTGAGACAGATCCACGTTTAGTTTGTAGACTCCATAGCCCAATGGAAGTTTCAGGCATTTTATCAACCAAATCAATTTCAAAATCAAACTCTTAACTCTCATCTTAATACAACAAAGTTAAATCTGATAGAGAGATCCCTCTTTGAGTTTAGGAATGCTAGATCCTAAGCTCCAAAGTGGCTTTGTGTTTACCTCTATGTTTTCTTTTGCAACCTCGGAAAATTACAAAGTGTTAACATTCTAGTGACCATACTAGGGAAAAACAATCATTCATTTCAGTTTTATAAAAATTAACTTCCCTATTTTATAAAACTTTATTTTAGGAAGAGTAATGATACAAATTTTAGAAATAAAGGATTACAGGTTATTTTTCACATTAAATATTTGGCTCTAAAAAGAATTCACACCAAATCTCATCCTGATCTCGAACCTCCTGAAATTTTAGATGATCCTGAAAAATTAGAAAGGAAAAGAAGTTTAGATGAAAGTCAAGGAAGTAATAGTTCACTTTCTAGGGTAAATTCCCTTCCAGAAAAGTGTGTTACCATACGAGATATTCAATTTGACTTACCATTTGAACACAGTCCATTTAGGGCCAAATCTGAAAGTTTTGTTGATCAAACAGTAATTGATAAATCTGTTCTCCAACGTTATAAATCTGTAAGAGAATCTCTTGAACCTGATTTTGATCAGCAAGCCCTCCAGAACTTTGATAAATTATAGGATCTTGTATAAATACTTGATCAAGCTGTACATCAAGCCTATTTTCAACAATCTATTGAACCTTCTGCCCTCACTATTTTAGCATCATCTCATTCTTCCAAATCTGTTCATCCTACATCAATTATTCCCACCACTTCTATAATCTCTACTACTTCTCCAATAGTATCACAAATGGTAACCCAACCTATCCTGACAAATCCTATATCTATACCTCCCATAAGGTCACACATTACTTAACCGAACATGGCTTCTCGTTATACCCCCTTAGTTTTACCTACCCAGTTGCATCCTATGCTCGAAGATTATCAAACCAAAATTATTCAACTTGATGCCACTGGTGCTATCAATTCACATCAGCATATAGATAAAATGAACGATTTATTTGATCTTCAATAAGTGGATGAAAGAGATGTAAATATGCGACTGTTTACCCAGAGTTTGGGTGGAGAGGTTAGAAAATGGTTTAAAAATTTAGTATCATCTAGTATAGCTAACCTTGGGGCTTTCCATCAGGCTTTCTTAAATAGGTGGGAAACCAAAAAGAACCCTCTTCATATCCTGAATTAATATAAAAAATTAAAGAAGGGACCTAATAAGACCGTGGAAGAATATTGTGACAAGCCTCCCATGGGCTTGGTCCTTATACATTTCCCTGAAGGATTTGATGTTGATATGGCATATCAGCTAAGAGAAAGAGATCCTACTACCTTAGAGTAAATGCAAACTAATGTCGTTAAATTCGAAGATAATTTATCATCCAAAAAATCAAAATTAAAAACCGAAAGAAGGTTACTATCAAAGACGAACCTTCATCTTCTTCTCCATATGATTATAAAATAGATATTCTACTTAGAACCTGTTAGCGCTTGAAATTTCACCTCAGGCTGAGAAAGGTAAACCTCAAGGCAACATCAAACCACTAAGCCTCGTAGCTAGCCCTACGGGGCAGGAGAGGGCTCTCTCCGGTCTATCTCGATAAAGATCTTCAATGGCCGAGATGAACAATAGGGTGACACTAATTTTAGGCTAGTAAACTGATCAAAGGGTTGATTTGGGATTTTTAGGGTTTTTGGTGGCAAATTGAGGAGATGGAAATTTTGGGTGCGGGGATTGGACACAGTTTCTGCAGGGGGTTCTTTGGGGCGAGATAGGAGACAGTATTGATGCCTTAGATTGAGGTGAATGGATGAGAAAGATAGGTGAGGAGCTAAGGAGAGCAAACAATAACTTTTAATTCTCCTTAAACAGTAGAAAACATTGAAATTAAACAAACTTAAAAGCAGAGCATGACAGTCATGAATTCTACTTTAACACTTCATTTGTTTAATGTGCAGAAGGAAAAGAAAGGAAATGATTTCACATAACACACTTACAAGTACATAGAGAAACACACCATCAATACATGTAACCACAAGAATCCCAAAAAGGACTGCAAAACCTTGGTCTTCCTTAGCCAAAAATTGCAGAGATACAGTGAGTAATACAATCAGAGCTTCTCCCTCAAGAGTCCAACCTTCCAACCCCTGAAAATGACTAAGAAAATACATAATATAGGCAAGCTAACACCTTTCCTTGCCTGTAGGGGTCGAGCTCATCCTTCTAGGAGCTGTTTCAACCACTTCTAACCTAAGCACTAAAAACTAGGCAGTCAAAACAACCTGCCTCTATAAGCTAGGAAACCAATTCATTCATTTAATTTTCACCTATTTCATGAATGAATCTTCTAGAAGAGATACATAAGTGTAAAAGTGTCATAAAATTACATTATTTATATCAAGAAGGATGACAATCCACTCCAAAAAGTCAAACATGGTCAAAACTGCGTTTTGCTGAGCTGTACACTGAAATTTTGAGAAATTTGCCTGATAGGTCGCGCGCCATTCCCTGACGGGTCGCGCGCCTTTGAGGGAACTTTTGGGGCACTTCCAGGTGTCCAAATTGGGCAAGAGTAGGCTTGTTGGAAAGGTCTACGAGTCTACTTGCCAACCCAACTAGAATTTCTGAATTTGGTGGTCATTTGCCCCTCCAAACTTGAAATCTCCCAAGACTGCTTTCTGTGTCTCAAAAATGTGGCAGAAAGTCATTTTTTGCTTGTATTTTGACTTTCTGGAGGCCCAAAACTTCATAAAATCTCTTGGAAATGGATGAGCATATGTAACTTTTCATGAAAAATTTGGAAATGCTGAGTTTTTGCAAAATGAAGTTGCCAAGAGAAAGGGTCGCGCGGGGGTGAGACCCATTAATGGACAAAACCTGTAAATTGCCTGAAAAAACCAAAATTGACCCAAAATGTTCAAAATTTCTTGGTATTTGTGCTGTGGCTGAGCTATTTAGTGCCTTACTCCTTCAAGGAAGCCTCGGTCAAAATGTGGAGGGGATCAGGCCTCTTTCTCCTTTTTTGTGCCTTGGCCAACCGCCTTTGGAACATCTTCATCTTCGCCTTGCACACGTGCATTCGGGCCCAATAGTGGTTTTTCATGTTCCGGAGCAGGCTTAACTTCTGGTGTTAACTCACGGTCATCACTTTGCTCATAGTCGGTTTCGGTTTCTGACATGGTTTCAGGGGCAAAGTGACTGAAATGTACTGTTGCTTCTGCTTTGAAATCTGTTGTTTTAACTGTTTTGAAATGTTGTTTCAAGGGGACAAGTAGCACAAGGGAAATGTTAGGGAAGGGAGACTTGGAAGGGAAATTGGGAAAAATATATGAAACAGGGAGTTTAGGGGAAGAATTATGACATATACATCATCATACAATTTCATTTGCAAGGATGTTATGAGAGGTAGGGTTAGGGTTTGATTTTTACTTGTTAGGGAAGAGGGGTAGGGTTTAGGGCTTTTCACTAATTTTGCAAGGGAAATTTACATGGAATGTCAAGGAAAAAGAAATGGGAATGGGGAAAAAATGATTACAAGGGAATACCTTAAAACAGCATAAAACCCTAGCCACTTTTACAATTTCAAACTACAGCAACATGGAGCTTTTCTCTTGCACATGCAGATCTTTGAAAATGTACTCATGATTTCTTTTAACCATAACAAGCAACAAATTTTTAAGCTTGAGGGCCTACCTCACACAATTCGATGATTTTGTGGCTCCTTGGTGAAATTTGCAGGCGGTTTTATAAGGAGGGCGCTGACGGGCCGCGCGCCACTGACGGGTCGCGCCCGTTATAAATTTGCACTGTCGGAGGGTGCTCAAGGGGTCGCACGCCTGGTCTGACGGGTCGCGTACTTGTCCAGCTCAAAAACTTCGTCCAATCTCTCGCCCAATCTCTCTTGCAAGTGACTTAGATGCACAATGAGGCTCGATGGAGGGAGATTGGGCTTTTATAACCTTGATTTGAATTAATTTCATGCCCAAACCCACTTTATAATGTTTTTCTTTGACACTTTATAAACTTGATGTTTTTGGTCTCCTTTTGTCCTGAAATTGACTAATTTGATGCTTTTGCTCGATACTTTTTGCAGGGATAACATCTGAGGGATATTGGCAAGGGAGCCAGGGTTACATGCTGTCCTTTGAAGCCTTTTGAAATTTTACCATTTTTTACAAAAATTTGAAAAATGACCTTGGCTTTAAAAACAGGGTTTTTAAATCCAAGGTGAAAATTAACTATACAAGATAGAAATTTTCGAAGAAACACTTTGAAAATCATCCCTCTGGCTTGCTGGGCACTTATTGACCTTCAGAGACATGACCTTGAAGACAATCTTGACCAAAACCCTAGACCTAGAATTTGACTTCAAGACAAGACAAGTAAGCTTCAAAAGAGTTTAAGGACTGAAACAACTTTGATCTAGCAATGCCAAGAGGGGGACAAAAACAACAGCTCCTCCATCAGGGTTATGGCATGCCTAATGGAATGCAAAAATTGACACTGATGAGACACCTACTTATGCAAATGCAAAGAGTTTTGATCGCTGATGGAGGGCTGCTAGACCGACTCTAACATTGGCTCCAATGGGGATGGTAGCTCCTTGGAGGTACCAAGAACCTTAGACCTCTGGGAGAGCAGACCAGTGCTTTATCATCATTGGGCAATGGAGTCATTATTTACACATGTGACCCAAATTTGGACAACTTTATTGACTTTGACCATTGACTGAAAATCAAACTAACTTCGACACAATTATAAAACCTACATGACTGAAAACTGACTCACAAATGACTCATGACTGATTTAACTAAACAAGAACTTACAAAGCTTATTGAAGGGCAGTAGTCCATCAAGATTTGAAATCATGATGACAGCCACCTGTGTTTCTTACAAGAGAATATACATCAAACTATATCAAAATGCCAATGCAACCAATCAAGCAGATGCCTTCTTGATTGATTCTCCTGATTAGATCTTCTGGTCAACAATAAATACTGGTAACTGGGCATCCAAAAATATAGCTGACCATGATCTCCTTCATCACTGAACACCGAAATAAACACTATCACTGCTGGCTGTAACAAATCTGCCATTGGATCCTGGAAAACATGAAGACTTGACATTGTCACCTCCTGCTGAAAGAACAAGGTATCCTTTGTTTCAAATTCTGATCTGCCTTCATCATGTGCTTCAGTAAAAGTATGCTCATAAGCTTCAAAAAACTCTGAACAAATGGATGGGCAGATCTCTTCTTGGAAAAGCATTTCAGCACATGAAACATATGAAGAATCTGAAAGGTAATCCTGTATGCTATGATCTTCGGTAGTCTGACAATATGGTAGGTCATCCTCATAGGATATGACAGCCAGATTCTCATTACATTCATCAATCATGAGAAAAGAATTTTCAGATGTTTCGTAAAACCCAACACTAACATTTCTATCAGCTACCATAGATTCATCCAGAGAAACCTTTTCACTTACTTGAACGAAGATCTTGTCTTGTTTTTCACAGAGGCAATGAACTACCTCCTCATGAAGATCTAGTACTGGTGAGATGAGAGCATTTAGGTCTGCTACTCCATTTTCTTCATTTGAGGTAGCCGCGACTATACAACTCTCTTTTATGAGATCCGGAACAATATGTTTTGCCTCATCACAATTTATCTCCCGATCTGATTTATCATCATCACTTTCTGAGATGGGAACCTTACTTTCCTGCGTTACCTGCATGCTGTCTTCTTCTATGGACAGATCCGAAACATCATTTGCTCTTTCCTCATTTTCAACCATATGGAAATCTTCAACCTGCTGATCTTGACAAGTATCCTCTAAGATTTCTGTGTGCTGCTGAAATGGATTCTCATACAGAGCCTCCATGATCTCAACATCCATAAAATTATCATCTTCATAATATTTCTCAAGGCTTTCAATAAAAGTAGAAGCATGTTTGCAACAGTCATGAACCAAATTTAATGATGGATAAGATGCTTGATATCTTTCAATGAACAAGGCATGAAAATCCTTTAAATAGTAAATACAAGCCTGCGGCAAATTTTCATACCAGGATTGAGCTGCACCTTCCAGAGTGGCCAAGAATATCTTCATCAAGCAATCTTCAGGAAAATCCACCTTCAACTTGTGAATATGCATGTGAAACCTAACTAGATGTAAAGCAGCATCCTTCTTACAATCATCATTAAATATAGGCAGATTCCTTGACCAATCTACCTTTGGAATTTTATTTGGAAAACCAGGGATGTGATCTCGGCTCAAGGGAGCATATCTTCTTGCAATTCGGTCCATCTTGAAAATCTCACAGCTACTGATCTCTCTGCAGTGAAGTCACCATGAAGCATTGATCTCTGGAGTTTTCAGTGAAGGAGTCGCCAGTGAATGATTTCAGCCTTGTCAGTGTCTGATCGTTGTCCACTATCAACAATCAGATCTGAACTTGATACATGTACTGGGGTAAAATACAATTGAAGTGTTGTATTCACAAGCTCACAGAGATTGACTTAAGCAGCGTTTATCTACTTGCGCTTATGCAAAGCAAAAGTGTTTCGAAGGCTACCTGGCGTAACTTCAAGCTCCATCTAAGACTTATGAAACAAACACCTCAATCAACAAACAATTTTTTCTCCCCAGTATGGTCGCCAATATGTTAGCGCTTGAAATTTCACCTCAGGCTGAGAAAGGTAAACCTCAAGGTAACATCAAACCACTTAGCCTCGTAGCTAGCCCTACGGGGCAGGAGAGGGCTCTCTTTGGTCTATCTCGATAAAGATCTTCAATGGGTGAGATGACCAATAGGGTGACACTAATTTTAGGCTAGTAAACTGATCAAAGGGTTGATTTGGGATTTTTAGGGTTTTTGGTGGCAAATTGAGGAGATGGCAATTTTGGGTGCGGGGATTGGACACAGTTTCTGCAGGGGGTTCTTTGGGGCGAGATAGGAGACAATATTGATGCCTTAGATTGAGGTGAATGGATGAGAAAGACAGGTGAGGAGCTAAAAAGAGAAAACAATAACTTTGAATTCTCCTTAAACAGTAGAAAACATTGAAATTAAACAAACTTAAAAGCAGAGCATGACAGTCATGAATTCTACTTTAACACTTCATTTGTTTAATGTGCAGAAGGAAAAGAAAGGAAATGATTTCACATAACACACTTACAAGTGCATAGAGAAACACACCATCAATACATGTAACCACAAGAATCCCAAAAAGGACTGCAAAACCCTGGTCTTCCTTAGCCAAAAATTGCAGAGATACAGTGAGTAATACAATCAGAGCTTCTCCCTCAAGAGTCCAACCTTCCAACCCCTGAAAATGACTAAGAAAATACATAATATAGGCAAGCTAACACCTTTTCTTGCCTCTAGGGGTCGAGCTCAACCTTCTAGGAGCTGTTTCAACCACTTCTAAACTAAGCACTAAAAACTAGGCAGTGAAAACAACCTGCCTCTATAAGCTAGGAAACCAATTCATTCATTTAATTTTCACCTATTTCATGAATGAATCTTCTAGAAGAGATACATAAGTGTAAAAGTGTCATAAAATTACATTATTTACATCAAGAAGGATGAAAATCCACTCCAAAAAGTCAAACATGGTCAAAACTGCGTTTTGCTGAGCTGTACACTGAAATTTTGAGAAATTTCCCTGATAGGTCACGCGCCATTCCCTGACGGGTCACGCGCCTTTGAGGGCACTTTTGGGGCACTTCTAGGTGTCCAAATTGGGCAAGAGTAGGCTTGTTGGAAAGTCTCTGAGCCTACTTTCCAACCCAACTGGAATTTCTGAATTTGGTGGTCATTTGCCCCTCCAAACTTGCAATCTCCCAAGACTGCTTTCTGTGTCTCAAAAATGTGGCAAAAAGTCATTTTTTGCTTGTTTTTTGACTTTCTGGAGGCCCAAATCTTCATAAAATCTCTTGGAAATGGATGATCATATGTAAATTTTCATGACAAATCTGCAAATGCTGAGTTTTTGCAAAATGAAGTTTCCAAGAGAAAGGGTCGCGTGGGGGGTGAGACCCGTTAATGGACAAAACCTGTAAATTGCCTGAAAAAACCAAAATTGACCCAAAATGTTCAAAATTTCTTGGTATTTGTGCTGTGGCTGAGCTATTTAGTGCCTTACTCCTTGAAGGAAGCCTCGGCCAAAATGTGGAGGGGATCGGGCCTCTTTCTCCTTTTTTGTCCCTTGGCCAACCGCCTTTGGAACATCTTCATCTTCGCCTTGCACACGTGCATTCGGGCCCAATAGTGGTTTTTCATGTTCCGGAGCAGGCTCAACTTCTGGTGTTAACTCACGGTCATCACTTTTCTCATAGTCGGTTTCGGTTTCTGACATGGTTTCAGGGGCAAAGTGACTGAAATGTACTGCTGCTTCTGCTTTGAAATCTGTTGTTTTAACTGTTTTGAAATGTTGTTTCAAGGGGACAAGTAGCACAAGGGAAATGTTAGGGAAGGGAGACTTGGAAGGGAAATTGGGAAAAATATATGAAACAGGGAGTTTAGGGGAAGAATTATGACATATACATCATCATACAATTTCATTTGCAAGGATGTTATGAGAGGTAGGGTTAGGGTTTGATTTTTACTTGTTAGGGAAGAGGGGTAGGGTTTAGGGCTTTTCACTAATTTTGCAAGGGAAATTTACATGGAATGTCAAGGAAAAAGAAATGGGAATGGGGAAAAAATGATTACAAGGGAATACCTTAAAACAGCATAAAACCCTAGCCACTTTTACAATTTCAAACTACAGCAACATGGAGCTTTTCTCTTGCACATGCAGATCTTTGAAAATGTACTCATGATTTCTTTTAACCATAACAAGCAACAAATTTTTAAGCTTGAGGGCCTACCTCACACAATCCGCTGATTTTGTGGCTCCTTGGTGAAATTTGCAGGCGGTTTTATAAGGAGGGCGCTGACGGGTCGCGCGCCTCACCCAACGGGTCGCGCCCGTTATAAATTTTCACTGTCGGAGGGCGCTCAACGTGTCACGCGCCTCTGACGGGTCGTGCGCCTGGTTTGACGGGTCGCACGCCTGTCCAGCTCAAAAACTTCGTCCAATCTCTTGCCCAATCTCTCTTGCAAGTGACTTAGATGCACAATGAGGCTCGATGGAGGGAGATTGGGCTTTTATAACCTTGATTTGAATTAATTTCATGCCTAAACCCACTTTATAATGTTTTTCTTTGACACTTTATAAACTTGATGTTTTTGGTCTCCTTTTGTCCTGAAATTGACTAATTTGATGCTTTTGCTCGATACTTTTTGCAGGGATAACATCTGAGGGATCTTGGCAAGGGAGCCAGGGTTACATGCTATCCTTTGAAGCCTTTTGAAATTTTACCATTTTTTACAAAAATTTGAAAAATGACCTTGGCTTTAAAAACAGGGTTTTTAAATCCAAGGTGAAAATTAACTGTACAAGATAGAAATTTTCGAAGAAACACTTTGAAAATCATCCCTCTGGCTTGTTGGGCACTTATTGACCTTCAGAGACATGACCTTGAAGACAATCTTGACCAAAACCCTAGACCTAGAATTTGACTTCAAGACAAGACAAGTAAGCTTCAAAAGAGTTTAAGGACTGAAACAAATTTGATCTAGCAATGCCAAGAGGGGGACAAAAACACCAGCCCCTCCATCAGGGTTATGGCATGCCTAATGGAATGCAAAAATTGACACTGATGAGACACCTACTTATGCAAATGCAAAGAGTTTTGATCGCTGATGGAGGGATACTAGACCAACTCTAACAGAACCATGGATGAAATTATGGATAGAAGAAGCATAACTGATAAGGATTCTCCTAGAGAAAGCCAAACTGTTCCCCAAATCAGAAACCCAAATTTCAGAAGAAACCAACCCCAGATCTAACAAAGGGGCCCAAAAAGTACAGATCAATAGGTAAGACCTCCTTTTCAAGAGAAATATATAGATGTAGAGAGAGAAATAAATGAAGTCATCAGTGATACTCAAATCAATTTAATGGGAGTAAATTGCAATGATTCTACATTTCTTACTCAAGAAGAACAAGCCATTTTTCTACTATCCGAGGATGAAGTAGATCGCGACGAATGAGAATATTATAAGAAATGTTTATAAAATGCAATTATGGAATTCCATAAGCAATACAATTCGAGGAGTAGGGAAACCCCCGATACTCCAAATAAAAGGCTAGCTGATACACCTACTAAGAAAATACTTGATATTCTTGATAGAAGTAATAGTGAGGTTACAACCCAAAAAAGACCTGATACTATAGTCAAACCAACTCAAACCAATGATCCCTCCACTAGCCAACAAAGAGACATCTCCCAAAAGGACTTGGCTGAAAAACAAGAGGCCATGAATTTGAAAAAAACTAAAATATCATTCAATATAGAACATGAATTGGAAAAGCATAAAATATCCATTCCTCTAACATAATTGATGAACAAAACTACATACATATCATAAGTAATGAAAGCTTTAAGAATAGGAGAAAATACAGATATAATTAATGTATCTGATGATCAACCAAAAATATTATTTTTCCCTCATGTCGATGATAAACTCCAAGATGGAGATGTGCCTCCCTTTTACATTAGCTTAAACATTCATGATACAAATTTACATAACGCAATACTTGACACAGCGGCCTCCGACAATCTCATGCCTAAGGTAATCAATGAAAAACTGAGACTAGATATCACTAGAAGATACAAAGATCTGTATTCATTTGATGCAAGCCAAGTAAAATTCCTTGGACTCACTAAGGATTTATATGTCAACTTGGTGAAAATACCAGTAAAGAGTTTCGTAATGAACATAGTTGTTGCTGATATACCCCCTAAATATGGCATGCTACTATCTCATTAATGGTGAGCTAAACTCAAGAAAATCCTCCAAATGGAGATGACCTATGCTACAATTCAAGTCTTTGGTCAGAATAGAAGACTATACAGGGAAAAGCTCATGAAATTTATGGTTACTACTCAGGATAAATCTGATTATTATCCCTTATATTAAATCCATTCAAACCTTGATTCTTTTATTTTGTATAATGATGTAAATATACAAGAACAAGTTCCTAATCAAAAAGTTGATTTATGTCAGACTAGGGAATGTTAATCAGATATCAAGGAATATGATAAACAAGATGAACCTTTATGGAATTTAGGTTTTGATGGAGCTGTTAGTAAAAAAGGATCAGGGGTAGGCATATGGGTTACAAATTCAAAAACTTGTCACTCAGAAGGTCATTCATATAAATTAAATTTCCAATGTTCTAACAATGTAGCCGAGTATGAAGCCTTAATTTTAGGGTTACGTATTTTAAAGAACTACGTGTTAAATGAATTACAATTCATGGATATTCTGAACTAATAAAAAAGAAAATTAAAGGGGAATATTCTCCTAAACATCTAAGGATGAGGGCTTATAGGAATGTTGTTTTGGATTTTTTAGAATATTTTATTGAGTATAGCCTATCTATGGTCCCTAGAGATCAAAACATCCTACCTCATGGTCTTGTTACTTTAGCTAGTACTTGTAAAATGACATATTGTCCTAGTCACCAATATACTGTTGAAGTAAAGAACAGACCTATTGTAGCAGATAATATTAGATACTAACAAATTTTTGGAAATGATGCCTAGATTGAAAGTTTTTTGCAGTCAAAAGATGAGTTTGAGTATGCTAATATAGATACAGAAGTTGACCTAGAAGATAGTGTACATAATGGTGTGACTAAATTAGATTTGAAAGAAATATATCAAGAAAAATAAGAATAAAAATTTTTATAGTTGAAAGACAATGTTTTTCCTAGAGGATTAGCCCCATTAGAAGATTTGTTTGAATTTAATGACGTAGCCAAGAAGCCTAAAATCAAACCCATTGGACCTGGAATTTAAGAATGTAACATTGCAACTGAAAAAGAACATAATATAATTAAATTGTCTAAATTTATACCCCCAACAGAAAGGTTAAAGTACATAGACTTGTTCAAAGAATTCATAGATATATTTGCATGGAGTTATGAGGATTTGAAATCCTATGACACTAGCATTATACAACATAAGGTTGCCTTAAACAAGACCATAAACCTTTTAAGTAGAAATTAAGGAGAATCAACCTAATGCTCCTGCCTCTAATTGAAAAAGAGGTCAAAAGAATGTATGATGCCATGATCATAGTGCCATTAAGGTATTCTAAATGGGTGTCTAATTTAGTTCTGACTAGGAAAAATACCAGAGAAATCAGAGTTTGTATTGATTTCCAAAATCTTAATAGATATTCTTTAAAAGATAATTACCCTTTGCCTAAGATGGATCACATTTTGCAGAAGGTGGTTGGCTCTAGTATAATTTCTCTTTTAGATGGTTTTTTTGGTTACAATCAAGTCCTAGTACATCCTGAAGACCAAGAAAAGACGACATTTACTACACCTTGGGGCACTTTCATGTATGTGAAGATGCCTTTTGGTCTGATGAATGCTGGGGCCACTTTCCAAAGACCAATAGAATTCACCTTTGCGGATGAAATGGGTCGATTTATAGTCATATATGTTGATGATATCACTGTTTTCTCGAAAATAGATGAAGAACACTTACTTCACCTATGGAGAATCTTTTTAAAATGTAGGATATTTGGTATTTCCCTCAACTGAAAGAAAACGTTGTTTGGCTTACAAGAAGGAAAACTGTTGGGACACATCATTTCAAAGGAGGGAATCAAAATATATCCTAGCATAATTGAAGCTATGTTAAAAGTAAATCCCCCTAGGAATGTAAAGGAAGTTCAATCTTTCATTGGCCAGATCAATACTTTGAGGATATTTTTCCCTAATCTAGTAGCGATTCTAAGGAATATAACAAACATGTTGAGAAAAGATACAGAGGTAAAATGGAATGTTGAGGCTAAAAAATCATTTGATAAAGTGAAACAAGCCTTAACCCAGGCTCCTCTATTGATTAGCCCTGATTTTACAAAATATTTTCTCATTTTCTCATTTGCCTCTGAGCATATTGTTGTAGTTCTCTTACAGAAAAATGATAAAGGGCATGAAAAACCTATTGCTTTCTTTAGTAAATCCTTGAGAGATGCTGCATTGAAATATGATATCATGGAAAAACAGGATTTTACCTTGGTAAAAGCAATAAAAGATTGTAGAGTTTATATCCTTCATTCACATATAATTGCCTTTGTTCCAAATTCTTTGGTAAAGGACATACTAACCCAAATGATCTTGATGGGAAAAGGGGTATATGATTTCCATTACCTTAGAATATGACATTGAAATCAAACCTACCAAACTCATTAAAGGTCAGAGGTTAGCTAAATTGATGGTTGAATCTAATTTACATGATTTGGATATAAATTTTCTAGCTATACTCAGTGAACCAAAGGAGTAGGTGACTCCATAAGTAGCTAAGGATTTTGGTACCTCTCCTTGGTATGCAGACCTTATTTTTGTTCTACATCATCTACAATATCCTCCTGGTTTGACCAAAATGAAAGCTAGATTTCTTAAACTCAAAATATCAAATTTTTTATTTTAGATAATAATCTATATTGGAAAGATACTTGTGGAGTTTTACTAAATTTCTTGTTGAAAGAAGAGGCAGATAAAGTGATCCAGGAATTTCATGAAGGAGACTGTGGTGGACACCTATATTGGAAGGCTACCACTAACAAGATCTTAAGAGTAGGTTTTTATTGGCCAACCTAATTTTTTGATGTCCAAAAGAAAGTTACCTCATGGCACAAATACCAATTTTTTGAAGGCAAAATGAAAGTACTACCTTTCCCCTTAAAGCCCATATCAACTGAAACTCCTTTTCAACAATGGGATATGGGTTTTATAGGATAAATTCACCCTTCCTCTTCTACCCAACATAATTAGATTCTTACAAACATTTATTATTTTACCAAATGGATTGAAGCCATAACTACTAGACAAGTCTCTGATGCAGTAATCATTAAATTCTTTAGAGAATAATATTATTTGAAGGTTTGGATGCCCCTAGGAAAATCATTACAGACAATGTTGCAACATTCAGGTCAAAGAGGATGGTGGGATTTTGTAACAAATATCAAATAACTTTGGGGCATTCTACAACCTATTACCCTGAGGGAAATGGACTAGCAGAATCTTCCAACAAAAGTATGGTTAATATTATCAAAATATTGTTGCAGGATAACAAGAAATCATGACACAATAGGCTTGTAAATACATTATGGGAAGACAAACTTACAATTAAGAAGTAAATTGGCATGTCTCCATAACAATTAGTTTATGGAATGGATATTGTTTTTCCATCTTTGTCGGGAGTTCCTGTTTTGAAAATACTGCAAGAATTGGAGGTTGAACCAAATGATCTACAAAGAAGAATAAATCAAACAATTCACCAGTAGTAGTCAAGAGAGGAAGTTCACCAACTGAACTCAGTTGATCTAGGAAAGTATTAAGAAGATATATGACAAAAGAAAAAACGATGATGATTTTCAAATAGGCAACCATGTTTTGAAATGGGATTCCAGAAGAGAAGAGAAAGGAAAGCATGGTAAGTTTGATAATTTGTGGATGGGACCTTACATAATCCATGCTTACAAGGGAAATAATGCATTTTTTCTGAAGGACATAGATGGAACAGATCTACCTAGAGGACTTGTCAATGGCAGGATGTTGAAACATTATGTTTCTCAGGAATACAAGCAGTTTTCATCACATTCATTGTAGATACCATTTTATTTGTACTGTTATGATTTGGGTAGCTTATGTCTGAAAGTTGAAGCCTGTGGAGAAGGCCCTAAGCTTTTAGTCATTTTTCCACCATAACTACAACAACTACAAAAAATAAGATGCAGTAAAACACTGAAGACAAGGATTCAAGGCTACTAGTCTACTGTTCTTGACACCTCACAAGGAGAGTGCCATCCCTAACTGGAGCCACTGTTAGGGTCCTATGATTCATAGGATCAAATGATGATTGGATGTTTTCTTTTAGTATTTCAAATTGTAAATAATATTGTATATTGCAAATGATTTCCAAAAAATATATATAAACAATAATAAAAAATGAAAAGAGGGTATATAAATAAAAAATCGAATAGAAAAAGAAAAAGAAATGACAAAAGAACCCCATAGAAAATAAAAAATGTTAAAGTGATACCAGTTGATGTGCCACTAATAGTACAATAATTTTTGAAGAATAAATTCATGAAATTTTGTCCATCTTGTTCAAAATGCCATAATACTTCCTCTTGTTTGAAACATAATGTTTAATCATGTTCAAACAAATTATAATTTATGTCAGTTAGATTAGAATGAATAACTTAGCCAATGTTAAAATTGGCAACCAGGGCAAAACTTCATGTGGGTCATCTTATTCATGGTTGATAATCTTTTTATTAGATTCCTCTCTTCGAGAGGTGTAGGATTGATATAAAGATCATCCGATTCCGATAAGTATTCATGGAGATATGAATTTATTTTGATTATGGAATTATTATCAAGCTGACCTACAACTCATGTAGGCTCAGAAGCTCAACAGTCGCATCTATTCACCCACCAACGTTGTGTATAAATAGAAGAGGACTTTTCCTCATTTTCACTCACTCATCTCATCACATCTCTCTCTCTCTCTACTGCGCAGAAATGAGTCTCTTCTCTACTGCGCTGAAATGGGTCTCTCTCTCACACATGTGAAGCCGGAAGCTGTTGAAATTGAAGCTGCAATTGCAGAAGTAAAGATTGACTTGCGTGGCCTAGAAGATCTCCTCTTTGGAACTGTACTGTAGGTTCATCTGAACCTCCTTTGAAAGCCGCAACTTTTGGTGGTGGAATGAACTCAATCCAACGAACGGTTTGCAAGATATTGACTGCCCTAGTTTGAAGCCGGAAACTGCTAAAACTGAAGCTGCAACTGCAGAAGTAAAGATTGACTTGCATGGCCTAGAAGATCTCCTCTTTGGAACTATGCTGTAGGTGCATCTGAACCTCCTTTGAAAGCTGCAACTTTTGGTGGTGGAATGAAGTCAATCCGACGAACGGTTTGCAAGATATCGACTGCCCTAGTTTGAAGTCGGAAACTGCTGAAACTGAAGCTGCAACTGCAGAAGTAAAGATTGACTTGTGTGGCCTAGAAGATCTCCTCATCTGAACTGCGCTGTGGGTTCATCTGAACCTCCTCTGGAAGCTGAAACTTTTGGTGGTGGAATGAAGTCAATCCAACTGTCGGTTTGTGAGATATGGTCTGCCCTAGTTTGATAATGAAGCCGCTAATGCTGATGCTACTGATCTAGGGTTTGCTACTACTGATATGAATCAGATTTATTGTACTATTTCTCTCTGCTGAATTATTGAAGATAAAAGAAGATTTGATCAAAGGGTTGCCCCACACATTGTGGGGTTTGTCCCTGGCTAGCCGCCACATCTTGTGTCTCTTGTCTTGGCTTGTTTTTTATCGATCGTCTAATGTTCTATCTGCACTTTACTTTATGTACATGTGATTGCTAATTGGTGGAATATAATAAGAAAAAGAAGTAAACTGTTATAAGCATAGAACATACCATAACTTAACATGGTATCAGAGCTGAGGTGAAGACAAAGCCCGAGCAAGAGCAAGAGCAATCATTGAAGAGAAGATTGGTAAGGCTATCCTAAAAGAACTATGGGGTCCTCAACACTCTTTCCTGCCGAAGACAAGCTCCTTGAGAAAGCTGACTATCACGGATGGAAGATGTCTATCGATCTAACCCTTGAATATCAAGGAGTGCTGGACCATGTAAGAGGCAATATTGTTGAGCCTTCATCAAATGCATCTGCTGCTGCCTGGAACAAATGGAAAAATGGAGAAGTCAAAACAAAGAAGATCATCTGAGACTCTATCGACAAGCTCTTGGTGGCCTACATCTCTGATCTAGACACCTCCAAGAAAATCTACGATAGAATGGTGAGTTTGTTTAAAGATAATGATGCAAATCAAGTTTTGTTTCTTAGAAATAAAATGAGGGAAATCAGGAAGGGTAAAGATGAAAGTATGCAAGCATACTTCTTAAGAATCACTGAGATCAAGAACGATCTCCTATCTATTGGGGAAACCATTACTGACAGAGAAATGGCACTCACAACTCTCAGAGGATTACCATCTGAATGGTATGTGTTCAGGACTACTCTTCTGAACAATAATGTAATTCCTAGTTTCGAGGAATTAATGGCTAGATGCATTCAAGTAGAAACAAGGGGAGAAGTGCAAGAAATGCCCATGCCTAAAGGTCCTCCCGCTGCCTTTTCTTCTCATGCAAAGACAAGAAAGGACTCACACCAGGACGATGATCAAAATCCCTCTGATGGCAAATCAAAGGAATGACAAATTCAATAGTAAAGGCTGGAGATCGAGGAAGAGGACAACCATTCAAGAAGGCTAGAAAGTCCAGGATGTATTAAATGCACCTCACCTCAAAAGGAACCTAGTGTGCATCTTGGCAATGGAAGACAGAGGCTACAAGGTAACCTTCAGCAATGGCAAGGTATGTATATGGAAAAATAATGTTAAAGATGCCTTTACTCTTGGGTTTAGTGTTGATTCATTATATCAGGTCGATGGAAGTCCGCTAGGTGTCATGTCTTGTGACACAACTCTTTAGTCCGAACTTCGGCATCGGAGGTTTTCCCACCTTCATTACAAAGCTCTACCCGATGTAAGATAGATGGTAACAGGGATGCCCGAATTCCAAGTAGAGAAAGAAGGTGTATGTCCAGGATGTGCCACAGGAAATCTCAAAAGGGGACCATTCCCCTCAAGCCAAAGCAAGACCTCCGATATATTACAGTTGGTTCACTCAGGCATAGTTGAGGTTGGCATTAAGAGGGAGACTACTACACCACATACTCCTGAGCAGAATGGTGTGGTGGAAAGGAAGAACCGTACAATTATGGAAGCTGTCCGGGCCATGCTACATGATCAAAGTCTTCCTAAGTTTCTATGGGCTGAAGCTGCAAACACTGCCGTATATGTACAAAATCGATGCCCTCATCAAGCATTGGGTTCCAAGACTCCTGAAGAAAAATTCTCCGGTAAGAAACCTGATGTTTCTCATTTTAAAATTTTTGGAAGCCCTGTATACTTTCATGTGCCGAAAGAGAAAAGAAATAAATTGGGAGCATCTGGAAAGAAGGGAATTTTCGTGGGCTATGGTGAAAATACTAAAGGCTATAGAATCTATGTAGCCGGTCAAAGGGAAGTCATAATTAGTCATGATGTCACCTTTGACGAAGATATGGCTCTCAGCAAGGTGGACAATCTACTGACTTTGAGTAGCTCTCAAGAAGCCGACACCAGGGAACCGAAAGAAAAGGATGATGAATCAATGCCTGATGTAGAAGAACCCATGGATCCGATTGATCCTCATCCATATGAGCCTTCCTCTTCTAGGAAGAGGCCTTCATGGATTAAGGGGTTACTTGATGATGCTGAAGGACATGCTGCACCCCAAGGAACCTTTCGTGAAAGTAAGAAACCTAATAGGTATCAAGGATACCTGACCATCATGAGCACGATCATACAAAATGAGCCTTCGTCATTCTCAGATGTCGTCAAGCATCAAGTATGGAAGGATGCTATGACCGAAGAATATGAGTCTATCATAAAGAATGATGTTTGGGAAGTAGTTCCCAGACCCCAGGACAAGACTGTTGTTGCTTCCAAATGGCTTTACAAGATAAAGCATGCAACAGATGGAAGCACGGAAAAGTATAAGGCTCGAGGTTTCTCCCAAAAGGAAGGTATAGACTATGATGAGATATTTGCACCTGTTGCCAGATATACGACCATCCGCTCGATCATAGCCCTTGCCGCTTCACAAGGATGGAACCTACACCAAATGAATGTCAAGACTGCGTTCTTGCATGGCTCGATCAAAGAAGAGGTCTACGTGGATCAACCCAAAGGATTTGAGATTTATGATCGAAAATCTCATGTATGCAGGTTGAAGAAAGCTCTCTATGGGCTGAAGCAAGCACCCCGAGCATGGAATGAGAGGATCGATAGCTACTTGATGAAGCTGGGATTCACTAGGAGTGAAGTCGGTCCTAACCTTTACTTTAAGACTGAAGATGACAAGCCTCTCATATTGGTGTTGTATGTGGATGACCTCTTTCTAACAGGTGCAGACCCTCTCATTCACAAATGTAAGAGGGAGCTGGCCTCTGAATTTGAAATGAAAGACCTAGCACTGATGCACTACTTCCTAGGACTTGAAGTGTGGCAAAAGCCAGGAGAAATTTTCCTATCTCAAGGAAAATATGTGGTGAATATATTGGAAAGATTCGGAATGGTGGACTGCAAGCCTGTAACTACTTCGATGGAGCTTGACTTCAAGAAGTTAAGCGGTAGTGTTGTTGGACCTATTTTACGAAATGCTACCGAGTATCGGCAACTCGTCGGAGCATTAATGTTCTTAGTGAACTCCCATCCAGATATATGCTTTGCAGTCAACACGTTGAGCCAGCATATGGTTGAACCCCACCACATACACTGGATTGGTGCCAAGAATCTGTTGAGATATCTTCGTGGCACTATCACTTATGGGTTAAGATACATTGCCAGAGATGTGAGACTATTTGAATACACAGATGTTGACTGGGCAGGCAATGTGGAGGATCATAAGAGCACTTCTGAGTGTTGTTTCTCCTTGGGATCTGCTTTGATATCCTGGATGAGCAGGAAGCAGAAGTCGGTGGCTTTGAGCACCGCTGAAGCAAGATATATTGTTGCTAGCATAACCTCATGTGAGGCAGTCTGGTTGTGAAAGCTCTTCAGTGAGTTGTTTGGATTTACATTGGATACCACTGTTATTTTCTGTAACAACCAGAGGTGGGATTCGATTATTGAGGAATCTCGTATTCGTCAATTGCTCCAGCAGATAGACATCATCTGGGATATGGTAAGTCGATGAGCAAGGAAGCTCCATCACATTAAGATGATGTACAGGTTGATACACCTTGTCAAAGCCTCAATCTGTGATTTTCCCAAACAACTTGGAGTCGGCAAGAAACCCTTGTACAAGGGTCCTGCATGTTGCATACATTGAGCTCTGGGAGCTCTGAGGGCTTGCGGTTCCTATTGGAGCAACATATGACCACAGGGTGACTCACCCTCCCCAGGTGGTGCACACTGGAACAAGATGATTCGCTCTCTTGTGGGACAAGATGATTCACTCTCTTGTGGAACAAGATGATTCGCTCTCCTGTGTAGCAGGATGATTAGTTCTCCTGTGAGGCCTGGATTGATGTGTTCTCCATGGCAGCCTGGATTGATGTGTTCTCCATGGCAATTGTAGCAAGATTGATGTGTTCTCCTGTGAGGCCTGGATTGATGTGTTCTCCATGGCAATTGTAGCAGGATTGATGTGTTCTCCTGTGAGGCCTGGATTGATGTGTTCTCCATGGCAATTGTAGCAGGATTGATGTGTTCTCCTGTGAGGACAGGATTGATTAGTTCTCCTGTCGAGGCATCCTACCCATGCAGTCTAGGACTCATGGGAAGTACCTCTCATCTGATCAATGAGCAGGGAAATGAAGTTAGGGACCATAGTAGTACCGATGGATGCATCCTTGTAACTACCATACTCCCTACGCTAGGATGACCTCCATTGATCTGGGATCAATGATACTAGTCTGGGACCAGTGGTAGGAGTTGTACCATACTATGACGCTGACTTCGGGTCTGTTGAGACTGGTCTGGGATCAGTGGTACATACTCTGAGACTGACTTTGAGTCAGTGGAGGATGATATTGGTCTAGACCATTGGAGTTGTACTCACTATGACGCTGACTTTGGGTTGGTTGAGACTAGTCTGGGACCAGTGGTACATACTCTGAGACTGACTTTGAGTCAGTATGATACACCCTCGCTCATTTCTTCTTCTTCATAATTCGGACAAAAGTAGAGTAGAACAGAACAATGCAAGAGCAGAGAAGAAGAAAAAAAAATAGTACAGATCAATGCAAGGCAGAACAAGCCAAAGCAAAACAGGCAAAATAGAGTAGAGCAGGGCAAGGGTCAGGCTGTACAAGGCAGTGCATTTGATGGATGAATAGTAACGACCGATAGACAGATTGCAGATGAAGTTCTCCATGGTTGAGAGGGAGTGTTAAAATTGGAAACCAGAGCAAAACTTCATGTGGATCATCTTATTCATGGCTAATAATCTTTTTATTAGATTCCTCTCGTCGAGAGGTGTAGGATTGATATAAAGATCATCCGATTCCGATAAGTATTCATGGAGATATGAATTTATTTTGATTATGGAATTATTATCAAGCCGACCTACAACTCATGTAGGCTCATAAGCTCAACAGTCGCATCTATTCACACACCAACGTTGTGTATAAATAGAAGAGGACTTTTCCTCATTTTCACTCACTCATCTCATCACATCTCTCTCTCTCTACTGTGCAGAAATGAGTCTCTTCTCTACTGGGCTGAAATGGGTCTCTCTCTCACACATGTGACGCCGGAAGCTGTTGAAACTGAAGCTGCAACTACAGAAGTAAAGATTGACTTGCGTGGTTTAGAAGATATCCTCTTTGGAACTATGTTGTAGGTTCATCTGAACCTCCTTTGAAAGCCACAACGTTTGGTGGTGGAATGAAGTCAATCCGACGAACGGTTTGCAAGATATCGACTGCCCTAGTTTGAAGCCGGAAACTGCTGAAACAGAAGCTGCAACTACAGAAGTAAAGATTGACTTGCGTGGCCTAGAAGATCTCCTCTTTGGAACTATGCTATAGGTTCATCTGAACCTCCTTTGAAAGCCACAACTTTTGGTGGTGGAATGAAGTCAATCCGACGAACGGTTTGCAAGATATCGACTGCCCTAGTTTGAAGCCAGAAACTGCTGAAACTGAAGCTGCAACTACAGAAGTAAAGATTGACTTGCGTGGCCTAGAAGATCTCCTCATCTGAACTGCATTGTAGGTTCATCTGAACCTCCTCTGGAAGCCGAAACTTTTGGTGGTGGAATGAAGTCAATCCGACTGTCGGTTTGTGAGATATGGTCTGCCCTAGTTTGATAATGAAGCCGCTAATGCTGATGCTACTGATATAGGGTTTGCTACTACTGATATGAATCAGATTTATTGTACTATTTCTCTCTGCTGAATTATTGAAGATAAAAGAAGATTTGATCAAAGGGTTTCCCCACACATTGTGGGGTTTGTCCCTGGCTAGCCGCCACATCTTGTGTCTCTTGTCTTGGCTTGTTTTCTGTCGATCGTCTAATGTTCTATCTGCACTTTACTTTATGTACATGTGATTGCTAATTGGTGGAATATAATAAGAAAAAGAAGTAAACTGTTATAAGCATAGAACATACCATAACTTAACAGCCAAACAATGTAATCTTCACTAAGATTAGGTTAGGTAGATTAGGTGAATAAATTGATCCAACAGTGTAATATAGATTAATGCAATTTTTAGATGAGTGTTTGTTGCTTAAATGGATGTTTGCAGTCCTTTAATTTTCAAAATAAATAAGGGTTTGCACTCCTTAATGCTTCCTAGTTGGCTTTAGTTAGGTTAGCTTAGGGGAAAATTGAATTTATCTTAAAGAGTGCTATATGCAATATTATTTGGCCAAAGTTTGGACCTTATTGTAAAAAATATATATGTACGATGTGACATTCGGTCATGGGCATTAAACTTCGCCAATCTTTCCCGCTCCCGATCATGATCCATTTCCATCAAATAGATCCCCGGCCTACTCGACCCACCTGCCAAGTTTCCCTTTACTGACGAGGGTGGGGGGTGTCCGAAAAGGCGTTTCCCTGCTGGGCCCCGTCGTTATGTGTCCATCTCCCATCGTTTCACACCCCCCTCTCTTACCACAAACCACTCATACCCCCTCTTAAAACCGCTAAGCCCTAACTCTTTTTCCAGCCAACGGTCCCACGCATCCTTCTGCCTTTCACTTTGCGCCACGTCAACTGACCATTACACCTTTCCATTGCCACTTCCTTCCATTGTGATTTTGTCGTTGCTGAGTAAATTCTCCTCCCAAACAACCATTTAGCCAAACGGTCCCGCTCCATTGTAAACCTATAAATCTTTGATCTTACCCTTGATCACACTCTTTCCTCACTCCATACTCTCACAGTGCTATCAATTTGATCCCTATTTTCCCTCATTGAACATACATTGCTGAAAAAATAATTGTCTATGAGTTCTTTTTCCTGCGAAATCAGCACTATCATCCTCTCTAATTCCACCCTGTTATCACGATGGCCCCCAAAACCAAAACTGATGCCACTGTGATAAACCTGATGCTTTCTCCCTCTATGGATTTAGACCACATTCCCTTAGCCAATAGACACTATGAAATCACCGAAACACAGTGTGAATTCAACCTCTTTGAATTACGCTGCTGGTTTTGAGACATCTATCTAGACTAATAAGATGAAATTGGGTTTTGGAAATCTATGCTACCCCTGTTCCTCTTTCCCCAATCCTATTATTTCCTTGAATTCTTCCTGAAGTGCCATGCATCTTATCTCTTAAGAAAAATAGCCATCATCTCCACTAATGGTTAAATCCTTTTCACCATTACCCCTAAGAATATAAAACATATGTTGTAGGTCCCACAGAGTGAATCCCTCACTCCCTTTTCAATTGATAATCTTAAAGAAATTTACCAAAAGCTCACTTTTCCCCATAGAGCTAGGATTTTTGAAGTCTTCCTACTAGAATATTCTCAATTTCCCAAGAAAAACCCCCCTTATCCCTCTTCTATTTTCCCCCAAAGAACCATACAAATCATCTTTGTCTTCTCTTGCTTACTTGGGTAATTCTCAGATGAATGGGTAGAAGAGCCTATTTTATGTGTCCACCCTTTCCACAGAAGAAGGATTGTTAGTCATATTTGACTATGGTCACTTTCTTGTAGATGTAATACATGAACAATTCCTTAAGTTTATAATTGAAGGAATGTTTAGATATTCTTCCATTCTCACACATATGTTTATTTTCTTCCAAAGAGACAGGTTTTCTTTTGTAGTTCAAAAACTCAATCAGCAAGGAGAGCCTCATTCCATAATCTTTTGGACCTCAATTATCAGAAAACAATCATAGGAGTACAGGTTCAAAGATTTTATAGACCATTTCATATATCCAACCATTTTTTTGGTAAGTGGCCAACAAATTCCCAGAATCAGTGAGGACATTGAAAAGGTGTTGCATCAAAGTGAATAGGTGAATCCAGGAGATTTGTATTTATACCAAAATTATATAGAGATCAGGGTTTATGGCTCTAAGATGCCACCCTATAAACTAGGAAAGTACCTTCCCATGAGGATATTTTCCTTGGAGTACATCAGGAAAATATTCCAATCAGACAACATTCACTTTGTGGTGGCTAAGAAGAAGTCCCAATTCAGAATCAAAACACACATAGGACCATTTATCTGTAACAAATAAGCAGTAAGAGAGGATGTAGACCTCCTACTAAAACAAATGAATTTTCCCCTTAGCTTTACATGGTTTTATGACCCCTTTGGGGTAATTTCTAAGTAGAGGTTGGAACAAAAGACAACCCCCTATGTACATACCCAAAGACCATAAATTGAGAAATACATGAATCAAGAGGAATGGGTAGAGAAAACATTGCAGGAGGTCGGAGAGTAGTTGTTGTCCAGAATCACTTCAGAGACTCCTACTCCTAGAGGAAAAACTGAGAAAATACCACGAGAGTAGGACTCACCTTTAGTTATAGAAGTCTCAACCAAGGAAATCAATGTCTATTCCAAGAAGACAAAGATAGGCTCTAAGATAGATTTCCCACTAGTGGAGGAAACACATGGTACTATTATGCTCTATGACTTTCATACTTTAAAGTTTGGTAGCAGCACCATTGATTCTCCATCATCCTCAATCACTAAAGAGAATCCAGCTACAACACCTCATACACTAGAGTTATTTACACAATAGAGGCATTTGGACATATTCCAAATGTATAAAGAAATTAAACAAAGGAATGAAGCCCTCCATGATAACATTTAAGCTCAATTCAGGAAGCAATCTGCCTTAATTGAACACAGGCTCATTTTGGCATATGAAACAAAGAAAGGGAGAATGCATATGGCATTCTTATAGACAGAGGTTCCTCAACCTAAATCAACAACTGATTTCAAGCATACTACATTTGAGTTTGAGGCAAAGGATTTCCATCCTTTGGATTAGATGGACATGCATAGGAAAACATGAGAGATGGTTTATTCAACCTTCACACAAACTTCCCTTACACCTTCTAAGCTACAGCTTTCTTTGAACAATGTTCAATTACATCTCAAATTGGAGAAAATTTTCTCTCTGGGCAAAGACGATGGAATTAAATATTTGGAGGAAATGGTGATCAAAGTAGGCTTTGATCCAGGTAATTGAAAGGCCATGGAAGTGATTATTAAGAAGATGAATCCTGACATAACAACTCTGAGGAAGACATTGAAGCTGTCTACCACTGAAGATCCCCAAATAAAGGAATTGGGAGAAACTGAGATACAAAATAAAGAAATGCTGAAGCTAATGGTGGAACAGATTGCACAGATTAAGGAAATGCGGGAAAAGATCGATAAGTTGATTAAAGAGAAAGAAAAAATTTCTCAAAATGTTATGGTTTCTCTTGATGCAGTGCCTATTGCATCACTACTTCAATCAGGCATTCCTACAACAGCTACAATAGTAGGAATCTCCTCCTCTATAACACCTCCTTCTTCAACTGCGAATGATTCAATAAAGTTGGCTCAATCAATGGAAAGGGTGTCGATGAAAGGAGAAGAAATTAAAAAACTAAGAGAAGATGTAAAATTCCTACAGGAACAAAACACCAAATATAATAATTCTCTCCTAACAGATATGCATAAATCCTAGACGCTTTCCCAGAGATTGCACCAGATAGAAAAGGAAACGGCCATGGGTAATACCATAACCCAGGTTAAGGAGAACATTTGGAAAAGGATAAATGAAGCCATGATAGAAATATTTCCAACTATACAAATTATATTTTAGAAGAAGGAATTGATTAAGAGATCTAATGAAGCTATTGAAGAAATCAAAGTGAAGTTGGGTGATAAACCCAATGAATCTATAAAGATCATCAAGTTCCTCAATTCCAAAAGCAAGGAAGAACTAGAAGAACTAGAGATTAAGGACAAAACTGAAACCATAATAGAGGTAAAAAATGTGTTGACCAAGAGAAAGTTGATCAGGCAGCTAGAAGAAAATTATCAAGTTCTAGACATTGGTGTATAGAGGTTCTTCACCAAGCTGGACATCCTATACAAAATATGACTTCCTAGTTTATTAGTGATAGATGACAAGCTCAGAGCATGGTTAGATTACAGTCAGAAATTGTTGACCAAGGCTAAAGATGGTTCTAAATTTGTAAGAGTGAGAGTCAGCATGACAGGAAAAGAATTTTTAGAAGCATTGGCATATGATTTGGATATCCAGTATGAAATTAAGCATATATTGATTTCCAAACCAACTTTTTCCAAATACACTAAAGTCGACAAGGTCTACAAGAAGTTACTCAAGACATCTATCCCTAGTGAACAACATTTGGATCAATTATGTGAGTTACTAAAGTAAGCATATAACTTGATTGTACATCTCAACATCAACAACACATCAGGATTCGAAGGGCCAAATATTCAATAGTTACACAAATCTAGTGCCAACACTTCAGACATTTTCAATTTTCCTAAATTATTGTAACAATTAGATAGATTTGGTTTAGGAATTCCTAAAATACATCCTAGTCAGTTTTGACAAGATATTTTGTAAATTAATTATAAATACTTATCTTTTTCAAGTATCAAGGGTTGATTTTTGCATTCCAGAAAGATATTGTGTTATTTTCATTTGATGGGGTGATAAGTAATAAAAAGAACACTCTTCATAGGACTCATGTGTTGTGTTGATTTGGGGTAGAATCGGATGTGATATTGCAGTGAAAATTGGTGGAAAGGCTAAAACACATGAGATATCCAATACCTGGAAATGGTTTGGGCATATTCTAAACAGTTTGAGAGATATTAAAATAATTAATATTTTTAATGGAGTCCCTAAGTCTAAACTTAGGGAAAATAAAATATTAATGTGAATTAATATAAAACTGTGTTAGAAGGGTCAAAAATTCATGGATCAAGCCAAAGTTAATCTTAGTCGTTGATTAGCGACTTAAGATTGGCCATCGAATTGTCAAAAAGAAGAGTATAAAAAGAAGCTTGAGGGTCACTTGGAGAACACACTGAGTTGATCAAGAATTCGATTTTCTAGGGTTGGGCTTGCTGAGGAAATCGAAGGAGTGATCAGAGTTGCATCTGAGGGGCAGTAAATACAGAAGCAGAGAGGCAAAGATAGTACCAAGAGGATCAATGCAGATGCCGGGAGAGAGGGATGCAGATCCAGCCAGACGTTCATGCAAAGCCAGCCAGGACCCACACAGAGGCAACCAGGAGCTGCGTAGTGCCTTAGAGAGATAGTGTGGGTGACACAGAGGCTCTAAGGGCTGATGCAGTGCCTCCAGAGGATGACACAGGGTGAGCTAGGGTGACATTGGGTAGACGCTCGGCTAGAAAGGGCTGACGCAATACCTAGAGGCTGACGCTAGGGTTTTCATGGGGCAGCTTGGAGCTGGGAATTGTCGGAGTGTTTATCTGGGGTTTCAGCGAGAATATCTTCTTTCGAGTAGAGAGGTACTACTGCTGAGATTATACTCTATTGGGTGAGCCCGTTTGGCACCCAGATTGTATTTAGAAACTGCATAATAATAAAACCCTCAGATAGTTTCACTGATTTTCCTACATTGGTTTTTTCTGGGGACATTGGTCCAAAAACAATGGTGTCACTTTTGTGCTTGTTTTGTTTCCTTTAGTTGATGATTTGTAATGTGTTGAGCATGTACTTGTATTTATTTTCAGTATTCACATGGTAAATAACTTGTTAATTAATCAGAACAAGTAGGCAGAAATAAATCAGAGAAGTATATGAATGGTTTCTAATGGGTTAGACTTAGAAATTCCAACATGGTATCAAAGCGTGGTTGCAGATCACAAGAGAAATGAGGACATCAGCCGAGCAAAGCAATAATAGTAGAAAATAGTTGTCCCAAGTGACAAAAGTTGTTCCTAGTAAAGAAGCAGTAAGGAAGGGGTGATGCAGTGCCTATGTCATCAAGTTTGAGCCGAGAAGAGAATCAGCACAATGGCAGAGGGGAGCAGACTTGACCTACGCAGTGCCTGATAATATTTCTCAGTCAGGAAGGATTGACATCTGTGGCCAGAAGGTGCGAATTTTTCTAGTGTCGAGATTGAGCAGAGCCTAGAAGCTCTAACCTTCAGTTTGCTAGGGCATAGGAGGTTGTGGGTAAGTTGCAGAGTGAAGCTGGTGGGGTACTGTAGTCAGAATAGTACCTAAAAGGGAAGGACCAATGAGGAGGGAGTTTCTATCAAGGATTTCTAGCCAAGAAATCCAAATCAGTGTGCAACTGCACTAAGGATTGGAGTGGGGGCATCTCAACATCGGTAGAAGTATTTCTAGGAGGGAAATCGAGGCTTAGAGGGAGTCACACCGAGAAATTATAGGAGGGAAGTAGAGGAACAACGAGATGGCAGTCAACGGGGTAAGAGACCAGGACAGACTAGATGTAGCCTCAAACTTTGTAGTTTGGAATGCCAGAATCTTATCCGTTCTAGACACAAACCATCTCAAGCAATTCGTCTTTAAGACAATAGCGGTCCTAATTGACTCGACTGATAATGATAAGTATGAGGATGTAATGGCGAGGGCCAAGAGCACCATCCTTGATGGGGTCAAGGACCATGTAGTACCACACATTATCGATAAGAATACAACAAATGAGATGTGGGAGTCCCTAAAGAAGTTGTATCAACATACTTCCATGTAGGGCAAGATGCTACTAGAAAATTAGATGCAGTCATACTAGATGTAGAAGGGAGAATAGATCGACACCTTCCTCGGTAGTTTGAAGGTGATCCAGGATTAGATGACTTCCATAAGGGCCACTTCGGACTAAGAATTGATGGTGATAACAACCTTGAATGCAGTCTCAGAAGAATGGTAGGTGTTTGTCCAGAGCATAACAGGTAGGGCAACCCTTCCAAATTGAGAGGAAATTTGGGCGGCTCTTTGCCAAGAGGAGATCAGAAGGCTAAGCAAGGTGGGAAGTAGTGGTAAGGGGATCAGAGTCAAGAAGGAGGAAAAGGATGATGATGCCCTAGCATCTGAGGGAAAGCAGGAGAAACAGAAGAAGAAAGACCTCTCCAAGGTCAAATGCTTCAACTGTGGGGAACTGGGTCACTATGCAAGCCAGTGTCTAAGAAAGAAGAGCAAAGGATAGGCTTCTGAGACCAAGGCTGCACCAGCAAGGGCAAAGTAGGAATTAGAGATAGATGATGACTATGCCATCAGTGCTCACATGCCACTTGAGCAGAAGTGGGAAGACATTGCATTGTAGTTAGACAGACTACAGGTGATGAAGGGAAGGATATTTGATGTACCTAACCTCTTGGATTATAGCTTCCTACAGGAGTCCCGAAGAGGAGTAACTAGACTGGCAGATGTCGGTAGATACAAATGCAGATGGAGTGACAGAAGGAGCTATAATGCAGGAGTCCTAGGACAATGTGAGGCACCAGTGTGAGATGCATAGAGTTGTTACAGTAGCGCAGATGTCAGAGAGGGAGCACTTGTTAGTGATAGAGGGAGCTTCAGCATTAGGAGTGTTTCTAGCCTAGTGGAGATGTCAGAGTTGGGAGATCAGTTACTTACTTCTCAGTAACTAAGTTGCAATGGAGTAGTTGGTAGTGGGAGTACTATGGGCAGCACAATGCAACATGATGAGAGGGGTTGTAGTGCAGATGCAACAGTGGCAGTGGCAAGGTCATGAGCAGTAACACAGATGAAGAGGGAGCTACCGTACAGATGAAACAACGGCAGTGGCAAGGCCATGAGTAGCAGTACAAGATGTAGCAGTGTAGAGGATGTTGTCCAGGGAGGCTTAGCCTCAGCACAGGGACCAATGTCGAATGATCATCATGATACTCAGTGAGGAGTATTACTAGAGCACAATCCTCGCTAAGAGGGAGTGTTGATTTGGGGTAGAATAGAATGTTCTATAGCCATGCAAATTGGTGGAGAGGCTAAACCACATGGGATGTCCAATACCCAGAATTGGTTTGGGCAGATTCTAAACAATTTGGGATATATTAAAATACTTAATATTTTTGATGGAGTCCCTAACTCTAAACTTAGGGAAAATAAAATATTAATGTGAATTAATATAAAACTGTGTTATAAGGATCCAAAATTCATGGATCAAGTGGGATTTAATCTTAGCCATTCATTAGGGACTTAAGCTCGGCCGTTGAATTGTTAAAGAGAAAAGTATAAAAGGAGGCTTGAGGGTCACTTGGAGAACACACCAAGTTGATCAAGAATTCGATTTTCTGGGGCTGGGCTTGCTGAGGAAATCGAAGGAGTGATCAAAGCTGTAGCTAAGGGGTAGTGAATATAGAAGTAGAGAGGCAGAGATAGTACTAGGAGGACCAACGAAGAACTTGGGAAAGAGGGACACAAACTCAGCTAGAAGTTCATGCAGAGCCAGCCAGGGCTCACGCAGAGGCAACGAGGAGCTGCACAGTGCCTCAAAGAGCCAGCATGGGTGATGCAGAGGCTCTAAGGGCTAACGTAGTGCCTCCAGAGGTTGATGCAGGGAGAGTTAGGGTGATGTTGGGCAGAAACTGAGCCAAAAAGGGCTGACACAATACCTAGAGGCTGACATTTGGGTTTTCATGGGGCAGATTGGAGCTGGGAGCTATCAGAGTGTTTATCTGGGGTTAAAACTGGAATATCTGCTTCCAAGTAGAGAGGTACTATTGCTGAGATTATTCTTTGTTGGGTGAGCCGGTTTGGCACCCAGATTGTATTCAAAAACTGCATAATAATAAAACCCTCACATAGCTACATCGGTTTTCCTACATTGGTTTTTCCAGGGAAATTGGTCCAAAAACAATGGTGTCACTTATGTTCTTCTTTTTTTTCCTTCATTTGATGATCTGTAATGTGTTGAGCATGTACTTGTATTTATTTTCAGTATTTACATGGTAAATAACTTGTTAATTAATTAGAACAATTAGGCAGAAATAAATCAGAGAAGTACATAAAGGGTTTCTATCGGGTTAGACTTAGAAATTTTAATATGTTGGACTATTTGGTGAAGTGATTCTCTCATTGTCTATGTGTTTATTTCTTTGTTTCCATACTTATGTGTTCTTAAATATGAATTATTTTACAGAAACTTGATGAACATAATTTGTTGAAAACTACACTCTCATTCTTAATTTCTCTTTAACTTAAATTGAACCTATATCTTTTCTTCCATTACATTTCATTTAATATTAAAGGATTCAGCTAGTTTAGGTACCTTTCCTTGTGAGACTCCTTTTAAAATTTGAGACAGATCCACGTTTAGTTTGTAGACTCCATAGCCCAATGGAAGTTTCATGCATTTTACCAACCAAATCAATTTCAAAATCAAACTCCGAACGCTCATAACTAGCCTAATATCTAAATACAACAAAGTTAAATCTGATAGAGAGATCCCTCTTTGAGTTTAGGAAGGCTAGATCCTAAGCTCCAAAGTGGTTTTGTGCTTACCTATGTGTTTTCTTTTGTAACCTTGGAAAATTTCAAAGTGCTAACATACTGCATATCATTTTCTTTAAATGATTTCAAGGATTATAGAAATGGTTATATTGGATTTAGAATATATCTATCTTCTTTGTGTCTATGTTCTACCTACATATATGGCCATTGATTCATTTTGTTGTTGGTTATCACATTTAATAATATAATATAAATTCAAATGTTGAAAGAGATTGGGTATTGTAACTACATCATTTATCACCTAAGTATCTCAACTTGTTGTGGCCATTTTTTATTTTCCTAGAGTATATGCAGTGCCTACAAGGATAAAGGCAACAATACGTGGTATCATTTCATTTCAAGGTGGGAATTGAATAGTTGATCACTTAGACTATTTAATTCATTAAGACACTATGTTTTTTTTAGTCTCCTACAAAATGCATGATCGTTTTGTGTATTATGGAAACATGATGTTTCCAACTGTATGGATTTAGCTACCTTTTTTTATTTCTATTTGTAGTGCGTACATAAATTTGGTTATGTTCCTAATTTAATGGAGATTTCCTTTTTCTGGTGTTGTTGCAGAGTATGTTCCCTTAGGCCTACCTTTCAAGCTTACTTCTAATGATGTATACCTGATAGTTTGTTGCTCGAAAACTATAAAAGTGCACATGCAAGTATTGACCACTAAAGGCCCAAATATACTCCTACCATGACTAGGGTATCTAGTTTATGAAATTTATTATGGATATAGTGGCATTAAAATCCAATTTTATGATTTGATTCTAGAGAATAACTAGGAAGTTGACTTGGATCATGTAGGGGCATTGGTTGATGACAATATTGTGGCAATGGTTATCATTAATCAAATAAATCCTTGTGTTTTTGTCTTCTCCTATGAACATCTATTACAATATGCTATAATCTGTTCAAACAAACTAAGCAATATTTATTTCTTCTTTGTTCATAGGTTTATATGGCTTTAGATTGAAATTGCATGAAACAATATAATAAACTATAATGAATTTGAAATTTTGTGAAAGTAGAAATGAAATTGCATTGAGAAGAAATTGAAATTACAATTTTTGAAACATAACATGATTTATATTAGATGCAAACTGATTAGGTTTTTGTGTTTGTTCATTAACATTTCACATGGATCTTCCCTCGGCTATCATGTTTTTATATGGAGCATCCAAGGGAACTGCCACCATGCTGTAGTGTTCATGAGTTACCAATTTTATTAATCTCAACATTTTCCCTATGAACTGGGTGTTCACATATCCAAACATAGGTATTGGGGACATGAATTTGTGCATAAAATAAGGGAAAATATGAAGTAATATTTATGGGCAATGGACAATGATGAAGAAAACCTAGCTCTATTTCAGGACTTGAAGAAGGTCAGGGAATGGAATATTTTCTTAGAGGCCTTGTCTAATGAAAGAGAAGAATATATATGTAAGTAAATTCTAAAATGTTTGCTTGTGGTTTTACTTTAAAGGATCCAATTGTTCTCTTAGTGGTAAAATATGGTGTAAAGAAAGATTTCCCTTTTTCTGAAGAAATGGGTTGGGATTTTTTTGGTTTTTTTGTTTGGAATTATAATTTGTTGTAATGGGTTTATTGTAGCGACAAATTGGGGAGAATCTCTAGTTTCAAGTTCTATGTTTCCTCGCAAGCTCATGAAAACAGTAGTGATCTAATCAATGTAGACATTGGTAAGGTTGATTAAAAGTCATGAGCTAATGTTTATTATTGGTATATGCATTTCAAATCCTATATTTATCCACATTGTTACCTTTTTTTTCTTCCTACAAGAACTTTGTGGAAAACCTTAAAGTACTTCTCCATGATTTGTGGATGGTAAATGAGTCAACTGTAATTATGGAGCCTAACCTTGAGGGGATCAAGAGAGTTGAATCCATGACCTCCATAAATTTTGGGGAGAGAGGTCACATTTGCTTGATGACTGCTCAAGCTAGCCCTTGGGGATATGCCCTTTGTTACTTCAAACCTATGTTTCAATTTCGAAGTTTTATTTTTTCAGCAAGCCTATTTGGTAAAAATTCCATCTTTACTTTTTTCAAATCTATTTTCACAATATTTATAAAACCCATGTCTAATCAGTTATAAAGAAACCCTAGACCCATTTTGAGTTGAATTTTAAGAAATCACATGGTTTTGTTCACATTGATTGTATTTTTTTCAATTTATTTACCTTTCTGAATTGATCAATGGTGCCCTTCACTACTTCTTGAAACCCATTTTCAATTATAATACATAATTTTTTGAGACTATCTATGTAGAATATGAAATCATTCAATATGAACCATATCCCATGAACAATGTTATAACCAATTTCGCAAAGGTGAAGTGAGATTGAGACTAGTGAAATGCATTAATTGTCTCCTTTGATATTTACACCTGGTAAGGAGGACCTCACTTACAATGCTTACAAGTGTGAATTTGTGATATTGTAAATGTTGAGTCCATCAATTGTTATGGTGAACTAAGGCTCGTCCACCAAAAAAAATTGTGTGCTTGGTGTTCCTACATTTTGGGGACATGTTGACCCTTAGGTAAGGACCCCAAACTACAAGGGACTCCATTGAGGATTTGAGGACTTTCTGGTCATCTCCAAGATGTTTTAGGCAAATTCTAAGGACATTTTGAACTGATTTTTGGGATGTTTTCAATATAGTAGATTTTAGGGATAATAGAGACATATTTTCAATTTGGAAAATCTCAGACATTGATTATTTAAGGATATGGTTATTTTTCCCATCCATTAGCTGATAGGAATGCTTATTTTTTGATGGGAGCCTTAGTTTTCTACAGATGGGCACATTCTTTTCAAATTATAGGTCTTCCTAATGCAGGAAAAGATGAGCACAATTTTAATATTAAAAAACCAAATTTGGGTTGAACATTAATGGCCGAATTTGGAGCAAATATTTTAAAAAAGGAAACTAAAATTATTGACTGTAAAAAGGACATAGTTAAGCTTCAACATGGGGAATATGTCTATTTGGGCAAGGTATTAATGATTCTTACCAAAATATTGCAACTCTATAAGTCATTCAATATTTTTTCAGCTGTCGCATCCCAAGTCATTTCCTTTGTGCATGTGGATGCAGCTCTAGTAGTGTGCCATTATTTGGAAAATATCATGTTACATATAACTGGGATTATAATTTTTAGATATAATGTCTCAAATAACAAACTAAGGTGCTCTAGTTCTCTTTCATTATTCATATCATACGATTTCTTGTTGATGCTTGTATGACAATTACTCAATGAAGAACCAACTTAACAATAATTCATTAACTAGACAAATTCCCAGGGAACCTATTAAAATTTCAAACCTTTAAGTCATGTAAGTCGATTTCTTGTACACAATATTTGTTTGTTTTTCTATTTACATGTAACAATTGAATATAAATTACTCCAAATTTTACTGGTTTATTGTAATGATTTTATTTTCACTTGGAGGGATGTGTCCAATAATATTTTATGTGGGACTATTCCAACAACTATACCATTTGAATTCTTTCCAATGACAAAGTGAGGATCTTTCTCTTAGCATATTTTCTACCATGATATTGGAAGAGTTTTATACAAGAGTTTTTGCACTTTAATGTTTATGGTATCCATTTGCTCATGTCTCCAAGATTTCTTCTCTCTATGGATTATCTCGCTTTATTCTTTGCTATCACCTTAGACATTTCCTTTGTTGTTATTTAAGAATCCTGGATGTAAAATACAGTGATAGTGAAACATAGATTCTCATATTAAAACTGTATATTATACAATATTATAGAATTTGTACCCGAAGGAGATGATTTTTCTAAACTCTAACTAATAATCTTCATTTCAAAGAAATTAATTTGTATGCCCATCAACCTATTCATGCTATTTGTGAATGCTAGTTGTGCATGTTAAAGCACTCTCACTTCAACTTAATCCTACAATCTCTTCCTTATTAGCAAAACATTTAGCTAACTGAAATAATCACAACATTTGCACAAATCATCTAGTGGAAATTATCTATGACATATTTTGTTTTCTTCTAAGTAGCATGAGGACCCATCTCCATCACTATGGTTTATAGTTGGAAACATCCTCTTTTTGTGGGAATTTTCCTGCAGAACATGGGATGTTTTTCCCTATCCCAAGGATGGTTGAGGAATGTCCTTGGTGTCCATCAACTATCCTGGGGATGTTGAGAAGTCCTCAAGGTAGTTGGGGGACTTCTCTTCTTGATCAACTCTAATGAAGGATTGGTCCATCAACTCATGCACTTATGGGTGCCCTGTAACCATAACCAACAACCCTCCCTTTATAAAATATAACATGTCTTAAATTTTTTTAAAGAAAACATTAAAAAAACCTAAACTAAATAGTGAGCACTAACCCAAAGCCTAATGCAAGAGCTACCTCGAGTTTCAATTAACTTGTGGCCTTTATATTTTTCCTTTCTTTATATAGATCATTCCATGTTATTCCAATTTCCAAATTTTTGAATCTGAAAGAGTAATAAGTGTTCAGACTTCATATTGACTTTCTACATTGCTTGAATCTAAAATTGGTCACTAATTGAAGAGGAAGCCTCATTCTGGCAATCAGAACCAATGAGCATACAGGTGAAAATACAAAGCCAGTGATAGAGAACATAGATGTTTCCAATCCAAAGTGCTCCCACTATAAGGATAATTGTTGCTTGGGTTTCCCTGCCTTACATTGTATTTCAAGTAAATCATAGGTCAGCAGTAGAAATAACATAAGGACTAGATCTTTGGGGACCGTATACATTCCATTCTAGATTAAGAAATGTGGTCCCTACAATGTTGTGAGGGGTTTTGATTAAACATGGAGAACATGTGTCAAGTATGCACTATGGCAAGTTCTTAAAGGAAAAGATGTTATACTTTTTATCGTGAATTATTTCCATGTCCAACCTTAGTTATTTGACCAAATTTCCATAATTCTCTTGAAATGAACTATTGACTCTTATGTGTCACCTTAACTTAGGAATTCATAGTTTTGAAAGTTAAATATGTTCTGCATTCTTCATTTGACATTCCTTTAAGACCTTTTGATTATTGTTCAAATTTTCATGCTGCTTGTCATTCCCTTAATGAAGATTGTTTGATAAGGACCATGCATTGTAACTACACTATGCCAATGAATAATACTTGTTTTGAATGTGCTCTCTAGCTTCATGCATTTATGATCCAAAGCTATTAGCATCACAAGGAAACTAATTACTGTCAATAATGGCTTGACTAGATTGAAAAAGATGCACTGCATGGAGTAGTTTTCCTATGTTTAGATGCTAGGTCTGAGTTTTATTTTTTGTGAGGTTTCCTTTTACAATATTTCAATTCTTCATTTTGGTTTAGTCCTTCCTAACCACCATGGGTTCTACATACCTTGTTTGTTCATTATTATGAGGGGTAGTACTAGAGCTATGTGATATGCCATTGAACATGTCCCTTCCTATATGATGCATACATGACTCCAATTTTTAGGTCCATAATAGGGAAAAGGTCCTCATTTTCGTTTATATTTTTTTCATTGAACTTGCATAATTCCAAATTCCAACTAACTCAAACTTAGTGCTTGTGATCTTGTTGGCCATCTGATTTTCTTATCTGTAGATATGATTGAATTCTGTGCAGTGGAAGCCTTTTTAGCACTTTTTGGATACCTGCTGGCATCCTAGCTTCCTGAATTCTATTTGGATGAGATGCTCTCCTATATTTTATTGGTGTATTGGGAACATCCAAAACATTTATAGTATTCATCGCTATTGTTGTCATTCTATTCCTTTTTTTCCTTTGTTTTGTTCCTTAGATGAAAGGCCTAAACTTTAAGGAGGTTGATAAATTATGAAAAGGGAGATCATGTAGTAGCAGTATAGGTGAGGAAGGTTCTTTTAACAAACCCCTTCTTGATGATCATCATAGAACTTGAAGTAGTAAATCATATGTTGAAATATCTAATGGGAGAGGGAAGTCAAATAAATTGTTTCAAATCTATGGATGGAAGTTTTAAGGCATCATTGGAGAATGTACAACTTAAATGGCATATCACCAATCATATTGATAAGTTTTGCATGGTGGCATATTGGCAAGTTTTGCATGGTGGTGTGTCTTAATTTGCACTATTTCTTGATAAGATACTGTTAAAAAAAATTAAAATTCCATTGGATATGTTGGATAACAAATGCTTCTACTTACATCATTCATCAACATCCCCTTTGAAAATCTTTTGCATTGCTACCATTCCCCAAATATAGGAATTTTAATTTAGCACTACATTAGTGTATGCAAAGGATATATATTTTATGATTTCCTTGATTTGGGATATACATCATTCCGCTCTATTGAAGTTACATCATTTATAGATTAGGTTAGGGACAAACCAATGGGTTTTTTTGGGTTACTCTCCTAACACTTGTTGTGGTCCAAACACTTTAGGTATCAACCTTTGCATACTATTGTTTTTGGGGATGATGGTCTTCCACTGGAAATACAAATACAGACTAAAGAAATGCATCAGCAAGTTGACTTTGGAGTTGCTGCACATTGGAGGTACAAGGAGGGTGAAGCAATACACTCTTCCTTCATTATTCAGATGGTCGAGTGGGAAAGATGGGTGCTAACATGGAACAATGAGATTATGGGCACTAAACTGTGGTTATCTCCCCAAGATGCAAACATGAGACCACCTTGCCCTTCCCCTTCCCATAAACATGGTTGCCCACATATGGATAAATTTTGCAACCCACCATGCGGAACAAATGATAGTCTCCTTGTAATTATGTTGGAAGATGATAAAGTGAGTATGGTATTCTTAAAAATAGTATATAATTATGATGTAGTTGCTTTGCAATATGCTTGTTTTGAAATTCATTCGCTAATCCCTTACACATTTTTATATATGTTGTTTGAAATTTCTACCATCATATCAATTTTATGAATAAAGGATTTCCTATTGTTGTTAAAAAAATGATTGTGCAAGAAATACCTCCAAATTCAACTATGAAGGATTTTCTAGACAAGATATCTTATGGTAGTTCACTTTTTACATCATATGGTGTGCCAATACAAGAGGAGCTAAGACACTTGAGTGGTCGACTTTGGAAATGCTTCTAGTAGGGTTTCCTATGGTTTTTAATGTTGTGATTATTTCACCTCATGGTTATTTTAGGTAAGAAAATGTTTTAGGAATGCTAGACAAGACACCGATGGACATGTAAACAATTTGTTTATAACTGCAATGTCCATTCTATGATATCCTCTCTTTATTATTTGATTGTATTTTGAATGTTTCATTCGATTTTGTTTTATCTTTTAAATATGAAATTGAAAATAATCAATATCATGTCCATTTAAACAACATCAGAGAATGAAGATGAGATTAGTATTACCCGATAATAATTGAAATCCATTTAGTTGTTTTGTGTTAAAAGATTTTTATGACTATTAAAAAAGTTTACTCTCATAATTTTATTTGAGCACAGGTTCTCTATATTGTTAACCAAGTTTATGCATTAGAGAATGAAATGTTGCTACGAATAAAATGAAAATGATTAGACATCACACCTTTGATTATTTGTTTTCACAAGTTATATACAACCTTAGCTTTTTAGCATGTAACTTAGTTGACATGATTGTGTTGAAGCTTCCTTTGAAGGTCGACTACTAAGTTTCTAAGGTGTTCTTCTCTATGGTGATGTTTTATTTTCTTTTTTTTATACAAGTCATCTGAAAAAATAGTGGCCAGTATCATCGAATTGAAGAAAACTTGTTCAATTTTCTTACTTCTATGGAGGGAAATGACATTGACATTGTTGATGTTGAGGTATACATCATATAGATATTTTATAGTCTACTTTAGTTTATATTCCAGTATTAAACTACTTTCATGTTTTATACTCTACATTGTATCTTTTTTCATTTTCGGGAGAGGAATTCAGTATTAATGGTAAGAAGTAGTAATTGAAGAAAGAAGAGAACAATAACACTGAAGTGACAAATGAAGAAAGGGAGAGAAGAAAAAACCAGTCTAGTGATCCCCTTAGAGTTAAAGTCCCGCATAAGACATACACAAAGAGACTAATGGTCAAGTATTTAGAGTTGGTCAATTCACTTGTAATGCTTTGGCAACACATTGATAATGTTTTGAAGTGATGAAACAATATTTCATGTGTAAATTGTAGTCCAGCGAACATTAAGTTGGAAACTCATATTGTAATACTTGAAATTTTATATAATATAATTTGAGGTTGAAATTATTTATAGTTTCACATGATATTATTTAGTATTGTAATTAACACGTGTAATTTTGTGTTTTTATATGAGATGAACATGCATATTTGATCCAAAATCTTTTGTTTATAGATGTGTTAAAGAATTACATGCATAAATTGTAGCTTAACATAGAAAACTTAATGTGCACATGAGAGAAGAGGAGAAACACATAAAGCATGAAAGAAGACAACAAGACTTGATAATGGAGTTCATCTGACTTGGGCTACACCTCTGGGCCCTGCTCGATCAATGGGGAGGCCTTCATTCATTAAGTGGCATGAGAAAGAAGACTTCAAGCATCAGTTACAAAAAGGAGTTTTATACCTCCATACTGAAAAATTGCCAAAAACTGCAGAACCCTGATGGAGAAACAGACAACGCCATTGCATTCTTGGCATCGAGAAGTTCTGAAACCATATAAAATTTGTCAAATTCTGACAAAATGAAAATCCAGCCCTCCTACAAAATTCTGCCTCGAACTACGTGCACGGTCTTCTCCGCCTGAGCGCACTAACAAACTGCATTTAAATAGAATATCACGGGTGGATTTTTCAATAAGGTTGTTTGGTGTAATGGTTGATATTTGGTTTAATAGGGAGGAGGTCAAGTGGTTAAAACCTGCCTCCTCCTTTTCTTACATATTATAAACCAACCCTTTTTTTTAAATAATTTGTTTTTGGTTGGGTCGGGCCCGCCCACCATACCTTCCTCATGCATTATGGCTGGTGGCTGAGGCTGGGTCCACACCCCAAGGGCCGACCCACCTTTTATGCTAACAGCCCCCTTTGTTTTTAATGTTGGTGGTTGGGTCCATGCCCCAAGGGCTGGCCCACCACCTTCACTTGAGCTTACGGTTAATGGTATGGGTTTCGTGGGAGGGGCTGGGGGTCGTGGCCCACCCCTCCACCATTTTTATATTAATCCTGTTGTGTGCGGAGGAGTTGGGGTGGTGGGGTTGGTGGCCCGCCACCCCTTTTTTATATATTTTTTTGTTATATAAAACAAATGGTGCAATTTTGGAAATTCGGTTTTGGACCGAAGGAGTCTTTTTAACTAGGCCACAATTTCACCTAGAATCTGGCTGGAGTTGGCTAGATTCCGTCTGCTAGAAAATTGCAAATTGTTTCCTTGTTAAACTTGCCCAGTCATCAAAAGTCAACCCAACTTTGACTGCTTCTATCACCTTCATCCGGAATCGGATTGGAGTGTCATTCACACCATTGGAATCAGGGTGACGAGCACTTCGATCTGATGTCAAGTTCATCACCTTTCTTCCACTTTGAATTTTGAGTTTTTTCAATGCCACTCTGTCTGAACATCCACTTGGATCAATCCTCCCCTTTGAGGAGCTTTTGGATCACCAAAAGCTTTATCAGTCAATTGGCAAGTGAGGGAATTGTTCCCTCAGTCTTTCCTTTTCCGACCATTTTTCCTTGCTAGGGTGCAACCCCTTGAAACTAGCTCGAAGGTATTCCATGTCTCCTCATCGTGAAGTCATGGTACTTTTGTCAAGGATGATGTCTTCATGTAACTCATCGAGATACTCTAGTGAAAAATCATTAACTGTAGGAACTGTGCCCACCTCCTCAGTGTCCATAATCAATGGTGGCTCATACAGCTTTAAGTTCTCCACATTCACTATGGAGTACATTTGCATATATATCAGCAAATCAAGACGAAAGACATTGTTTCAAATCTTCTCCAAAATGGTGAATGGACCATATCGGATTGGTCGCAACTTCTTCCCTTCTCACTTCATCCTGTCCTTGCTGATATGGAACCACACTTTGTCGCCCACTTTAAATTGATGGTCGACTCGATGTTTGTCATGTTGAGCCTTGTAACGGACTTGAATTTTCTCCAACTTCTCTTATAATGCTTGGTGAATCAACTAGATCCACTGAATGAACTGTTGTGTTTTTCCCCTGTCATCACGTCCATTGGAGCCATCTTCCCTTCCAAAGACCGTATCAAGAGGGTCTTTTTGCAGGTAGCCAAAACATGTCTCAAATGGTGAACGATGCGTAGATGAGTGTATGCTCGATTGTAGGAATGTTGCACATATGGAAGATGCTCATCCCACAACTTAGGATGTTTCTCACAATAGCCTCGCAACAAGTGTACCACGGTGCAGTTTACAACCTTTGTCTGTCTGTCAGTGTGTGGATGGAATGTCGTGCTTCTTTTCAACTTGGTGTCCATCATCTTCCACGAGCTGGTCCAAAACTCTCTGAGAAAGTGAGAGTCCCAATATGACACAATCGATGTGGGCAACCCAAAATGGACCCAAACATGCAGAAAGAAAAGATAAGAAATCTTCTTTGCAGTGATATGCTTTTTACAAGGCATTAAAATGCACCTTACTAAAACAGTCAATGATGACATACAAATAGTCTTGACTTTTTCTAAACAAAGGCAAACCTCCTACAAAATCCATCGACACACTTTCCCATGGATGACTCAGAATAGAGAGTGGTGTATAGGGCTTGAGTTTTCTATTAAAGGGCTTTGAAACAGAACACATCACACAACCCTTTACATAGCGAGTCACAATGTTCTTCATATGAGGCCAAAAAAAAATCTTTGTACATGACACAAAGTTTTTTCAATGTCAAAATGACCAAACACAAGGGAGGTGTGGGCCTCCTGGATTACATGTACCCTTTTGTCCTATCAGTATGCATAATTTGCCAAGGTGATATAACAGTTTCCCTTGCAAGTGATAGTTGTTCACCTATGAACCATGGGTTAGTTTTTCATAAATCTCCTTAAAGTCATCATCGTTAGCATATTGTTCAGCATAAATTTCAAAAGATAATGAAGCATTATGCAAAATAATAAAATTAGAAATAGGAGGGCAGGATAGCATATCAGCCACTTTGTTGCTAGTGCCCTTCTTATACTTTATTACTAGATGAAACTGTTGAAGAAAACCCATCCACCTGAAATGACGAGATTGCTGCAACTTGGTTTATGACTGAAGATACTGCAAGGGCTGATAATCTATATGGATGATGGTCTCCTTTCCGATTAGGTATTGTTTCCATTTTTCCACACTCTGGACCAAGCCATATAACTCCTTGTCATTAGTGAGATATTTTATCACAGCCTGAGAGAACTTCTCTGAATGGTAACATATCGACTTATTTTGTTGCATTAGTATAGCTCCCATGGCATATCCATTGGCGTCTATTTCGATCTCGAATGGCTATTGGAGATTTGGTAAGGCCAAGACTGGTGTGGTGCTGATCTTTTCTTGCAATGTTTCGAAGGACTTCTGCTGCTTTCCTCCCCATTGAAAGACTTGCTTTACACTTGTCAATGCGTGTAAAGGTGGTGTTGGGTCCCTATAATACTAGTGATTACCCCATTACTATTGTATTTATACCCCTTATTAATATTGTTGTGCCCCTATTGCCCCCATATTGTTATTACTATGCCCCATAGAATCCCTCTATTGTTATTTTTGTGGCTTTATATTATTATTGTTAGGTCGGCTGGGTTATATTGTGACTCCTTAGACTCCTATATACAGAAAGGAGGTTTTGTCATTTGAATCATCCAAGAATTGTTCATTTATGTAATGTAAAGGAGGTTTCCCCCTCGAAGAGGCTGAATCCTAAGGCGTTGATCTATCTTTTCTATCTTTTCTTGAGCTGGTTTCATAACATTTGGTAACAGAGCTTTGGATTCTAGGGTTTCGCTGCTCCAAATAGGTCATCGTGGCATTTTCACTATAACTCTTTTTCTGCAACGTTTCGTAAGCTATAAAAAAAAACCATTTGAGAAGACATTGCGCTGAATCTTGGGTCCAAATTTCAGAGCTTTTTGCACTATATTTGTAGAGATATGATTTGAGGAAGTTGGTCTTTTTGCAGACTCCTGAATTACATTCCAAATAGGTGACCTGGGGAAAATCATCATAACTTTTTCCTTGAGCATTGGATTGAAATTTCGTAAGAAGGTGTAGAAAGAGGACAGACTATAGTTTCTTGTATATATTTTTCAGAGCCAAAGGATGAAACAGTGACTCATGGCACGTCGTACAAGTTCGCTCTACTGAACTAGTCTATAATCAGGTCACTGTGGGAGATTTCGCATAACTCTTCCTTGGAGAATCCAAATTGGATCAGACTGGTGGCATTGGAAAGAGGACATAGAGGGCTACCACAGGTTGCAATTTCAGAATTGGATGATCTGAAAATACAGAGATACATCAGAGGCAATATCGAGCTCCTACAAAGTGAAAAAAAGGTGTGTAGATTCTTTTAAATTTTTTGCTTAAGAGTGGTTTGAAAATTTATTTTGAAGGAATTCAAAGGGCTAATAGAGAATTATTATCGATAACTGATGCCCCGAGGAAAGAAAATGCAAACACCTAGTAAGGAACCTGAAAGCTCTAGCATGACTCATGAAGAAGAAGAAGAAATGCTATATGATATATCAAAATTACAAGAACAAGTGCAACAAGTGTCACTTTCACAAAAAGCAACAAAATCTAAGATGGATGGTTTAAGGAAAAATGTAGAAGCTAAGATGGATGGTTTAAAGAAAGGTGTAGAAGCTAAGATGGATTGTTTAAAGAAAGGCGTAGAAGCTAAGATGGATGGCATGGAAGCTAAGGTGAATGGCATGGACACTAAAATTGATGGCATGGATGATAAGATGGAAGAATTGAAGATAAATAAGAATAAGTTGCTACAAGAAATGGTCACTAGTGGTGAAAGGGTACTAAAGAAACTCATGATGAGAACAAAAGAAATGTTAATCATGATTCCATAGACTCTAATGTTGGATAGAAGACTCACCATATTCCAAAATTCGATATGAGGAAGTTTGATGGCAAGGATCCCGCCACATGGATATTACAGATGGAGCAATTCTTCGATCTCAATAATGTGCAAAACACACAAAAGGTACGTATGGAAACTTTATATTTGGAACCAAATCAGTTTGTATGGTATCAATGGCTTTGCTCTCGTAAACAATTTATCACTTGGGCAATTTTTACGGAAGAATTGATAGCACATTATGAGGATACAAAAAGCAACACTTTTTTTAGCCAATTGATAAGTCTCAAACAAAAGGGTTCAATAATGGAGCACATTGAGGAGTTCCAAAAATTGAACATAAGGGTAAAAGATATTCCAGAGGAGCATAGGATTGATGTGTTCATAGGGTCTTTAAAGGATAATATCCAACATGATGTTCGCCTTTGGGAACCTGATTCATTAGAGAAGGCATTCAGGTTAGCAAGAAAAATGGAAAGCAAAATTATGGCAACCAGGAAGCATACCACTCACAACTATAAAGACGGAAGTGTTTTTGCCCCTAGTCTTCCACAACCTATAAGGTTGACACCACAACAATTGGAAGAAAAAAGAGCAAAAGGGCTTTGTTACAGTTGTGATAGCAAATACACTAAAGGTCATAAGTGTGCTGAGAAGAAATTATTCTACATAGATTGTGAAGAGGAAGAAGAAAAGGAGCAAGAAAGGTCAAAAGAAGAGGATATACTCCAGGAACAAAGCCTAGATGAAGAAAAAAAAATCCGACCATATCTTGTAATGCATTGGCGGGAATTACCACTCCTCAAACCATCAAGATAGAAGGACAAATCAAGAAGAAAAAGGTAATAGTGTTGATTGATTCAGGAAGCACCCACAATTTTATTCATTGTAAGGTAGCAAAAGAATTGAATTGCTTCCTATATCCAGCACCAGAGTGTCAAGTGATGATTGCAAATGGAGGAACAATAAATTGCTCTGGAAAGTGCCATAATATCAAGCTATCCATGGGAGAATATGTATTGACTAGCCCAATGCTTTCCATTCCAATGGGAGGTGCTGATGTTGTACTAGGAGTCCAATGGCTACAATCCTTGGGTACAATAGCTTTTAATTTTCAAGAACTTTTCATCAAATTTTCTACTGAAGGAAAGGAAGTTGAATTAAGGGGTATTGCAGGGAAACCAGGAAAGATAATCAGCTCTAATGGTATGACAAAGCTTCTAAAAAAGGAGCAAAGAGGTGTAATTGCACAATTATGTTCGCTAGATGTTTCCACATCGGAATCATCTATTTCTCCAGATCTCCAAAAAGTCCTGGACAATCATTCCAAGGTATTTGAGACTCCCAAGGTCTCCCACCTATGCGTGATCATGATCATGCTATTCATCTGATTCCAGGAAGTGTTCCTCCAAACATCAGGCCGTACAGATATCCCTATGTCCAAAAGAGTGAAATTGAACGTATGGTTGCAGAAATGCTAGAGGCTGGTATAATTCAACCGAGTCAAAGTTCTTTCTCTGCTCCAGTAGTATTGGTGCACAAGAAGGATGGATCATGGCGCATGTGTCCGAATTATAGGGAGCTCAACAAGCTCACTATTAAAGATAAGTTCCCCATTCCTGTCATTGATGAATTACTGGATGAATTGCATGGATCAATTTACTTCACCAAGTTGGATCTTCGTTCAGGATATCATCAAATCAGAATGAAGACTGAAGACATTCCAAAAACAGCATTTAGAACTCATGAGGGTCATTATGAATTTTTGGTCATGCCTTTTGGCCTTACCAATGCACCTTCAACATTTCAAGGTTTGATGAATTCAATTTTCAAACCATTCCTTAGAAAATTTGTGTTAGTATTTTTTGATGATATACTAATCTACAGCAAGTCTTGGAAGGATCATGTTGAACATGTTGACAGGGTGCTACAACTATTGGAGGAGAAACAATTATATGCAAAAAGATCCAAATGTTTCTTTGGAGTCCAAGAGGTGGAATATCTGGGTCATATTGTATCTCATGAAGGAGTTAAGGTAGACCCTAGCAAAATTAAAGCCATTAAGGAATGGAAAATCCCCACATCCATAAAGCATCTGCGAGGATTTCTCGGGTTGACAGGGTATTATCGCAAGTTTGTTAAGAATTATGGGAGAATAGCAGCACCTCTAACAACATTATTGAAGAAAGATGCATTTTCATGGACTCCGGAAGCAACAAAGGCCTTTGAACATCTTAAAGAGGCAATGTGCCAAGCACCGGTCTTAGCTACACCGGACTTCACAAAAACCTTTATTGTGGAATGTGATGCTTCAGGAAATGGAATTGGTGCTGTTCTAATGCAAGATGAAAAACCCATTGCTTTTGAAAGTCGTCCAATCAAGGGAAAGTTTTTAAGCAAAGCTATTTATGAGAAGGAAATGTTGGCAATACTCCATGCACTTAAGAAATGGCGACCCTACCTAATGGGAAGACACTTCAAGGTAAAAACGGATCATGATAGCCTTAAATACTTTTTAGAACAAAGATTATCCTCTGAAGAGCAACAAAAGTGGGTCACAAAGATGTTGGGTTATGACTTTGAAATCATCTACAAAAAAGGGAAGCAAAATGTGGTGGCAGATGCACTCTCAAGAAAGGATGAGGATGTGGAAGCATTGTTGTGTGCCATTTCTATTATCCAACCAGATTGGATAAACGAAGCAAGGGAGGAATGGAAGAATGACGAAGAAGTGTGGGCACTTATTCAAAAGTTACAACAAGATTCCAGTACGTCTGATACATTTAGCTGGCAAAATGATTCGTTATGGTACAAAGATCGCTTATACCTCTGTAAGAATTCCCAGCTAAAACAAAAGATTCTTATGGAATTGCACACTTCTCCCTTAGGAGGGCACTCAGGATTTTTAAAAACTTACCACAGGGTTAAGAAGGAATTTTTTTGGGATGGCCTTAAATCAGATATTCAAAAGTTTTTGGCGGAATGTTTGGTTTGCCAACAAAATAAAGTTGAAACAATTAAGACACCGGGTCTATTACAACCTTTATCCATTCCAAGCCAATGTTGGGAGGAGGTTTCAATGGATTTTATCACAGGTTTACCCAAGTCTGAGGGAAAGAGTGTCATCATGGTGGTAGTTGACAGACTTACCAAGTATGCACACTTTTGTGCATTATCACATCCATTTAAAGCCAGTACAGTTTCTACTGCATTTATGGAAACAATTCAAAAGCTACATGGAAACCCAAAGATTATTGTAAGTGACAGAGATCCCATTTTCACTGGAAATTTTTGGACAGAATTATTTTCTTGTCTTGGTACTCAGTTAGCTCATAGCTCATCTTATCATCCTCAATCTGATGGGAAAACTGAGATAGTAAACAAATGTTTGGAAGGATATCTTCGTTGCTTTGTATCTGATAAACAGACACAATGGGTCAAATGGTTGCCTCTGGCTGAATGGTGGTATAACACTTCCTTCCATACAAAAACAAAAATGACCCCATTTATGGCACTTTATGGGTATCAACCACCATCCATCACATCATATTTAAGAGAAAATTCTAAGGTTCAGGTAGTGGAACATCACATCGAACATCAAAAACAAGTCCTCCAACTCTTAAAGGATAACCTCGTGTTGGCACAGAATAGAATGAAACAACAGGTAGATCAACATCGCAGTGAAAGAAGTTTTGATGTAGGTGATTGGGTATTCCTATGGCTACAACCATATAAGAAAATGTCCCTCAAGCAAGCTAAGAAGGATAATAATTTAACACCAAAGTATTATGGTCCGTACAAGGTGTTGCAAAAGATTGGTACTATGGCATACAAATTGGAGCTTCCTGCAGCTTCTCGATTGCACCTAGTTTTCCATGTTTCATGTTTAAAGAAGGTTATAGGCGACAAGCTCCCAGTTCAAACAATATTGCCAGAACTTGACGAGGAAGGAAAAATTATATTGGAACCGGAAGCAGTCACAGAAACAAGAACTCGACAGCTACGAAATCGATCAATTTTGGAGTATCTTATCAAGTGGAAGAACTTATCCGCTGAAGATTCCACATGGGAGGATGAGAATTTTATGCAGAAGTATCTAGAACTACTCAAGCGTTGAGGACAACACTTTTTTGAAGGAGAGGGGCATGTTGGGTCCCTATAATACTAGTGATTACCCCATTACTATTGTAGTTATAGCCCTTATTAATATTGTTGTGCCCCTATTGCCCCCATATTGTTATTACTGTGCCCCATAGAATCCCTCTATTGTTATTTTTGTGGCTTTATATTATTATTGTTAGGTCAGCTGGGTTATATTGTGACTCCTTAGACTCCTATATATAGAAAGGAGGTTTTGTCATTTGAATCATCCAAGAATTGTTCATTTATGTAATGTAAAGGAGGTTTCCCCCTCGAAGAGGTTGAATTCTAAGGCGTTGATCTATCTTTTCCATCTTTTCTTGAGCTGGTTTCATAACAGGTGCTGCAATAATAGAGAAATTGGCAATAAATCTCCTCCAATATTGTACTACACCCAAAAAGTTGTGAACCTTGGTTACACTAGTAGGCTTAGGCCAATTTACAATTGCTTCAACTTTAGAAGGATCAATTTTTAGCTGACCATGACCAACAATATGACCTAGGTAAACCAAAGAGGTTTTCCGAAACTCACACTTTGACAATTTTACATAGAGTTTTTCATTTTTCAATACATCAAACACTTTCTTCACATGACATACAAGTTCATTCCAACTTTTACTAAAGACAAGGATATCAACTAGATATAAAAGAACAAATTCATCAATTAAAGGCCCAAATAGATCATTCATGACCCTCATGAAAGTGGCTGGAGTGATGCAAGGTCTGAATGGCATCGTCATCCATTCGAACAACCCCTATTTGGTATTGAAGGCAGTTTTCCACACATCCTGCTCTACAATTCGGACCTGGTGATAACCACTACACAAATCCAATTTGGTGAAATAGTTAGCATTCTTTAACTAATCTAATAAGTCATCAATGCAGGGAAGAGGGTAGCAATTTTTCACCATGATTTTGTTTAGTGATCGATAATCCATGCACATCCTCCATGTGCCATCTTTCTTTGGCACTAAGACAATTGGTGAGCCACATGGAGAAGTGCTCAGTTTGATGACCCCTTGGTTCAATAGTTCCTGCACCTACTTTTTGATCTCCTCCATCTCAATGGTAGACATCCTTTAAATGAAAATATTCAGTAAAGGAGTGTCATGCTACAAATGGATCTCATGTTGGATTTCCCTCTTTGGAGGTAATCGCTTTGGTTCCTGAAACATCTCATCATAGTTAGAAATTAATTCACATAATTCCTTTTTATGCACATGATCACAACCCTGGAAAGCATCAAATAATTCTGCATCTTTCCCCTTACAATCATAAGCATGCAACCCTTACTGGAATTCACCAACCTCTCCATTTGTCCTGCACTTACAAGGCTGGCATTGATTTTAGTTTGATGAGCCCTTACAATATATTCTACCCCATCTTTTCTGATTTGGTATTTTTTTCATGACAGAAGAAGATTGATTTTCTATCATATAGATATGGACTCCCTAACATAATGCCACATATATCCAATGGTATTACATCAAGTTTTACCTCATCCACTAACTTAGAAGAAATCACAAATTTAACCTTACACTGCTTAGTTACACTCAATTTTGCTTTATCATGTATCCATCCAAGTGGGTAAGGTTTTGGATGTGGTTTGGTTTCCAAGCCTAGCTTCTTTACCAAGGACTCTGAAATTAAGTTTGCTTGGGATCCAGTATCAAATAGAGTTTCCACTTTTGTATGATTTATGATAACTCTAATAGGAAATAGCTCAATTCTCTTTTGTTCATTAGCAAGAGACTCATCTATTGAACTAGTGTCTTCATGTGATTTAGAATTAACATGAGGTGTAAGAGTACCTTTTGTTCTTGCTGCTGTGATCAATGCTTCATCTCTCGAATCAAATCTAAGGTTTTGCTACACAGTTGCCACTGTCTTCTGCTTTCATTTTCCTCCTATTGACGCAGCGAATTTTTGCTATTGCCAACAAGGGGAACTAACCCGATCGCAGGCCCCGATTAGATTTGCTTTCGTTTGGAGTGGCTAGTTCCAACGGGTTTTAAAGGATCCCGTAAACTGTTATAGGTGTTGAAAGATTGCTCCCCGGAGGAAGACTTCAATTAAATCAACAAAAGAAATAGCTAACCTATATGTATTAAGTCCTATCTATACTAATTATACCTACTTATACTAATCTTAACTATTCTAATCTATCCTATAGGAGCATAATAAAAGAGATTAAACATCATATATAGATTCCAAGTCCAAATGAATCAATTATTGAGTTCACAGATGAACAAGGTTGTATTAAATCTTAATTGCAATCTAATTATTCATACAAGGATCCACATTCATGTTCCTACAAATAAACTTGCAACTGATGTTTAATATAGTTTCGAATCGGGGACCACTCATGAGTTAACCATGATAAAGAATTACATTCAAATAACCAAGACTAGTCATAAGCTGTATCGTTATCAATCTGCACAAAACAAAACACATTTATATTTATGCTAGGAACAACACCCTGATTGTAAACACATGAAAGAAGAGGAAAATAAATCTGAAAAAGGCTCCTTCTTAACCAAAACATTCTTCTTTATTAGCACAATAAATCAAAAGTTGTTCTGCCCAAAAAAAAGTCCTCTACCCATCTTCAGAGGTAATACTTATGCAGAAAAGACTGACCCTCCATCTTCCCCCCCCCGACTTTCCACCTTCCTGCTCTTTTCCATATACACATTAAAATATACAAACGTAGAATCGATCGGTGAAATGGCTGACACATAGAGGGAATATCTGTTGGAGTGCTTCATTTCCTGGGGAAATGAATAGATCTTGATTAAAAGAGAATGCTTGCGCGTTATCTCTTCACACTTGTATTGAGTGGATGTTATTCCCTATTATTTCCTGAAAGAAACTGAAGACGCTATGCTCATCATCCCACATTTGGCATGATCGAAGGTGTGTTTGGAGGTAATAACATCTTGATCAATCAACGTTGTCATGAGTGCTTCCTCTTGACATAGAGCTTACCTCCATTATGCACTATGGCAGTTTGTATGCCTTTCTTGCAGAGTATGTCTTTGCAATATCAACATCGGTGGTGCAGAAGTGTCGTCTTGATATAAATCGCATTTATCTGTTACCGGGTCCACTCAAACTCGCCTTTCTTCTCTTGGTACTCACCTGTAGAAATAGTTCATATTAGCTATGATTATGAGAAATATGACAAACATGCCCACAAACAAACCTTGCATTCAGTCACAATTTCAGTTTAATCTCACAACACAGAGCAACTATAATTATTAAACCACTAAACCTTTTGTAACATGTATTCTCGTTGCCCATAATATTCATTTTTATTCAAGAATTGCTTGACAATGCTTCAAAAGTGTACCATTCACTCTATCAGATTTCCTTTTAAAAACCCAAACCACAACACTTTATCAGAACACATGGGAATACACGGGAAAACTTGCAGCTGAACCATAAGGCCAGACTTCAAATACTATACACCCAGATCTATAATTATCGTCAGGTCTGCTCATTGCCCCTTCACATATCACATGTCACTTCACTTTCTCCAACTGCCAATTGCGATTTGCGACTGGCCAGACTCGAAAATATATGCGCTACGGTTAATAATTCCGGTAGGGCTACCATATCACATCACACTTTATGTATAAACACTGAACTCTACCGATTGTGATTTGCGATTGGGGAAGCGGACCTGAAAAATATATGTGTTATGTTTAATAATCCCGGTGGGTCTGCTGTATTGTGGTGCACCTTATGTATCAGTGTTTAAAGTGCCGATTGCAATATCCGATCCGATCGGAGACTTGATAGCATCACAGTAACTCATGGGAGATAGACCTTAGCCCTTTACGAATGCGAAAAGCGATATGCAATGGAGGAGTGGTTAAGCGATTGCGATAAGTGATGAAGGCATGCATCGAGAGATGTGTAAAGACCAAGGAAGCACGAAAAGGGCAAGTTATGCATATTTGTATAGTATTTCTATTATCAAAGCATTGATATAGAAATAAGGACGCGATAGAAGGTTTTGAGGTTTGAGTCCATATACACCCATAGTAAAGAGTGGGGGTTGGTTATATGTGTGGGCATAGAGCACCATGAAGGTTTATGAGGATTGAACAAGTCCCGATGAAGGATATGAATGAAGGGCTATACTGGGTTATAAATGAATCATGCCATAGAGATTTATTTAGGGGGTCTTAACCATTAAGAATTGAAGATTTGACTCGGTAGAGAGTTAAAATCCTTGGGATAAAAACAGATCATTTGGAGAGTTATCATTCGGAGAAATGAAAGATCAAACTTCTAGGGGACCCATTCAACTTTGCTACCAAAGAAAGTTTTAATAGGGTGGTGGTTGTGGCCACAACAAATGGCGAACCACTGGGCGAACCAATTAAAATCCTTGGGATAAAAACAGATCATTTGGAGAGTTATCATTCGGAGAAATGAAAGATCAAACTTCTAGGGGACACATTCAACCTTGCTACCAAAGAAAGTTTTAATAGGGTGGTGGTTGTGGCCACAACAAATGGCGAACCACTGGGCGAACTAGTTATCTCTGTTACCAAATAAACTTTGGATCAGTAGAACATCAGGGTTTTAAGATAAACTTGAAATGCAAACTGTATAGATGGATAGACATGAGTTCCACTTCAGCGTTAATAACTTTAAGTGGGATAAAGACAAATAGCTTCTACTTACTGATAGGGTTTTGACAGGCATTCTCCAATGGTTGTATTATGGGATTTATTAACCTTCCTTTACCTGTTTTCTACTTTCAAAATCCTTTTGGGGCCATCACCGGTCTGTCAATACCTATTTAGGTGTGTACCTCAACTCTTTATCGCTCATCAAACTTGATGTAGATATGTTTATCTGCACTTTATGTAAGAATTGTAGTAATATATTTTCGTATGATTGAATGGGCTACAGTCATGGATCATGCCATATTTTTAAACTGCTTAAGTAAAGTTGGGCTTGCTATGTCAATCAGTACTCTGAGTCTAGCAACAGTCCCTACTCCAACCAGCTTCCCAAACAACCTGTCCTTCCAGATTTGCACAAGGACTCAACATTTCATTTTCTTTTACATGAGTCCTTCCAGTTTCAAGCACAAGGACTAGAGCACAATTAGATTTGCCACAGGATATACAACAACAAGCTTAGCCCATGAGAGGAGGTTTCCTTATAGATGACAGATATTGGAAATTTTAGTGTGGTGGATGGAACCAATGGAGAATGACTGCAAACCTCATAGACAAGTATAGGCTAGGTCTAGATGGGATTTTAAAAATGTAGCATTCCGCCATGCCAGTCCAGCTCTGGTTACATATTCTTCGTTTTATAAAGATGCCCCTACATGCTCCAAGTATCTAGGTTATCAACAGATCCTACCTAGTTCCCAATAGATGCCAATGAGTGGCTTTGATTTGAATTTCAACACTAATTTTCCAGTTCTCATAGGCTCATTGAAAGTTTGCTTGATTTGCAAGGTAACGATGAATTTAGGATTGGCAGACTCATCAATAGGTTACTAAGGGAGGAAAAAGGCTGATGGTGGGGAATGAGGGCAATCTAAAGAGAGTTATAAAGGTGAAAATGAGACTAAAGGATCGAAATCAATTGGCTGAAAAAGACTGAAATTCAAAACAGAAGGAAAATAAACTTGGCGGAAAAACAAGAATGGAAGGGATGAAAATATAACTTAAGCTAACAGTAAAAATAAAATGATTCCTAACCTACTCGAGAGTTAACCACCATGTGGTGGCTACTGGAAGTATCTCTTTAGATGTTGGCCATTAACAGGGAGTTTTTCAGTTTCTCCCTATAAAGTTTTCAATATGTAAGTTCCCTGACCAATTTTTTCCTCAACTTGGAATGGGCCCAGCCATAAGTGTTGGAATTTCGTGTGCTTACCTTTTGGCTCACTCAACTTGTCCCATTTCAAGACTAGCTCTCCTACTTGGTAATCTTTATCTCCTTCCAGATGGCGATCAAACCATCTCTTCACAATCATTTGGTGATTTCTAAATTTATTTATGGCTTTATCTCTCAATTCCTCCAACCTCACCAATTGGTTGATCCTTTTTTGAAGTAAGTCTGAAGGGGTCCCTCTCGAAGCTTGGGAGAGTTGTAGATAGGGTAGGGTAACGTTAGGAGGCAAGATGGCTTCATGTCCATAGATGAGGAAGTATGGGAGTTTACTAATGCTACTTTTGGGGTGACCCTATCTGCCCAAAGGGCGTTTGTTAGAGCATTGTGCCAGTTCCTCTAGTTTTCGGCGATAGATTTATGGATTATGCGGATGAGGTTTTTATTTGTGGACCTTGCAACTCCATTTCCCTGGGGGTAATAATTTGATGTATGCCTTATGCGAATTGATTTATCGATAGAAAATTCAATCAATTTTAGTGATGAAAAGTAAGAGGAATTATCAAATATGAGAGCAACAGGAATGCCAAACCTGTTGATAATAAATTTCTCAGTAAAAGATATTACCTGTTCTTCATTAACCTTCCGAAGTGGGATGGATTTGGTCCATCTAGTGAAGTAGTTTGTTGCCGTGAGTATATACTTATGCTGTTGTGAAGAGTTCAGAGTGATCTCACCTATGACATCTAGGCCCCATTATTGGAATGGGTGATAAATCATAACGGGCCTGAGGGGAACGGCTGGATTTCTTTCTTGTCCTACGGCAGTTTGACATACCTTGCATTTCTGAGCGTAGGCATGCGAGTCTCTGAACACTGTGGGCCAATAATATCCAGCTCTTAATATTTTGTGAGCAGTGGTCTCTCCTCCATAGTGACCACCTGCTGGGCCGTCGTGCATTTCTTTCAAGACATGATCAGCATCATCCTTTTCCAAACACCTCAGCCAAACTCCATCATAATTTTTTCTGTATAATGTGTCATTGGCCAAGTGATACTGATTAGATTTCAATCTGAGCGCTCTCCTTCGTGATGCATCCATGTGCTCAAGACATGATCCCCATGTTAAATAAAAGCATATGTTGTAATACCACGACTCAGGGTCCAAAGGGACTTCTGATGTTTTGTACTCACACATCAGCATCTCATTAATCCATAGGGGCTCCTCCCTGAATTCTACTTATGCATTATGTATGCTCTGCACTTCTAGTTCTTTGGACTCCCCTTCTTTATCCACCAAGGCTTCTACCGTGAGCTCACACAATCCCTGCCCTTGAACTATCTTCACCGGCTTAATCTCGAGGTCATATTCTTGAAGGGTGGTTATCTAATTCCTTCTCCATTCACCCATTTCTTTCTGCATGAAGAGGGCTCTTACAGCAGGGTGGGGAACGATTAATATAGTCTTGTCCTTTAATAAATAAGGGCAAAAATGTTTTACGGCTTTAAAAACCACAAAATCTTGTTTCTCCATGTCTGCGTAGTTTAGTTTTGCTCCTTGAAGATTAGAGCTCATATAAGAAATAGGGACCTCGTTGCCATCATCATTTTTTTGGGTGAGGATTGCATCATATGAAACATTAGAAGTGAAAGTGTACAAGAATAATTCCTTGTCGAAATTGGGGCTAACCAATGCAGGAGCTTCTACGATGGCCTCCTTAATTCACTGAAACGATTTCTTAGCTTCATCACTCCACCTATACACAACGTCTTTCTTCATCATTAGCTGCATGGGATGCACTATTTCTGCGAAACCTGAAATGAATTTCCTAACGAAATTAATTTTCCTAAAGAAAGATTGCATTGCCCTTTTATTTGTAGGGCGTTGTATTCTCATGATGGTCTCTATTCTTTCAGGATCAATAACAATCCCTTCTTTAGAGAGGATATGACCCAGTAGTTTCCCTTCTGTAACTACGAAGACACTCTTCTTGGGATTCAACGATATTCTGTATCTTCAGCATCTTTCGAAAATCTGTTTCAGGTGATAAATATGATCCCTTTTGCGATACGAATACACAATAATGTCATCCATGTACACTACTATTGATCTGTTAATCAATCCTTGGAAAGCTATGTCCATAGCTCTCTGAAATGTGGCGCCCACATTAATAAGTCCAAACGACATTTTACGGTATGCGTAAGTGCCCCATTTAGTGTTGAAGGTTGTCTTAAGCTGATCTCCATTCGGTACCAAGACTTGATTATATCCTAAAAAACCATCCAATAGGGACAACATTTCAAACCAAGAAACACACTGAAGAATGTGTTCCATCGAAGGGACAAGATAGTTATCTTTCTGCAATGCTTTGTTCAGGTTTCTAAAATCGATACATAACCTGATGTCTCCATTTTTATTTCTTACTGGCATGAGATTGGCTACCCAACGGGTGTGCCTAATAGGAAAAATGATTTTGGCATCCAACATTTTTTTTAATTCTTTCTTCACCAACGGTTCCAGGCTTGGATGCATCTTGCGAAGCTTTTGTTGGTATGGCCTAACATCCTTCTCCAATAGAATCACATGTTGCATAACCTGGTATTGATGTTTTTTAAGTCACCATATGTCCATGCAAAGACGTCCTTGTACTCTTTAAACAACTTAACAAATTCAGCCTCTTCTCATGGAGAGCATCCCAGGCCCAAATTAACAATTTTTGGGTCTTCTTTGGTTCCAAGGTTGACCGATTCATACTTCATGGATAAGCTATGCATTTTATAGTTAGTTGGCTTCTTAAATTTATCATGCAGGTCATACAAGTGCTCCATCTTGACAACTAACTTGGGAATTATATTGAGCTACTCTTTTTCCTCATCTTCACTCCCATTCATAAGCTTGTCATGCTCTTTTTCATCAATGACTGTGTTTTTGAATGTTTTTTCGCCATGCAAGAACTCAAGGATTTACTCATCACCTTCGAACCCCTGCCAATTCGAGATGTTTTCAGGCATAGATGGTTTGAAAATCAATTCAACATAACATTTATTCTTGTTTAGTCTAATATCAGGCAAAAGTTTCGCAGCCATACCAGCCATCAGATCGACATCTTGGTTTTTCCCTCGAGGTATGTATGTGATATTAAAAGAATCAAAATTGTAAATTAAGCTCCATACCTCATGTTGGTATCTTACCAGGTGTGGCAAATTGCAGCGTATCCTTTTCCTTACCTGGTCCACAATTATGTGTGAGTCACCAAAAACTTTAATATTTTTTACCTTCATATCAATGGCTTTTTTGAGGCCCTGCAGCAAGCCTTTGTATTCTATCGTGTTGTTGGTGCACGCGAGCTCCAACCGGCTGGCCATCAGATGTTGGTTCCCTTGTCGGTCAATGAGAATTCTCCTAGCACCTGCACCTTCAAGGTAGTTAGAGCCATCAAAGTAAAGTGTCCAGAAAATAGAATCTAATGTTACATTAAATGAACTACTTCCTAAGAAATTGGGTCTATCATCTACTATATTATAGGATGGCTCATCAGTTGGACTATGGGGGAGAGCTTCCAATTGTGTGTTTGTCACAGTTTCTTCAACTATCTCTGCATGGAATTCTCTGAAACAGGTTTCAATGGCACAAACGTCGAAACAATAATTCCCAAGGATAGAGTTGGTAAACATTACAGTTTCATTGGGGCCATTTAGCTTTGTCACCACATACTTCATGTATCTTTCTCGATCAACTCTCAGCATATTACCTTTTCCCTTCTGTGGCTGCAAGAGATGGGACCAATCAGTTGAGAAATATCCATTCAGTTTTGCTGACTAGTCCCTACTAAGCAGCATTCCATAAGCCTCACGTATGTCGACTACCACTATTTCAATGACTTGTGTGTACTGTGGTTTGGTAGCCATTTGAATCAACACATCTTTCAATTCCCCAATTACTTTCACATTCGTTCTGTCCAATTGCATAATTTGAGTTCCAATTTTCTTCAGTATCACATGAAGTCTTTTAGCAACAACATAAGGCATAACAGTGGACAAGGCACTGGAATCTACCAAGAAATTGTGTACGTTCATGTTGAAGATTTCAAATGTGATAAGGAAAGGTGGAGTCATGGATTTTTATTTCCTTCCTTTCATGGCCGCACTGACATCTTGGGGGGTTCAATTCATTTTTGACAGAGTGGATTCCATAGCTGACGGTCTTTGGGCTGTACTGGGGGTACTAATAGTTCTGGACACCGAATTATTGGTTTGGCTACTCGGAATGGTGGGAGATTTTCAATTCCGTTCATTCATAGCTTTCAAGAGCATATCCCTTTGCTGCATTAATTTTAGCAAATCGAAGTATGTGATATTAGCTCGAGATTTCTTAAGATCATCCACAATGTTGTAATCAATGTTCTAAACAGGGTAGGGCAGAGTAAACATACCAGTTTTGTCATTCTTAGGTGGGAGTTTACCATTTTTTAGTTGACTTCGTTGCAGTCGGATATGTATTATCTTTCTTTGGATAGTTTGCGACTGGAGTACTCTTAGAATCACCACTAGGTCTACCCTTCTCAACGGGAACTTTGGGACCAGACGCCTTCAAAGGGTGAACATATTTCTTTGTCTGGTCTACAGGCTTCATCGCCTGGAAGTGGTCCTTCACTTCATGTGTGGCTTTCATTAGTGTGGATTTCTGACGTACTATCTCCTCATTGTCATCGTTCTCATTTGTATAGAAATACCACAGTACATTGATTTGAGATTCCTCATCCAGGGGCTCTTCTACTTGGTATTCTTCCTCATTTTCTTGTTCTGGCTCTAGCTCCACTATAGGTTCTTCTTTGGTAAGGAGCGATCCGATAAGAGCCAGCTCTTTAGTATTTAAAATCCCTTCATTGGGTGAAGCAGGAAACACAAGTTGGCCATGACCACCTTCTATCTTGTTACGATAGAAAGGTTTGAAGGATTTTCTGTTGTTATAATCTCCTCCATTCCCATTTGTACTTTCTCCAGAGTTCCTTTTCATATCGATGACTGTGTTCATCAATTTCTTAATGATCTGATGCAAACCTTCCACATCTGTGGTATCCTTTTCTTTGATCTCAGCCACTTTATTATCACTCCCACTATTCTTCTTAGATAATTGAGAGGCTTTCTTTTCTTCGGTTGTATGATTACATGTTGTGAGACTGATCATTTCATTCTCAACTTTTACTGCTTCATCGATAACACCCTATAAGGTTTGTGCGTTACTCCTTTTGACCCACATTGCAGTAGGGATAGGGAGAGCAGTGATGTAGAATTCCATGACCACCTCATTAGTAGGTCTAGTGTTAGCCAGGATTCCGTTGAACAAATTGTTGAACCAGATGTTAAAATGCTTGACCTTCTCTTTGGTTTCCATTTTCAAACGGGATAGTTCTAAAACTAAGGCCACATGTGTTTCGTCATCGCTAAACTTGTCTAAAAAGGCTTGTTGAAAGGCACCCCATGAGGTGATCGATCATATTCTCAAGCTAAAGTACCATGTGGAGGCTGCACCAATCAGAGTAAAAGGGAACAAGCGACATACTACATCTTCATCGACTACCCCCAACATGCACACGGCCAGGAAGAAAGAGTGAATATGTTTATCAGCAGTCTCTCCCCACTCAGGTTCGAATTTAGGCAATACTCTTTTTGCATTCTTGGGTAAGGCATGTTGCTGCCCAGGTACCACTACGACATCGTGATCAAGCCAGGGAGGGAGTGCTACCAGAGGAGGCGGTAGAGGGAGATTCCCACCTAGAGGGGGGATGTTATCCATATTATGGATAGGGAGGTTCTAGTTGCATGTTTATTCGAGGTGTTCTTTGTTAGGATTTTTAAAATCAAGCCAGGGATTACCTTTAGAGGGGGAATCCTCAGGAATTTCTTCCCAAGGAGTGTTGATACTTTGCAAGGACTCTAGCACAATATCTTCAAGAGAAGGGGCTGCAAATGTCTCTTCACTTATGGTAAAGATCCTTGGCCTTCTTTTAGTTGTCAGAGGTAAAGAGTGAAATATGGGGAGCTGAGAGAGGGAATGAGCGTAAGCCTGAGTAAGTACTCTGACTGGTTGTTCCTGAGTGACAGGATACTCCCACAGTCTCTCTTCTTTGGGTGACCCAAACACGGGACTTAGAGGGATCTCTGCTTCTTCGAAATGAGGCTCTTCCAAATGTGTGGAAGGATCTTTTCGACCTTTACGATCCATACATTAATCTTTTTGAATCCATGTGCGACATTTATAGATGAAATCCTGAAAAGATGTGGACAGAGGTTTAGGCCCTCCTTCTAGCACCAATTTGTTGACACAGCAAATTTTCGCTGTGCCAATGAGGGAAACTAACTCGATTGCAGGCCCCGATTAGATCTGCTTTCATTTGGAGTGGCTAGTTCCAACAGGTTTTAAAGGATCCTGTAATTTATTATAAGTGTTGAAAGATTACTCCCCAAAGGAAGACTTCAATTAAATCAACAAAAGAAACAACTAACCTATATGTATTAAGTTCTATCTATACTAATTCTACCTACTTATACTAATCTTAACTATTCTAATCTATCCTACAAGAGCATAATAAAAGAGATTAAACATCATATATAGATTCCAAGTCCAAATGAATCAATTACTGAGTTCACATATGAACAAGGCTATATTAAAGCTTGATTGCAATCTAATTATTCATACAAGAATGCACATTCTTGTTCCTACAAATAAACTTGCAACTGATGTTTAATATAGTTTCGAATCGGGGACCGCTCATGAGTTAACCATGATAAAGAATTACATTCAAATAACCAAGACTAGTCATAAGATGTATTGTTATCAATCCACACAAAACAAAACACATTTATATTTATGCCAGAAACAACACCCTAATTCTAAACACATGAAAGAAGAGGAAAATAAATCTGAAAAGGGATCCTTCTTGACCAAAATAGTCTTCTTTATTAGCACAATAAATCAAAAGTTGTTCTACCCAAAAAAAATTCCTCTACCCATCTCCAGAGGTAATACTTATGCAGAAAAGACTGACCCTCCGTCTCCCCCCTAACTTTCCACCTTCCTGCTCTTTTCCATATACACATTAAAATATACTAATGTAGAATCGATCGATGAAACGACTGACACATAGAGGGAATATCTATTGGAGCGCTTCATTTCTTGGGGAAATGAATATATGTTGATTAAAAGAGAATGACTATGTGTTATCTCTTCGCACCTGTATTGAGCGGACATTATTTCCTATCATTTCCAGAAGGAAACTGAAGACACTGCGCTCGTCATCCCACATCTGGCATGATTGAAGGTGTGTTTGGAGGTAATAACATCTTGATGGATCAACGTTGTCATGAGTGATTCCTCTTGACATAGAGCGTGCCTCCATTATTCACTATGGTGGTTCATATCCCTTTCTCGTAGAGGATCTCTTTGCAATATTGACATTGGTGGTGCAGAGGTGTCGTCTTGATATAAATCGCATTTATCCGTTACCGGGTCCACTCGAACTCGCCTTTCTTCTCTTGGTCCTCGCCTACAGAAATAGTTCATATTAGCTATGATTATGAGAAATATGACAAACATGCCCACAAACAAACCTTGCATTCAATCACAGTTTCTATTTAATCTCACAATGTAGAGCAACTATAATTATTAAACCATTGAACCTGTTGTAACATGTATTCTCGTTGCCCATAATATTCATTTTTATTCAAGAATCACTTGACAATGTTTCAAAAGCAGACCATTCACTCTATCAGATTTCCTTTTAAAAGCCCGGACCACAACACTTTATCAGAACACATGGGAATACATGGGAAAACCCACAGCCGAACCATAAGGCCAGACTTAAAATACTATACACCCGGATCTATAATTATCATCAGGTCCGCTCATCGCCCCTTCGCATATCGCATGTCATTTCACTTTCTCTGACTACCGATTGCGATTTTCGACTGGCCGAAGCTGAAAATATATGCGCTGCTGTTAATAATTTTGGTGGGTCCACCATATTGCATCGCGCTTTATGTATAAACACTAAACTCTACTGATTGTGATTTGCGATTGGGGAAGCAGACCTAAAAAATATATGTGTTATGTTTAATAATCCCGATGGGTCCGGTGTATCGCAGTGCACCTTATGTATCAGTGTTGAAAGTGCCAATTGTGATATCCAATGCGATCGGAGACTTGATAGCATAGTAGTAACTCATGGGAGATAGATCTTAGCCCTTTACCAATGCGAAAATTGATATGCTATGGAGGAGTGGTCAAGTGATTGCGATAAGCGATGAAGGCATGCTTCAAGAGATGTGTAAAGACCGAGGAAGCATGAAAAGGGTAAGTTATCCATATTTGTATAGTATTTCTATTATCAAAGCATTGATATAGAAATAAGGATGTGACAGAATGTTTTGAGGGTTGAGTCCATATACACCCATAGTAAAGAGTGGGGTTGGTTATATGTGTGGGAATAGAGCACCATGAAGGTTTATGAGGATTGAACAAGTCCCGATGAAGGATATGAATGAAGGGCTGTTACAGGGAAAAGTGTCTATATAGAACTGCTCTATCCCACTAAGGTGTGACAGCTGCCTTAGAAACAAACAGAGAAAAACTACTTTTGTCTTTTCTTTATGAATTATAGATAGAGAGGAACAGAAAGACCAACCTCTGTCTTGCGCTAATCCTTTGATTCGATCCCTCTCTTCTTTGATAGTCCTCAGCTACCTGCTCCCTTGCACGCTCAGCTTCACAAAGTACCTGTAAGATCACAGAAGCATAGAACTATACAAAGACATGGATCTATATTCATAAACAATCTAGGATCAGATGTAAATTGACCATACAAATGTAACAAGCATCAATGATACAAAAGCATGGAGGAAAACTCAAATAGTTTTTATTGATAAACAAGAAAAGATCCAGGAGGAGTTACAACCAGTTGTTCCGACCCAACATCAACCTCCCAGCAAAGAAGCCCCTCTTCACCTCAAACAAAGCATAGATCACCCAACAATCTGATGTTTGTCTCAAAAAACCAACAACAATTCCTTACAATATGCAAAATTCCAGCCTCTAGATCTCTAGGATGAGGGATCCATATATAGATATCTGTAAGGGGGATGAGTCAGCTTGTGGTTTGATTAGTTTCTTCTCTCTAATAGTTATTTCTTCCACTTGGAGACTGAAGGCCTCTTACTCATCCTTGGTCGAATTCAGTGAGGCAAGTGTCACAGGAGAAGATTCTGGAAGCTTCCATTGTCTCTCCACCTCGCGGAATGACACTGCCATTTGTCATTTCTCGCCCATCGCACCCCACATAAGGGACTTTTGAAATGCAACGCACCCTCACAGTGTATTTAGGTGCAATGCAACGCACCTAGCCAGTGGAGCAACTGAAATGATCCTGTTTTGACCAATTCTGAGCATTTTCTCATGGAAAACTTCTGGGAGAAGCTGTAATCTGTTGAACTTGTTCCTTTAGGGGTTAGAACAACACTTTTAGGGACTTAGGAGCCCTTGGTTTATGGACATTTCATGCTTGTGGTTGCAGGGCACAAAAATGTCTATAACAGTTGCCCCCTAAAGTATGAGGCCGTTAACCTTTTGGTGTCGGGTGAAATGCTTTATTATGAGGATCTGAAGTTCTTTCAATGCTGGGAGGAGACCTGTAATAAGATACAATACAATACATTATCTTCATACTATTTTCATGATCTAGCTGAGGTGGGCATTCCCATGCTCAGCTTTATAAATTCATTTTCATGTACATAGGACAGACAACCGTCTGAGTGTAGACTAATGATTCTGATAGAGCCATCATCCTTTTGAGTGGATGATTAACTGTGCAGCAATGATGTACATTTAATGTCTTTATTTCCCTGAATATATATCGCAGCCCGGATGGATGGAACTAAATCTAGGGTCTTCAATCTCGTCTAATCTTCACTCGAAGTACAAGTCGATCCATGTGAGAAATGTTCTAAAGTCGAACATGGAAAGACATCGCTTGATTACTAGTCAATGATGTAAACTATTAACAAGCGCGAGAGGAATCACCAATAATGATAATGACCCTCAAGGTATTGCAGTACAATTCACTTGGTGTGAATAAAGGACTTGGCGTCGAACACCACGCAAATTCTTTCGGTCGAAGGCCATTGATGTAAACCTGTCGCCGGAAGTGAGAAACTTGCCAATGAGGCATGCAAGCTTCAAAGTACTAAATGGGGTGTTCCTAGACCAACTTCTTGGATAATGAGCTGATGTCGACAAGAAGTGATCTGTCACAGGAGGGCCTTAATGAATCCCACATCACTGACACGGAACGGAGCAAATGATTTTAATGGAGGTGAAAACGGTCTGGTGATATAAGGTTCAGGGTGGCGGTCATGAAAGAATGGAGTATAATGTATGGTAGTGGGTGAGACACAGGTCAATTCTCTGAATGACTTCTCTTGAACATATCAGTGACACTGATGTGATGGATTGGTAGCATTAACCCCAAATGTGGATGATATGGCATGACCATGGTGATGTGACCGGTGAATGAAACAACCCAATCCGACTCGGACACGGAGTGGAAGTGTCATGTTCAAGAGTGACTTGCTACCAATAAAGTTTCTTTGAGTTTTCTTCCCAATTTTCCCCAGTCATTGCTGACCAGTACCTCTTTATTTTTGTCAAGCTTGAGGAGGATAACATATGCTTGTTCTATAATTTGCCCTTCGAGCAAACCCATCGCTATGTTTTAACAAGCCTAGTGATAGTGAAACTCGTTCTCGTCTATAGACAAGTTTGTCGCTATTAATCTTTTTAACGAGTTTAACGACAAAGATAACTCGGTCCTTTTCAATTTTAGAGAGTCTGAAAAGGAACATAAAGGTAACTCCAAAATTCCTTTTTCGTCATCTAATCCCTTAAGTTCAAAAAAGTATAAAACAATACAAAAGGGATGAATTTTCGATACTTTTAATGAGCCGAAGAAAACAAGCGCTCGATCTTTTTGTGTAATAATCCCTTAGGTCCAAAAAGATTAAAATCTAGAGGAGGGATAGCACTTCCTGTCCCTTTAACGAGCTGGAAAGGCCAATGGCTCGGAAATCTTTTCATATTTTACGAGTCAGTTGAAAAGAGCTTAAAGGGGACTCGTCTTTTGAGGAATGAGTGATAACATGGGTAGCAGCTGATTCTAGGTAAGGTTTGGAATTTTCCAATCACGGCAGTGTCACAAGGATGGCTAGTGAGATCACTCTTCGCAGCTGTTCCTCAAAATGGGTAAACAATCAAATGGAGGTGAATGAACGGCCAATGAAAAAGTGGAGGTGATGGTGCAAACACGACCAAGGCTTTAATGGCTGAAGTACTACATTCACGATGGTTATTTACCGGGGAATAGTTCATTTTTTAACGAGCTTAAACGCCGGTGGAAACATTTGCTCATGTCTTATGTTTATTTTTTAACGAGCTTGAACTATGTGCTAAAACTGCTCGACTAATCTAGTCGTGTGATAAGAATGTCTCATATAAAACGGAAACTTTTAGAGTTTTGCCCCGCATCCTTTCTTTATGCAAGTTAGGAGACGACCAATCCTACGAGTTTAAAGGGTTAGAGGTCCTAAAAATTTAAAAAATAAATAGTCACTCTTTTGCTTGCACTCCAAAAGGTTTGCATGCCCCCAGGTATAAAACAGAGTTTCAAGGTTACCCCTTCTTTAGTCCATTAAAACATTTGTTTTACCGAGAGAGGCCTACCTCTTACAGGTTACCAAAGACTGTTCTACTTACGGCGTAAACAAAACACTTCTCTAGCGATGTCTACCGAGATAAACAAAGGTGAGCGACGATGCCCGCCAACTCACATAACTTTGACAAGAGGATCTTATTCCAGTCCAACTCCCTCTTCCAATCACGGACGGGAGTACGGAGGTCATATTCTCTCGCAGAAACCTACCCTATACCCGAAGTTTTCCTGCCGAAGCAGACCAGGGTGCATGCCCCCTGGGATTCAGTCATGTCCCCCCGAATCACTCGCGCTCATCGAGTGGACGGACTGGAGATTGAGACATTTCTTACGTGAAAAGACCATTTAGGGATGGTATATGACTATTTACTATGCGTGATCTGGGAAATGAAAGTTGGTCCACGAGCTTGACCACTCTTCCTTCGTGTGGAAAACACATTACTCCAAAGAGTGATGAGACAATGGCTCTCATGCAATAAATATAGTCTCGTCCAAGGAGTAGATTGTAATCTAGGGGTCCTTGAACTACCATCACGTTCATGTGAACGGTCTTCCCTCTCAATGTTACGGGAACATTGGGAAGGATCCCTAACGATCGACTAGTTCCTTTATCAAAGCCTGTCAGATTTCTCATCTCAGGCAAAAGCGATGGGGAACCAAGCGCTTTCCAAGTAGTTGAGGAAAGGATACTCATAGAAGCCCCCTCATCTATGATGGTACCAGCCATAACCATTCTATATATTTGAACAATAATTCGGAATGGTATACTAGCTGGTAAACGGGGTCTGCCTAGTTGATTCCAGTCGAAGGAGACAACTAGGTTGCTTGGAGGTGGGACCGAATAGACGGCCGGGTACGACTCTGACAAATTTCCTTCCTGCTGTAAAGGAATGGGTAAATTGCCCCCATGTTCGTTGGAGTCTGTGCTTATGAAAAGAATTTGGACGGTGTCATCCTTGTTCTCTTCAGTGAATATATCATCTGAAGATGGAGCCTCTGAAGGCAAGACCGGGTCAACTGCCGCCTCGACCTTTTGACTTTGGTCTGGTATGGATTCAGATGGTTTATCTTCAATGATAAATGCTTCAGCCGACCACCTGAGCTGGCTAGCCGGATTTTCAACTGGTGACGGACTCGGCAAGAGTTTTTTATATCCAGGAGGAAGTCGTGACGGTGAAACCGGATGATTGTCCAAAACTCTTTTAGCCTCGTCTAAGAAGGGACAACGGTGGACAGCATGATCACCTTCACACAGTTTACAAGGAAATCTATATTTTCCTTTTTGTCCTGGGGCTTCACTTTCACTAGTTGATGGTGTGTTTTCAACATGATCATCAGAGGTTGACGACACTGGGTTGTGCAAACGGGGAGACCAATCCCTTACGATCCGAGGGATGCAAGGACAATCTCTGTGATAGTGGTCTCCCTTGCAAATGACACATGGCGATTTAGGCCTGGTCGGTGCAGTGTGTGGATTTTCGTTAGATGACACTCATTTGCCCCCATTCGTTTTTGGCTCCTTCTTCTTCTTTTATTTCTTCTTCTTTTCCTTCTTCTCCTTAGATACTTGACTTTTGGCTTTACCAGCCCCATCAAGCAAAGAGGAAGGAGGGGAGGAAGAATTAGAGGAAGTAGAAGGTTGGTGGGTAACTCTGGACTCGTCTATTTGCTGATTCGATTGTTCAGGAATAGTGGTGTTCTGAATGACAAAGGTTGAGAAGAGCCATACAGGCAAACCAATTGTCAGTCCTGGAAGCGACAATGTGGCCATATGGGGTGCACCAACATCTCTCCAAGAGGAGAAGGGACTAGGATTTCCTCCAAGGGGAATTCCTTGGTTGGTGGACTCCATTTTCTCAACCCAAGATCAACATAGGAAAGGGGTAATGAATATTCCATTTAAAATAATTTTTAGACGCTTTGACACAACTTGTTTTTTCAATTTTTAAGAGTCGAGAAAAAACAAAAGATGACTCTAGTCTCCTTCGATTTTTAATGAGCCTGAAGTGACAAGTGCTCAGATGGACCTTTTCTGTTAAGGAGTCTAAAAAGGAATGAAAGGGACTGCTCTGGAAGTCTAGGTAGAGGGAGTACCAAACCAATCGCAAAACTGCAGAATACGTTTTATGGTACGGCAGTCAATCTTCCCGAATGCTGTGTTCAATGCATTGCGATCGATAGGGCGGCAGACACGGCTTCCTATGGATAAAGGATTTAAGCCTATAGGGGTCTCCCAAAATATACTCGACGGTACGTGGGAGCACAAGTCCGTACTGGCACTTATCGTCTCAAAGTGGAGGAATCACCCAACCATCAGTGAGAACAACAGTTACCAGGCTTTACGACGCCGGAATACGTCTCTAGCCTAGACCTCTAAATGTTGTGCGTTAAGTTCCAAAGCGTTGTTAGATTCATTGAATTTATTTTAAGTTGATCTTGCTTATGAAGTTTTCCTTTCGGGTTCACCACGAGATGTAGATGTAATTCCTAAAATGCAATCTAAGATGATAAACAAACTTTTTATCTCTTTTATGCAATGAAAATCCTAGCTACTAGGGAAAAGAAAGACATAATCTTTTCACAAAGAGCAAAGAGCACACTGTAAATGCACTTTCCTAAATCAAGCCAAACAGACTGTCTATATGCAAATGCACATGCATGTATTTGTTTTCGACTTTCTTAGTATATGGATGCTAAAAAGAAAGTTGATGCACAAATCTGAATTTCTTTTCAAGCGACAAATATAAACAAGCTTCTTTTCGAAATCAAAAATAGAGATGATTACAACACCTTATGGTTTTGAAATGAATACTCATTTTTTGGCACTAGAAAATCACAAATTCAGACCAAAAGCAATAGTAACAGGATAATCAACCATCAATAGCAATCAAACACTTTCCTACGATTGAAATTGACACTTGCGACATATTCAAATCAAAGGACGACAGTACGACTATGCTACTTTTGCAAAGGAGAACTGTAAATGACTCAACAAACACACAAAAACATCTGCAGTTCTTTTGTACAAGGGAGGTGGAATAACAGCAAGGAAAAGGGGTTTCAAATAGACATATACTGATCACAGGCAGCAAAATTCAGGAATAGAACTGGAAAGAATGAACCACAGAAGCCACAACTGCACAGAGCTAGTCTGATCAGCGCACCTGTAACACAGAGAATCTGAAATGCAGCATAGGTTGTCCACTCGGGAAGTGCGCTGAAATTCAGAATCTCTGAACAGTACCTGCGCTGGGCTAGAAATGAGACTCTGTTCGGGTTCCGGGTCACAGTTTGCAGTTCAGTTCTTGGTTTTTGGCCGAGTAAAAAGCAATTAGTAATTCAACAATCAGGGGTAGATCTAAGGAGGATCTAAGAGCTATCACAAGGGCAATCAGATAGTTTGTGAATCAGTTGTTTAAATCATAAACAGATCCAGTGAATGGATTGAAGTAGCAGTTGTCTACTTTGCATTTGTTATGGCAAATGCAGTTCGAATACTACTTATAAGTTTATGAAACAAACAAACAAAGAATGATAAACAAACAAACTAATTAGCTCCCCAGCGGAGTCGCCATTTTGTTACAGGAAAAAGTGTCTATATAGAACTGCTCTATCCCACTAAGGTGTGACAGCTGCCTTAGAAACAAATAGAGAAAAACTACTTTTGTCTTTCCTTTACGAATTATAGATAGAGAGGAATAGAAAGACCAACCTCTGTCTTGCGCTAATCCTTTGATTCGATCCCTCTCTTCTTTGATAGTCCTCAGCTACCTGCTCCCTTGCATGCCCAGCTTCACAACGTACCTGTAAGATCACAGAAGCATAGCACTATACAAAGACATGGATCTATATTCATAAACAATCTAGGATCAGATGTAAATTGACCATACAAATGTAACAAGCATCAATGATACAAAAGCATGGAGGAAAACTCAAATAGTTTTTATTGATAAACAAGAAAAGATCCAAGAGGAGTTACAACTAGTTGTTTCGACCCAGCATCAACCTCCCAGCAAAGAAGCCCCTCTTCACCTCAAACAAAGCATAGATCACCCAACAATCTGATGTTTGTCTCAAAAAACCAATAGCAATTCCTTACAATATGCAAAATTCCGGCCTCTGGATCTCTAGGATGAGGGATCCATATATAGATATCTGTAAGGGGGATGAGTCAGCTTGTGATTTGATTAGTGTCTTCTCTCTGATAGTTCTTGCTTCCACTTGGAGACTGAAGGCCTCTTACTCATCCTTGGTCGAATTCAGTGAGGCAAGCGTCATAGGAGAAGATTCTGGAAGCTTCCATTGTCTCTCCACCTCGCGGAATGACACTGCCATTTGTCATTTCTCGCCCATCGCACCCCACAGAAGGGACTTTTGAAATGCAACGCACCCTCACAGTGTATTTAGGTGCAATGCAACATACCTAACCAGTGGAGTAGCTGAAATGATCCTGTTTTGACCAATTCTGAGCATTTTCTCATGGAAAACTTCTGGGAGAAGCTGTAATTTGTTGACCTTGTTCCTTTAGGGGTTAGTGTTATAGACATTTTTGTGCCTTACAGCATGAAGCATGAAATGTCAATAATCTAAGGGATCCAAAGTCCCTAAACATGTTGTTCTTACCCCTAGAGGAACAAGGTCAGCAAACCACAGCACTTCAGATCAGTTCTCCACCTGAAAACACTCAAAAACAAGCAATTTCAGGATCATGTCAACTGCTCCACTGAGCATCTGCGTTGAATGTCAACTGCTCCACTCTGTACCTGCGCTGAATGTCAAATCTAATGAAGGCTACCTGCACTGGGCGAGATTGGCCAAGTGGCACAGTCATTCTGCAAGGTGTCAGGTGCCCAGGAAGCTTCTAAAATGACACTTGGATCAGCAAATTCGCCCTATGATGAGTAAGAGGTCCTTAAACTCCAAGTGGAAGCTAGGATCTCCAAGTGGACTCAAGAACTGGAGTATAACTGAAGAGGGAGAGGACACAAGTCAACTTCATGTCAGTCTCAAGCTGACTCATCCTTTCTCCAAATATCCTATATATAGAGCTCTCTCATGAGGTCTAAGGAGGCTGGAATTTGGTGAATGTAAGGAAGTGCTGTTGGTTTGTGTATAGAACTATTGGGTGATTGCTTTGAAGGAGGTGAAGAGGAGATTTCTTTCTGCTGGGAGGTGTTGCTGGATTGGGCCTCTTATGGTTGTAACACTCTCAGAACTTTACTTCTTCCATTAATAAAGCATTTGAGGTTCTTCTATATGCATGTGTCTTTGTGGCGTATTGATGCTTGTATATTTGATTTATTCTAATCCTTGAATCAATTATGGATGTATGCTTCTTGTAGTTTCCCTTTCTTGTGCTTTTGCAGGATCTTTGTGTAGCTGGGCCAGTGAAAGAGCAAGGAGTTGGGAGCAAGCAGCAAAGAGGGAAGATTGGATCAACCATTAGCGGAAGATAACGGTTAGTGGATCCCTTTCTCCTCTCTCTTATATCTCATAAAGAAGTAATCTTGAATAGCTTTGTATTCAGTTGTTGCTGAGGTACTATCACCCTTAGAGTGGGATAGGGTCATTCCATATTGGATACTTTTCCCAACAACAAATTGGCGACTCCGCTGGGGATCGTATCTTGTTGGTTGTTTGTGTTTTTTGCTATTCATTTCATAAACAAAGGGAGTACCGAATCGAACTGTGTTTGAATCATTCAAATACAAAGTAGAGGGTAGCTACTCTAGCTCAGTTTCTGGGCAAGTTTATGATTTGAAGAGCTGATCCACAAGGACTCTAATAAGCTCTTAGTGATAGCTTTTCATCCTCCTTGTCATCCCTTAGTGTGTCCTTGACTGATAGCTTCTGATTTGAGCAAAAACTGTGAATTTTTGAGCAATCTGTGACCTGGAAACTATGAAAAACGCAAGTCTCGTTCTTCAGTGCAGGCTGTACAAAGGCAGTCTGCATTTCAGCGCAGGTAGCCCCTTCGGGAACTGCGTTGAATTTCAATCTGACAGTCCTTTACCTGCACTGAACCAGTGGTACACTGTGCTACTGGGGTTTCCTGCTGGTTATTGCCTTGTTTTCACTGTTGTTTTTTGTTGTTTGTTACCAGTCAGTGGGCCTATCTGAAACCAACTTTCCTTGTCACTATTCCGCCTTAGTTGTATAAAGAAACTGTGTTTGTTCTTTCTGTATTTCTTATGCATTTACAGTTTCCCATAACGAAAGTGAACTAGTCTTGCTGTGACCTCTTAGATCTAGACCTGTGATAAAGTGTCGTTTTGATCTTAAGAGTTAGTTTATTTGCTGTTCATAGCTGATTGAGCTTTTGCTTTCGTCATTTGGTTTGAGTTTATATATTTCTGGTGTCGAAACAAGTAAATCTTAAGGTGTCTTTTCATTTTGGACAAGCTTGTTTGCTTTCACTTGAAATTGAATTCAAAATTATACAACATCTTTCTTTTTGCATTTCACCAACATTAAGAAAGAGAAAAGAAATACTTGCATTGTGCATGTGCATTATGACAGCTTGCATGTCGATTTAGGAAAAAATGCATTAGTGTGTGCTCTATGATCTGTGTGAAAAGGTGTTATCTTTCTTTTCCCTCAGTAGTTAAGGTTTTCAAAGTTGAAAGATTGAAAAGCTTGCTTATCATCTTAGACTGCATTTAGGAGTGTTACTATACATCTCGTGGTGATCCATAAAGGAAAACTGCTAAACAAGATCAACCTTAAAATAAATTGAATTTACATAACAACGCATTGAAACATAACGCAAACATCTAGAGGTCTAAGCTAGAGACGTGTTCCGGCGTCGTTAAACGTGATATCTTAGCGTTGAGTGGTTGGGTGATTCCTCCACGGTGAAGCGATAAGTATCAATACGGACTTGTGCTCCCACGTACCGTCGCGTATATATTGGGGGACCCCTATAGGAATAAAGCCTTTATCCAATAGGAAACCGTGTCGGCCGCCCTACTGATTGCAATGCAGTGAACACAGTATTCACGAAGATCGACCACTCGTACCGTAAAACGTATTCTGTGGTTTTGCGAAAAGTTTGGCACACCCTCTGCCTAGAACTCCAGAGCAGTTTCTTTTGGCCTTTTTCAAACTCTATAACTAAAAAAGTCCAATCGACCATTTGTCACTTCGGGCTCGTTAATACATCGAAGGAGACTAGAGTCATCTTTAGCTTTTTCTCGACTCTTAAAAAGTGAAAAAGCAAGTTGTGTCTAAGCGTCGTTATAAAATTTATTTTAAACGGAACATAATCACCTCCTATTCCCGCGTTGATCTTAAGTTGAGAACATGGAACGCCCCAACCAAGGAACTCCACATGATGGAAATCCTAGTCCATTCTCCTCTTGGGGAGAAGTCGGTGCGCCCCACATGGCCACATTGTCGCTTCCAGGATTGACAATTGGCCTGCCTGTTTGGCTTTTCTCAACTAATGTAGTTCAGACCACCATGGTTCCTGAACAGTCGAGTCAACAGTTAGATCAGTCTAGAGCTGCCCACCAGCCTTCTACTTCTTATAACTCTTCCTCTAATCCTCCATCTTCGCAAGGTGGGGCTGGCAAAAGCCAAGCTCCCATGGAGAAGAAGGAAAAGAAGAAGAAAGAGAAGAAGAAGAAGGAGCCTAAGGCGACTGGGGGCAAGCAAAAGACATCTGACAAAAACCCACACACAACACAGACCGGGCCTAAATCGCCATGTGTCATATGTAAAGGAGACCATTTCCATAGAGATTGTCCCTATATTCCCCGGATACTAAGGGATTGGTCACCTCGTTTGCACAATTCGGGAGCATCAACCTCTGATAACCATGTTGATTGCGTACCGTCAACCAGCGAAAGTGAAGGTTCAAGACAAAGAGGGGGAGTAAGATCCCCCTGTAGACTGTGTGAAGGCGGTCACGCCATCCACCGTTGTCCCTTCTTAGATGAAGCGAAGAGAGTTTTGGAAGATCGTCCGGTTTCACCAGCAATACTTCCTCCTGGATACAAAAAACTCGTGCCGAGTCCTTCGTTGGTTGAAAATACAGCTGGCCTGCTCAAGTGGTCAGCTGAAGCGTCAGTCATTAAAAATGAACCTACTGAATCCAGACCAGACGAAAGTCTAAAGGTCGATATGGCAGTTGACCCGGTTCTTCCTTCAGAGGTTTCATCCTCAAATGACACCGTCATTGAAGATTCATCTTCAAATGACACCCTCACTGAAGAGAATAAGGATGACACCATCCAGATTCTTTTCATCAACACAGATTCTGATGAGCATCAGGGCAATGCACCCATTCCTTTATCGCAGGAAGGAACATCGTCAGGATCGTATCCGGCCGTGTATTCGGTCCCACCACCAAGCAACCTGGTTGTGTCCTTTGATTGGAACCAACTAGGCAGACCCCGGTTACCAGCCAGTATACCATTCAGAATCATAGTCCAAATCTACAGAATGGTAATGGCTGGAACTATCATTGATGAAGGGGCATCTGTGAGTATCCTTTCCTCTATTGCTTGGAAAGCACTGGGTTCCCCGGAGCTTTTGCCTGAGATAAGAAATCTCTCGGGTTTTGATAAAGGAACCAGTCGACCGTTAGGGATCCTCCCCAATGTGCCTGTTACATTGAAAGGGAAGACCGTTCAAATGAACGTGATGGTCGTTCAAGGACCCTTGGATTATAACATACTCCTTGGACGAGACTATATATATTGCATGGGAGCTATAGTCTCCTCACTCTTTAGAGTAATGTGTTTTCCACACGAAGGAAGAATGGTCAAGCTCGTAGACCAACTTTCATTTCCGGGATCACGCATCGCAAATAGTCAAATACCAACCCTCAATGGTCTTTTCACCCGAGAAATGTCTCCACCCCCAGTCCTCCTTCCCGATGAATGCGAGTGATTCGGAAGGATGGGACTGGAACCCAGGGGGCATGCATCCTGGTCTGCTTCGGGCAGAGGAAACCTTGGGTATAAAGTAGAATTTCCGCGAAAGAATATGACTAGTCCGTACCCCGTCCGAAAGAAGGAAGAGGGGTTGTTCTGGAACAGGATTCTTTTGTCAAAGTTATGTGTTTGATGATTTTAGTCATTCACCTTTGTCTAAATAGGTAGGCTACCAAAGAAAGAGATTCTTTTGCGGTAGCAAATTGTAACCATCTTTGGGTAAAAGGCAAGCCTCACCCATTAAAACTAATGTTTTAGAGGATAAGTAGGGGCAGCCTCCAAAGAAAGAGATTCCTTTGCTGCAACAAATAGTAACCATCGTTGAGTAACCTAATGATAGACATCGCCAGAAAAAGAGTTTCATTTGCGGCAGCAAATAAAACCATTTTTTGGATAACCTGAAAGAGGCAAGCCTCACCCATCAAAACAAATGTTTTGAAGGATAAGTAGGGGCAGCCTTGAAATTGTACCTTATACCTGGGGGCATGCAAACCTTTTGGAGTGTAAGCAAAGAGCGGTCATTGATCGTTTCCTAACTTACATAAAGAAAGGATGTGGGGCAAAGGTCAAAATTTGCCAAAGAGCATAGCTTATGTGAGGTGCAAGCTCTATAAAAATTGGAATCTTGCAGGAGACATTTCTTATCCTATGACTGGTATATCGAGCAGTTTTAGCATAAAGTTCATGCTCGTTAAAAAATAAACGCAAGATCCGAGCAGTTTTAACGCGGTCTTCATGCTCGTTAAAAAATAAATAAAAGCAGTGAGCAATGTTTCCTCCAGAGTTTAAGCTCATTTTTATCTAAAAAAGAACCTATCCCGGTAAATAACCTTTGTGATCGTAATTTTATCAGCCATAGAAAGCCTTGGTCGTGTTTGCACCCGCCACCTCCACCGTCATTTGGCCGATCGTTCACCTCCATATGATTGTTTACCCATTTTGAGGAACAACTGTGAAGAGTGATTTCACCTAGCCATCCTTGTGACACTGCCGTGATTGGAAAATTCCAACCTGTACCTGGAATCAGTTGCTATCCCTGTTTATCACTCGTTCCTCAAAAGACGAGTCTTCTTTGAGCTCTTTTCTGACTCGTAAAACATGAAAAGTTTGCCGAGTTTTGGCCTTCCAGCTCGTTAAAGGGACCGGAAGAGCTATCCCTCCTCTAGATTTTAATCTTTTTGGACCTGAGGGATTATTGCACAAAAAGATCGAGCACTTGTTTTGATCGGCTCGTTAAAAGTACCGAACACTCATCCCTTCTGTATTGTTTTATACTTTTTTGGACTTAAGGGATTAGATGACGAAAAAGGAATTTTGGAGTTAACTTTCTGTACCTTTTTAGACTCTCTAAAATTGAAAAGGACCGAGTTTTCCTTGTCGTTAGACTCGTTAAAATGATTAAATAGCGACAAACTTGTCTTTAGACGAGAACGAGTTTCCCTATCGCTAGGCTCGTTAAAACATAGCGATGGGCTTGCCCGAAGGGCAGGTTATAGAACAAGCATATGTTACCCTCCTCAAGCTTGACAAAAATAAATAGGTACTGGTCAGAAATGACTAGGGAAAAATTGGGAGAACCTCAAAGCTTTAATGGTAGCAAGTCGCTCTTGAACATGACACTTTGTCCTCCGTATCACATCGGGTTGGGTTGTTTCATTCACCGGTCTCATCACCATGGTCCTCGCCAAACCATCCACATTTGGGGTAATGCTACCGATCCATCGCATCAGTGTCGTTATATGTTCAAGAGATGTCGTTCAGAAAGAGTCAACCGTGTCCCATCCACTGCCATACATTATCCTTCATCCATTCATGGTCGCCACCTTGAGTCATATGTCACAGTTTGTTTTCACCTCCACTAAAATCATTAGCTCTGTTCCGTGTCATTGATGTGGGATTCATTAAGGCCCTCCTTTGACAGATCGCTTCTTGTCGACTTCAGCTCATTATCCAAGAAGTTGATCTAGGAACAACCCCTTCAGTACTTTGAAGCTTGCATGCCTCAATGGCAAGTTTCTCACTTCCGGCGACAGGTATACATCAATGACCTTCGACCAGAAGATTTTGCGTGGTGTTCGACGCCAAGTCCTTTATTCACACCACGTGAATTGTACTGCAGTACCTTGAGGGTCATTGTCATTATTGGTGATTCCTCTCGCGCTTGTTAATGGTTTACATTATTGACCGGTAATCAAGCGATGTCTTTCCATGTTCGACTTCAGCGCAATTCTCACATGGATCGACTTGTACTTAGAGTGAAAATCGAGCGAGTTCGAAGACCCCGGATCTAGTTTCATCCATCCGGGCTGCGATATACATTCGGGATATAAAGACATTTGTTATGTACATCATTGCAGCAGATGATCATCCTACTCAAAGGATGATAATTTTAGCAGAGAATTATCAGTCTACCATCAGACGATCGTCTGTTCTATGTACCAAAATGTATTTATAAAGCTGAGCATGGGAATGCCCGCCTCAGCTAGATCATGAAAGCAGAATGAAAAATAATGTATTGTATTGTATTTTATTACAGGACACCTCTCAGCGATTGAATGAACTTTGGATCCTCTGGATAAAGCATTTCACCCGATAAACGACCTCATACTTTAGGGGGCAACTGTTATAGACATTTTTGTGCCTTACAGCATGAAGCATGAAATGTCAATAATCTAAGGGATCCAAAGTCCCTAAACATGTTGTTCTTACCCCTAGAGGAACAAGGTCAACAAACCACAGCACTTCAGATCAGTTCTCCACCTGAAAACACTCAAAAACAAGCAATTTCAAGATCATGTCAACTGCTCCACTGAGCATCTGCGCTGAATGTCAACTACTCCACTCTGTACCTACGTTGAATGTCAAATCTAATGAAGGCTACCTGCGCTGGGCGAGATTGGCCAAGTGGCACAGTCATTCTGCAAGGTGTCAGGTGCCCAGGAAGCTTCTAAAATGACACTTGGATCAGCAAATTCGCCCTATGATGAGTAAGAGGTCCTTAAACTCCAAGTGGAAGCTAGGATCTCCAAGTGGACTCAAGAACTGGAGTATAACTGAAGAGGGAGAGGACACAAGTCAACTTCATGTCAGTCTCAAGCTAACTCATCCTTTCTCCAAATATCCTATATATAGAGCTCTCTCATGAGGTCTAAGGAGGCTGGAATTTGGTGAATGTAAGGAAGTGCTGTTGGTTTGTGTATAGAACTATTGGGTGATTGCTTTGAAGGAGGTGAAGAGGAGATTTCTTTCTGCTGGGAGGTGTTGCTGGATTGGGCCTCTTATGGTTGTAACACTCTCAGAACTTTACTTCTTCCATTAATAAAGCATTTGAGGTTCTTCTATATGCATGTGTCTTTGTGGCGTATTGATGCTTGTATATTTGATTTATTCTAATCCTTGAATCAATTATGGATGTATGCTTCTTGTAGTTTCCCTTTCTTATGCTTTTGCAGGATCTTTGTGTAGCTGGGCCAGTGAAAGAGCAAGGAGTTGGGAGCAAGTAGCAAAGAGGGAAGATTGGATCAACCATTAGCGGAAGATAACGGTTAGTGGATCCCTTTCTCCTCTCTCTTATATCTCATAAAGAAGTAATCTTGAATAGCTTTGTATTCAGTTGTTGCTGAGGTACTATCACCCTTAGAGTGGGATAGGGTCATTCCATATTGGATACTTTTCCCAACAACAGTTAGAACAACACTTTTAGGGACTTAGGAGCCCTTGGTTTATGGACATTTCATGCTTGTGGTTGCAGGGCACAAAAATGTCTATAACAAGGGCTAGATTGGGTCATAAATGAATCATGCAACAAAGATTTATTTAGGGGGTCTTAACAATTAAGAATTGAAGATTTGACTCAGGAGAGAGTTAAATTGCACTCCTCTTCATGTCTAGCCTCTTTATCTGCCATGTTTCTCCATTGATGTGCATGCCCCGCTTTGGGATCGAAAGACTTTAGTTTCCCTTCACCCCTTTTAGAGCTTGTTTCTTGTTAGCATACAAACATGCAATTCACATTTAAAAAGACCTGCTCTAATACCACTTGCTCCAAAGTCTTTTTCCTATAGATGTGTTAAAGAATTACATGCATAAATTGTAGCTTAACATAGAAAACTTAATGTGCACATGAGAGAAGAGGAGAAACACATAAAGCATGAAATAAGACAACAAGACTTGATAATGGAGTTCATCCGACTTGGACTACATCTCCGAGCCCCACTCGATCAATGGGGAGGCCTTCATTCATTAAGTGGCATGAGAAAGAAGAGTACAAGCTTCAGTTACAAAAAGGATTTTTATACCTCCATACTGAAAAATAGCCAAAAAATGCAGAACTATGATGGAGAAAAAGACAAACTACATTCTTGGCGTCGAGAAGTGCTGAAGCCATATAAAATTTGTCAAACTCTGACAAAATGAAAATCCAGCCCTCCTGCAAAATTTTGCCTCGAACTACGTGCACAACCTTCTCCCCCTGAGTGCATTGAAAAACTGCGTTTAAATAAAATGTCGCAAGTAGATTTCTCAATAAGGTCGTTTGGTGTAATGGTTGAGATCTAGTTTAATAGGGAGGAGGTTAGGCAGTCAAACCCTGCTTGCTCCTTTTTTTAGACATTATAAACCAACCCCTATTTTTAAAATAAATTTGTTTTTGGTTGGGTCGGGCCTTCCTTGGGTGGCCTGCCCACCATACCTTCCTCACGCATTATGGCTAGTGGCTGAGGCTGGGTCCGCACCGCAAGGACCAACCCACCTTTTATGATAATGGTCCCCTTTGTTTTTAATGTTGGTGGTTGGGTTCGTGCCGGAAGGGCCGGCCCAACACCTTAACTTGAGCTTACAGTTAATTGTATGGGTTCCATGGGAGGAGTTAGGGGTCATGGCCCATCCCTCCACCATTTTTATATTAATCTTGTTATGTGCGGAGGATTTGGGGTGGTATGGTTGGTGGCCCGCCACCCATTTTTTTTTATATATTTTTAGTTATATAAAACAAATGGTGCAATTTTAGAAATTCAGTTTTGGACCACAGGAGTCTTTTTAACTAGGCCATGATTTCACCTAGAATATGTCCGGAGTTGGCCAGATTCCATTTGCCGGAAAAGTGCAAATTGTGTCCTCGTTAAACCTGCCAAGTCATCAAAAGTCAACCCAACTTTGACTGCTTCTATCTCCTTCATCTGGACTCAGATTGGAGTGTCGTTCACACCACTGGAATCAGAGTGACGAGCACTTTGATCTGATATCAATTTCATTGCCTTAACACCACTTTGAATTTTGAGCTTTTTCCATGCCACTGTGTCTGGAGATGCACCAGGACCAACATTGTATGACATTTTTTATTTTTAATTTAATCGCAAAATCATACTAATTAATTTATGTTAATTAATAATGAATACATAAAATCAATATGAAACTACTAAATAAGTAGTTTATATTGATTAATGATGAACACAAATAAAATGAATACATGACTAAATTAGTTTCTTATAATGATTATTAATGAAAGTAAATGAAATGAATAAAAACTACTAAATCAGTCATTTATATAATGAATATGAAACTACCAAAAATAGATAAATAACTTCTAAAAATGATAAATTTATGATTACAAATGATGACTAAATTTTTCATATATACAACTACAGGTAGCTAATTTAAAATATTTTCTAACTTGACCAAAATTTAGTCATATCTCCTTGGTCATTAATTGGTTTCAAACGATGACTAAACTTTACATATATATGGTTGTTAGTAGCTAATTTAAAGTATACTGTAACACGACCAACATTTTGGTCATATTTCTTTGGTCATTAATTGATTTTCTCATGTGATCATACAATAATATATTTTGTTGTATATTTGGTTATTAATTGTGACAATTAATGAATAAATCAATGACTAAATATACTACTAAATGATAAAATTGAGACAACTAATTAATCACTAAACTAAAAAAGACTAAAAGTTGGTCGCGTTATAAGATGCTATAAATTAGCTACTATTGGTCACCAACTGAAAAATTGTCGTTTATATGCAAATTTTTGTCCTTTGTTTAGTAACTAATTAGTAATTTTGTACTAGTGATAGGAGGTCTCATCACGAGCTGACTTGTTCACTATTGTTAGCTCCCATGAATGGCATTGTTCTTAAGTGGTTACCAGGCCAAAACAATGATCTTCAATAGACATCTAAGTAAATTGAAGTTCTCTTGTAACTATGTATTTATTTATAATAGATGGGAAACTGGCATCTCAATGGGTTAAAAAGACATTCCTGTCAAGGCTATGGACGTCTACTGGTAGCAGTGGCCATGCCTATGGCATAGAAGTTAATTCAATACTATGATATACTTGGTTATATTGCTTTCTCAAAGGTAATTACTGATAAAGCCTATTGTTTCATATATAAGGTTTTCTAGAACTCATGGTTCATGGGGTAATATCTAATCAGTTCTTAGATGATGATGGTTATAGTTTATATTTATTAATGAGTTCTAAATATTCACTTTACATGTTAGGGATGAAACTTTTAGGATATTTGACATTTTACATTTTCTATCATATAATCTATCGTTCCTTTATTCTACATGTTTCATATCTTTAACTAAAGATAGTTTCTTTTCCCAATCAATCATCATTTATTCCTAGCTTGAAAACACTACTCTTATTTTGGGGTAGAATAAAGAGGCCTAATTCTAATTGTGAACGATAGGTAATTTGTCAGATCTTAAGAGGCAAAGACTGAGATAACTAATTCTCACCATTTTTGTGTCCATAGAAACCAAAGCTGATGGGTATAGGAAATTCATTTGTTTCTCATAATTTTTGCCCTATTTTATATTACCATTTTATCTAGTATTATTCCATGGAATTGATAACATGATTATGTCACTCTTATATATAATGAGGTAATTCGGGTGATGAATTATTCATTGAGGCTACTCATGAGATGTGTTATAGAAACCTTGATGACAGGGAAACTAATTAGTTCAAGGGAAGGAAACCCTACTACACTTTATGATTACTTTATTTCATCTTGCATGGTTTCCACCTTTCGTATCACTTTCAGCATCAGCTCAGCCTACATCAACTTCAACAAATATCAATCCATCCATGTCATTCCACGCTTTCATGGAGGTAAAAATTGAGGTAAAATAACATAAATTTTTTATTTATTAAAAGTTTAGGAGAATGTCATGAAAAACCACTGAGCATTATTTACTCATAGTTTCAAATCATTAGTTCCACTTCTTCACCACTTCCCATTTTTTTTTAAAAAGACACAAAAGCTTTCAGTTTGGGGGAGTGTATTTCTCATGACCATGTCATCAATACTCTTTATCATCCATCGATATCCTTATTCATTCTCAAAACCTCCCTTATTCCATGTTGTTTTACACCAAGCCAAGATTTCAATAATAATTGTAGCAACAACCTCATATTATTTTCTAGTATAGCATGAGGGCATGCAAATTTTCCAGTTTGGGGGAGAAATTGCTACACATGATGATTGTTTTCTCTTTTCTTCATCATTTAAGGCATACAATTACATTTTTATACAGTGCAAAAATTAATTCACGTATATCTTGAAAACTATAAACTAGATTCTTGTGACTTTTGGACAATAAAGAGGTATCATTAAAATACAAAAACCAATCAGATTTCAAGATAAAACAGTCTGTAAAATTATAGAAATCATGCACTATTACCTATAGTCATTTTGCTGATATCTTGAAATCCATCCATTAGATAGTTCTAATTTTTGGGTTGAAGAAACATTAACATAGTGGAAATCTTCTTGCAAAATTTCAACAAGACCTGGTTTGTAGTTCCTTGTATCATAATTCACTGCAACTTTATATATATATTATTGAAAATTAATATGCAAATTGTTACAGCTCCACCAACAATGCGAGAATTGAATAACTATTGTTTTAAAGAAATCTTTGGGGAAGAAGCATTTTGTTCCATCAACATCCTGAGTTGGGGTGAGTGTCTTGGTTATTGTATTACAACTTGGTTAATAGAGAGACATTGGGTTGCATGAGGACATGCAACATGTTTAGTTTGGGAGAGATGTTGGGCCACTATATTGTCATCATTACTACCATTTCTTAACATATATTTCATCTATTCCTACCATTCTTTTATCACATTATTTATCATAATTTATCATATAGTTCCATTTCATAATTATTTATGCTCTTGTGGAAAAGTAATAATTGTTCTCCTTTATTTTTAATAAAGTGACAACTATAATGCATGATTTTTCCAATGATGGTTTATTAATGAATTTGTTATAACATCACTCATGATTTTAGCCTCCAAGATCTCTTCTAGATTGCAAATTTGATCTTCAACACATAGTCAAATATTCCAACTTAGAAATTTGCTGGGATAAAAAGCGACAGTTTTGCATTGGACATTCCTGGAAAATGAAGATGAACCTTGAAAATTTGAGACACCGTTTTGTGCAGAACAAGACCAAATTAGTTTTCCAAAATTTGGCCTAGATTGAGTGAAATGCAAGGTTCTTTGAAGGTGATTTTCTCATATTTGTTGTTGTGGCCATTTTCCAAATTCTCCCAATTGCAATACTAGATTCGACTTGTTCCAGCTGAATCATGATGGAGATATCTTTCAGATCTAATTTTGCTGATCAATTTGTTGTGGACAATCAAAAATTGTAATGGAAAATTATTTTGTAATCAATATAGTTGTAATTTCCCTTTTCTCTCTGTGTATTTAAATGAAAACAAAGATCGAAGGGGGGGGGGGGGGGGGTGTGGGGGGGGGAAGGCGGGGTGGTGGATGGAAGAGTTGTATTGTATCTATTTATAATTTTTAACGAAAGGAGATATCAATGGAATTTCATAATTGTCTACTTGTAATCTAATTTAAATTATTTTTATTAAAAATATTTTTAAACAATATGCAGTATATGCATCATTGGCATGCTCTCTCTTGCTTGCACCATGCATACATATACAAATGCCATTTCTAGTTATGCATTTTGTTCAATATCCTTATAGCCTTTGTCATTTAAGTCATTTTATCATGTCATTGCCCTATGACCTTGAGAAATATTAAGATGGTTAGTATGTTTTAAATGACAACATTATAAATAAAAGGTAAACACAAACATGGCATAAGAACATACTAGTTTTAAAATTTGAAAAAAATGAATTTACATTAGATTCCTATGTCTTGGTTTATTATAATAGTAATAATTTTATTCAATGGCACTTCCACTATAAAGAAGTGGCCTACAACAATATCATAACTTGTGAGATAGGATGATAGCTTTCTCTAATAGATCCATGACCCATTGCCTCATATGCTTGTGTTATGTAGAAATAGAATGAATGATCAACCATCAGACCTTCAAATGTAAAAGCTAATTAACCATACTCGCCACAAACGAAGCTATGCTAATAGACAAATTAGGAAAGAGTAATGATAAGGTAGTGGACATGAGCTCGTTCCATCTTTTGTGGAAGTTTTATAATCCATATGGCTCTTTTTTTTTTTTTTTTTTCTGTATAAAGACTATTCTATTAAGATTAAAAGAGAAAAATATTTACAAAGAGGTTTGAACCTCTGAGGGGGCTGTAGCCTGCCCTCTGTCAAAAAAACTGTTGCAAGTAGCACATTGCCTTCTGTTTACAAAAATGAAAATCATAGACCCAAGACTAAACAGAACTAGATAAGATCAACGCTTCAGAGTGGGCTACCCTTTTATAAAATGCTGCCCTTTGTCACTATTACAAAAAAAAGGAACACCAAAATTCTGTCCTGGAGAATGTAAAATTTCATACTGATAATAACAGAAGCCATGCACATTGAGAATTACCCACCAAACCCAGAAATCATAAGATGACTTGCTGTCCTGTCGCTGAAGCCAAGAGTAATTAAGCCTGCGGTGGCGAGTCTGTAGCGTTCTCATTTACCTGGTTGGGGGAGCTTACCCAGGTTACCATCACATTATCTTCAACTTCCATCATGTTGGATTCTGGAGGAAGCACAAGGTGCAGAACACTGCCAGAGAGTCGCGCCGGCTCACAAGCTATAATTTGCTCTTGAGGAGATTCTGGCTGAGGGCGAGAGTCTTCCTGTTGACCCTCTTCGTGCGGTGCAGCGGAGTCATTGAGGACAACACCAGCCAAGCTACCCTGAGAGTCACTGGAATTTTGAGAATGAGACTGCTCCTTGGAGGATTCAGCTGAACTTGTAAGCTCATCTTCTTCCTCCGAGAAGATAACAGTAATTGTAGCTGAGATAAGAGGTTTGTTAAGCCTGCTTTTGAATTTGAACCGGGTTGTGTGAAAAGAGCTATTTAGGGAGGGTCCAGAATAGTCAGAGGGCGGTGAGGATGGAGAGGCTGAGGCTAACGGAGTTATACGTCGAGGCACAGAGCCACCACGACCCCGAGAACCTCCACGGGACCCTGAGTTGCTACCACGCCTGGGGATGCCACGACGACGGGCCATTACAGTATAGATCAGCGGATTGAAGGTGCTGGAGGACTGAGGGTGAGAGAGAAGCGACTCGCCACAAACTAAATGAAACCAGGTTGAATACCAGACCTCTGAACTGAAGACCCAAAAGCAGAGCACACAGTATATAGAATCGACCACAAGAAAAAACCCAACAACGACTGAATAAACCCAGTACCCGAACCAGACACCTTCAGCAAAGACAAAATCGAAACACCTTACAGAGATGGGCAAGAAGACTGACTTAATACACCAGACGCATATGGAGAAGACTGACTTAATGCACCAGACGCCGTCGGAAAGAAACAGAACCATATACCTGAAGCTGGCAAAATGGGAGCAATTATGAAGCCATGGTGGCTTCCAAATTCTCTGGGCTGCGCAGAGGCTCTGAGGACATAACCACCAGAGGAGAACACTGCCTGAAGAACCCGGAGCGACTATGTCAATACCTGAAGAGACCGGAGCAAATGTGCCGTGGAGAGTGCGCGCCATCCTGAAATCTTTCGCCTGCGTACCTCGAGCCCGATGATCCATAAATGCTTGTTAATGACCTGCCTCGAACCGCCGAAACCTGCTTAGTTGATTGCCAGTTGCCGGCTTCGCATGCCCAAGCATTAACACATATTTAAGGCACCCGCATCCGGGTCCATATGGCTCTTCTTTACCTTCCAAGTATTTAGGAAATTCTCTACAACTGAGCTTCTATTTAAGTTAATGAGGCAATAGTCTCAGTGTTGTTTGTTGAGATGAAGTGTTGGACATTATTAACACCACACAAATAATGATTCCTTTTTTATATTAATGACATGTGTTTCCTTTAGTGCACATTTTGAATCCAATTTAGACATCTATCTTCTCATATACCTCAATGATTTGGTCCATTGGAGTTGTATGGATTTAAAGAATTAGGCCTATCATCTTTCTTTGTCATGCTCCTGCTCAACTACAAGGAGATTTCCAAAAAATATTTTCAATGTAATACCTTCAATATTTAAGGCTCTATGTAATCGACTCATTGGATTTGGTTCATTTTCCCCTCTCTACAAATATATGATCTCGGAGGGCAAGGAGTAAACTAGACACAAGGGAATGTACTTTTATTATGATGCTCACAAGGGGGTGTACTTTTGGGGCCAAATTGATACTTTCTTCCTTATGGATGTGACTAATATTTTGTGGTTGTAGCATGTACAAACCTTGTATCAACTTAGAGCTTTATGGGATGTTTTCATCCTCTTTTTGCAATTCTCCAATTTGGATAATCTGTAGCTTTCCTTCTGGTGGTGCCACTACTTTTTTGGCCTCAAATTTACACAAACCATGGGTGAAGTTGAAGTTGGAAGCAGAAGCCTATGTGGATGTGGCACTCATCCGAAAATGATAGGTGCCAATGATTCAACACTATTAAATACTAACCATTGTAAATTCCTAGATTCAATTGTTTCATCTGGTTCTATTTGTACTAGTGTGATAAAATATTTTCTACAACCAAAAGTTTATGCTCTTCAACAATGAACTATACCCGTGAATTTGTGACTCCAATGAATCTATGACCCCCATGAATCACCTTAATGAAGGTAGTTTTGTGAGACATTTTTTCAATTTGGATGATTATTTCCCTGTTGTTAGCAAAACTATCTCATTGCAAATCAATTAAAATTGGTGTAAGAGTTGCTTCATTTTCTCCTATAGGTTGCATAATAGAAACAAATGAGTAGGTCAGATGAGGCAATGGTATAAAAACCTATTGAGCAAGGGGGAGGTGTAGAGATTACAATACTTTTAAATCAACACCATAATTGTTTTAAAATTGAGATAAATTAAACAAACAAAATTATATGCATGCCAGCATGGGATGAGCAATATGACTAGTTAATAAAACTAACTTTTCAACACCATACATATAACCATAGATAAAATAAATTAAAAGACTTTTATATCATGTCAATGAAATAAATATGGAACACAAAAGAAGAATAGATGGTCTAAAATCCTTAGATAACTAGAAAATGTCAACAAGACTAGCAATCATCCCAGAATCAACAATGCAAATATGAATCTAATTTAAGTCCAAAATTGATATTATAGTGATGCAATAAACTTGATAATATTAAGAAATAACTGACATTAAGATTACCAATTGAGAGAGATTTAGGATGGCATAACCCAATAAACAAAATATAACGACTTCAAAAGTGAATTGGCCCAAGCTAAAAAAAACGTCTACTATCGGCAAGCAATCCTACATGATGCTATGCACAACAATCCAACTTAAAGTGAGCCATTGCAATTCAATATGCCTAGGTCCCCACAATGCCTGAAATAGTTAGATGTCCATGTCTAATAAAACACAAATTGTGTTGAATTTCATCTAGTAAATTACACATTGTGTTAAATTTGAGGAGGGCATCGAGTTTGAGGCAACTTTGTTTGTTTTGATTTAACAAAGAATATCATACCATTAGAACTAAACAAATAACATTATAGATCATATTAAGAAGAATTTATTTCAAAAGTTTTTTAATAGATACCTTGATCCAAAGAGTATACAAGGTCTCCAAAACTATTAATAAAATTTCAACCTCTATATAGATTTGTGAATGTGGAAGACAAGTATTTTCTAATCACATGCATTCTGAGTAGAAACTTAAGCCTCAATTCAAATTTCTTCACGTACATTATAGTGTTAGACGAAGCAATTAATGGAAATAAAGCTTTGGTAAATGGAGTTATCTTGGAAACAACAACCAGCCCCAATGGAAAGCATTTCCACCCTATGGCATTGAACCCTTTACGGTATTTGGAAAGGTAGAGAGAATAGAGAAAAATCCATAGAAACGTAATTTCCTCTTGTGATTGAAGCCCATAAAAGGAATATTCATACCTAAGATATAGGATGGGTTCTAGGGGAGAGATGCCCCTTTGAAATAAATCATGGTAAAAATCCTTCGCTAACTGAGGCCCACATAAGGAACATTCAATCCTCAAAATATATTATGGGTTCTACGGGAGAGATGAGCCTTGGAAACCAGTCATGGTGAAATAAGCTCACCGCGTGATTTAAGCCAAGGCTGCTTTTACTTCCAAATGTGTCGCATGTCAAGATTATTCATGGAGATTTCAACATTTGAATTGAACAGAACAAAAAGAGCTGATATCTGTGAATCGAAAAACAATACAAATAATCCCAAACTTGCCCTGCGTAACTATTGTCCATCACGATTGCCAAATCTAAACACGAATAAATTATCGACTATACACGATTTTGCAATAGAAATAGCAAAAGGCCAAAATATCTTCCAGTTACAGAACCGTTGTGCGACATTCCAAATGATCAGATAACATTACGCATAAATAAAGATAATAACGCGGAGGCCACGATGTGATACAACATTGCCGAGGGGCACGACATTGAGGAAGGTAGATTCCTCCTCGACGACTCTACTACTTCGTCCGCTAGCAGGGAAACAACCTACTACGTAGATTCTGAAAACTAAACCAAATTCTCCATTTTTTCCATTAATAACTTCAACTAATTTTCCACCGTTGGATCTGCTGTAGATCGAACCCTAGGCTTCTCAAATTTTCTCAACCAGCTCCAACTCAAAGAGGAACTCGACATTTGTTTTAACCAAAAAACTAAAGCTATCACAAAAAGTATATGCTGGTTTGTTTTCGGATCCCAATCCATAGCCTTTCCCTCTCAACCACGTTTTTCTGCTTACCATGAAACCTCCATAACAGCTGCTTCCAGGACCAGATTTTAAAATTACAACCTAATCTGCATGGAAAAAGAATAAACCCTATCTGATTCTGAACTATTTACAATTAATATCCAGGCAAAAAAAATTAATACCCAAAATACACTAGCTGCTGCTCTTCTCTTCTATTGTCACACAAAACTTTACAATGAATTATGTGAGAGATATTTAAAACTTTTCCTACTAGCAACTGAATGCAAACACACTATAAATTCAACTTTTCCTAAAATATTAATTAACACAAACAAACTACACTTGACTTAGTTAGTGACTCTCTAAATTTAGCTAACTCTTAAGCGTAAATAATTTGTTACTGCTTGTTTGTCTGTGGGGATAATCATAGCCGTTAGACGAAGGGGGTGGATGAAGGATCAAATCCCCTTATCAAGCCTGGAAGGCCAGCCAAACCCTCACACGATCCCCCCTGTAAGGACTTGCAGTTCCAAGGCACGTCCACCCGATGTGCGACTGAGTTTGGTGTTGAACGAAGGTTGGAGAAAAGTGCGAAGTGCGAGTCCTTGACAAAGTTCAATGAGGATATGTTATAATAACGCATGGAAGGAGGACAAACTAAGGTTTATATAGCGTGGGAGCATGGTTGGATTGCCCACGGGCCGACCTACGATTTATGCAAAGGCCAACTTACATTTGGAGGATTTGCGATGAGTAGGGGGCGCTCATAACGTGGAGGACGAGTCGGCTTGGGTAGCCTAACTCGCCCTTCCACTCGTATATATAAAACAATGCGTGGAGTCATTTGAAACAATGAACTTCGCTCATCATCCAACGAAGGAGAAGTGCGCAAGACTAAGTGTAGCCGCAGCGAATAGAAGGGAAGGCGCAAAACGGTGATGCGCCCACTCTTGGGCAAGGCCACATGGAGGTAACGCGTTGTCTCGGTTTTGGGTGAGGGCGCGGGTAGGAGTACCCGCCGGTTGGTGAAACCGTGCGAAGTTGGTGAACGGTGGAACGTTGGTGAAGCCGGGTGCGAAGGAAGAGGGTGTCTTGGTGACTTGGTGGAGTCACCCACCCATCGTGCATGAAACAAGGTTCGGTTGAGAAGTTTGGTAGGCAGCTTGTGTGAGGGCACGCCCGCCTAGCTTGGGCAAGGAATCTTGGTTATCACACGAAGGTGTGGAAAGTTGTAATTTTGGCTAAGTATGAAACTTGGTGTTTCCCAAGTATACTTGTAAGCTTTGTAACATTGAAAGATTGTATAATATATTATTCGGGCAGACTCATTGTTCAGGGAGTTGTTCCTCCCTTTATACTGTGCAATTGTGTTTTCTTGTATAATTTCTGATGATAATGAATGTGTATGAGTGTTCATTGGTATAAAGGAAACATAATAATTACTTGGTTGAGAAACACAAACTAAGTAGGACATATGGTTAGGCGTAGTCCATGAACATAAGTATTGGTGAAAAGAAAGTGTTCGGTGGTGCCGCACCTCGCCAAGAGTGGTTGAAAGACTACTGTCGGCCTGGGGGAGTGACAGTTGGTATTAGAGCTAGTCTGAAGACTTGGAGGAGTCTTGCAGGAAGCTGATGTCCTGGTTGATGGTGAAGAGCTTGACAAGTGGTATTCAGGGTTGAAGAAGCTTGGAAGCTGGTGACAGTGAAGCAGGTACTTGTAGGTGAAGGAAGTTGTTTCACATACAAGTGGAACAAGGGTTGGTTCAGGTTGCAGGCAACTTGGTGAAGCTATTGGATGGTCGATACTCGATCACAAAGAAGGAAGAAGGAAGCAAAAATGGTAGGTGAATCTCGTGTGGGATCGAGTGAATCTAGCCACAATGCGACCGAGGCCTTTATTGAAAAACTACTAGAGAGAGTGGAGACATTGGAATCTTACTGGACTACAAAGATGGATCTAGTCGTGAAAGAGCTAGAGGATCATGTGCAGTTGAGGGAAGAGTTTGATGAACTCCAGACTCGGCATGAGTACACTGATCTTATGTGTACACAACTTGAGAATGAAGTCAAGGAGATTGGAGAAGCAAGGGACAAGGGTTTGGCAGAGATTGTCAACTTGCAGAAATCTCTTGATGGTGCAAACCATGAGATCACAGTGTTGAAAAAGGACGCGAGACATAACTCAGGTGGAGGAGTGTCTCATGTGAAAGTCAAGGAACCGAAATCTTATGATGGTACAAGAAGCGCGAAGACTCTTGGTAACTTTCTATGGGATATGAAACAATACATGGAATGCTTGGGTCTATCCGATGAGGAGACAAAGGTGAAAGTGGCTACTCAATTCCTGACAAAAGATGCTAAGATGTGATGGAGAAGATGGATGGATCAGATTGCCAATGGCAGTGCTGTTGACATTACTTCTTGGGATAATATGAAGAAAGCTTGGCAGGCTCATTTTAGTCCTTAGGATGAAATGCGGGAAGCAAGGATGAAGATTAAAACATAAAGTAGCCAGGGAACCTACAGACATATCAGCGGGAGTTTGCAAGTGCGGTTCTGGAACTTCCTAACATGGAAGAGAGGGACAAGGTGTTCAACTTCATTATTGGATTGAAACCTTGGGCACGCAATGAAGTGAAGAGGCAAAAGATTAAAACACTTGAAGAAGCTTTTGCTGTTGTGGATAGGTTGGTGGAGCATTATGATGAGACTTCTGATGAGAGGAAGAAGAAGTCCGATAAGCCGAAAGAGAAGAAGAAAGATGAAGCTTCGAAGTCGGATGAGAAGACAAAGAAGCCATTGAAGTGTTGGATTTGTGCTGAACCACATACGGTGAAGAATTGTCCTTCTAGACCGAAAGTGGCCGCTATTGCACAATCTAATGCGAAGAAAGAAGAACCTTCTGTGGGGATGATGCAGATTCTTGGTGCTGCTGCTGCTACAGAAGTGGTCTCTTGAAGAGATCCTGAAAGGAACAGCTTGGAGTATGTTCGGATGAAGATTGGAGGTATGGAGGTACTCACTATGGTAGATAGTGGAGCTACTCATAACTTCATGAGTGAAGATGTTGTGAGAAGAATTGGGCTGAAATTTGTACCAGTGAAGGCACAAATGAAGACGGTGAATTCTCCTCCTGATTCAGTACTTGGTGTAGCTGAAAGAGTGGACACAACACTAGGTGAGTGGACTAGGAAAATTGACTTCACTATAGTGCGGATTGATGACTATGAGGTTGTACTGGGGATGGAATTCTTGAAACAATATGATGCTATGATTGTTCCACATTTGAAAAAGTTGTACATTTACGATGGAATGGAAGATGTACCCATTGGTGTTCCAACCATTGGTGTGACAAAACCTGATTGTAAACTGGCAGTGATGCAAATGGAGGATGAGAAGCGAATGGAAGACATGAGTAAGCGATTGTCTACTGTTGAGACAAAGCTTACCGAGCAGTCATTGGTCATCAAGACATTGTCTGATAGTATCTTCGATTTGTCAAGAAGGCTAGAAGCGGTTGAGGATGATGATGATGAGGAGGAGGCTTATGTGAGGCTGAATGTCCGAGAGGAGGATTGGGTCACTTATCTACAGAGGGTGGAGATAGAGAATACTGATAGATGGATTGATATTATTAGTGAGAGTGAGCCTTCAGGGTCTATTCCCTCTACATCTTCATAGATGACATGGAAGATGGGGCTCATTGTTAGCTGCTCATGGCAGTGAGTCTGTAAACATGTTGAGCAGGTATGACAGATGATGCAGGGATGGCTTGGCATCAAGCATCATGACATGTTGCAGATGGGATGGAGTTTCCACGGACTAGAGCATGGGAAAAGATTCTTGGTGAGTCCGGGATGTGATAGAATCCGAGATAGACTAGTGAAGGCATAAGGATGTTCACTCTCTCATGGCTTGAGCTTGACAGTTGGATTAGCTACCCAACAAGTTCAAACATGGGGTCTGGAAGTGCATGGAGAGATGTTGGCATTAGGCAGAAAAGGAGGACAGTTCACAGGATGGGACGACACATGATGGAGATGGAAGTTCTACATATGTTGCAAGGATGTTTCTAGTATGTGGAGGAGTTGACATCATGGACCGAGGATGAGACAATTGTTGATGTTGATCTTGGTGGATGGCTACCAGGATGGTACGTTGTCGAGGACGACAATGATTTCAGGTGGAGGAGGATGTAAGGACCTGCGGTTCCTAGGCACGCCGACCCGATGTGCGACCGGGTTTGGTGCTGAACGAAGGTTAGAGAAAAGTGTGAAGTGCGAGTCCTTGACAAAGTGCGATGAGGATATGTTATAATAATTCATGGAAGGAGGACAAATGAAGGTTTATATAGCGTGGGATTATGGTTGGATTGCCCACGGGCTGACCTACGATTTATGCAAAGGTCGACTTACATTTGGAGGATTTGCGATGAGTAGGGGGCGCTCATAACGTGGAGGACCAGTCGGCTTGGGTAGCCTAACTCACCCTTCCACCCATATATATAAAACGATGCATGGAGTCATTTGAAACAACGAACTTCACTCATCATCCAACGAAGGAGAAGTGCGCAAGACTAAGTGTAGCCACAGCAAATAGAAGGGAAGGTGCATAACAGTGATGTGCCCACTCTTGGGCAGTGCCACAGGGAGGTAACATGTAGTCTCGGTTTTGGGTGAGGGCACGGGTAGGAGTACCCGCCGGTTGGTGAAACCGTGCGAAGTTGGTGAACAGTGAAATGTTGGTGAAGCCGAGTGAATGGTGGAACATTGGTGAAGTCGGGTGCGAAGAAAGAGGGTGTCTTGGTGACTTGGTGGAGTCACCCGCCTATCGTGCACGAAACAAGGTTCGGTTGAGAAGTTTGGTAGGCATCTCGTGTGAGGGCGCGCCCTTCCAGCTTGGGCAAGGAATCTTGGTTATCACACGAAGATGTGGAAAGTTGTAATTTTGGCTAAGTATGAAACTTTGTGTTTCCCAAATATACTTGCAAGCTTTGTAACATTGAAAGATTATATAATATATTATTCAGGCAGACTCATTGTTCAGGGAGTTGCCCCCTCCCTTTATACTATGCAATTGTGTTCTCTTGTATAATTGTTTATGGTAATGAATGTGTGTGGGTGTTCATTGGTATAAAGGAGACATAATAATTACTTGGTTGAGAAACACAAACTAAGTAGGACATATGGTTAGGCGTAGTCCATGAACATAAGTATTGGTGAAAAGAAAGTGTTCGGTGGTGCCTCACCTCACCAAGAGCGATTGAAAGACTACCGCCGACCTAGGGGCGTGACACCTCCTCTTGAAGATAATGTTGTTGGCCTTCTTCAACGTTTGAATACATCACAATCATTTTTCCATCTGACTTATACTGGAGTTCCCGCCTTAGATAAAAAACCTTCACCCTGACAATGCATTATGTATAAATATGGAGCATGAGTCGGATTTCCTGCAAGCTCCTAGCCTGTTGTCCCTTTATCAGAAATCACCGTTGGGAAGGATGAGCATATCTCCCATAACCCTTGGTGCAGGCATATTCTCCATAGCCGAAACTGGGTTGCATCCATAATAACAATACTTCCACAGCTTTGAAGAGTGTTTAAGAAATTCCCGGCATTTGCTAAACTATAACCATTGTCAACAGTGTCACAACAAATCAAAATTTATACCCTCCAAAATTCATCTGAATCGACCAATGGTGGGATAATAACTTAGGTAGTGAGCCAATTTTAAATCTAAAATAGCAGAAAAAATATTAAAATAATAAGTTAATATAAAATAATTAAGACAAAATGATAAATTTAAGATGAAATGATTGTTTTTTAAATATCTTAAACATTTTTTTTTATGTAAGAGTGGAGGTTTGATGGATAAACATGGGTTTATATATACATATATATGTTTGTTAAGTATAAAATAAGTTTACATTTTTTTTATTTTGGGGAATATATTAAATAAATATATTAATTATAAGGTTTTTTTTTAATTGTTTTATATATATATAGTTGGGGTTTAAATATTTCACACAAAATAGACATTAAAACATTTCATTTAAAGTTTACATTGCCCATATTAAAAAGGTTTTTTTGTTATTGATATATGTTAAATAAATGTTACTTTCATATACATATTGAGCTTTCTTGTTACTAATACTTTATTAAAATGCTACATATCAACTTTATAAATAGAAAATACTTATCAATATAATAAAAACTTAATTGTAAAAAAACATTGATATTAAAATATTCTACCTAATATGCAAAAATATTAACATTGGAATATTCTACTTAATGTACAAATTCAAATATACATCTCCAACCTATATTAAGGAGTAGAAACAAATAAAATTTTAAATGAAAAAATTATATAACTGGCTCATATTAAAAACTAGAAAGCTAATTAGAATTTAAACCAATTAAGTAAATACAAAAAATTGAAAACCTTGGATGATTTATTTTTGCTAAATTTCTCAAATTGTTTTTTGATAGCTTTCAATCAAAGTACGATCAAAGTAAGATTAGATACAAAATTTATTAAAACATGCAGACACCCTCTCACCATTGTGGCAAGTCAAATCATTCATCAGAACAATGCAACAAACAACAACAATCAAGCAGATTGAAGATCGATTATTCATGGATTGATCCCTAGGAATGGTCAATCATGGTCAGAAGATTGTATAAGTTTTACAATCGAATTCACTCACACATATTGCAGCCAACAATGAAATTGAAGATGGTACTATTGTGTAGTTGAATGGGGGAGTACGCTAATGAAACACTCTGTTATATACCTAGGGGGAATAATATGGGGTACAAAGGGAGGTACCCAAGGTAATAATGTAATAAGGGGATGGGCCATAGTAATAAATAAGGTGGTTAACCCATATCATATAAGGGACCACAAGTAGTTAGTAATAATGTAATGGGCCCATGGTATTAGTTTGATGGTATGAGGGAACCATGGTAATGACCCATGGTATTGTATGTATGAGGCCTATATAGAGACTAGAGACTCCACATGGAGGGAGGTCAAGGAATTGTGTGAAGGAATTATTGTATGAACAGGCATATGGCTTGTGGAGTGTTCTCTTTCCTTAAGGAGTAAATGTATGGTGTCGCCCTACCATAAGAGTTTTTATATCAATAATGAATCATTTCATATTATTTTTGGGTTTATTTGCATTGTCTTATATTTTTATATTAGATCTATAATATTTCTGGATTAGATCTATAACAAGTGGTATCGGAGAACTTTCTTAGGCAAAAAAAGTAGAGATTTTTTTATTTTTGCAGGATTTTAGGGGCAGCGAGTTTGTAGATCAGATCTATATGTTTTGGTGCAAGATCTGCAAAATCTAATTGCAGATCTGGATTCTATTTGAAAAAATACCCGATTTAAAAAAAAATTAGTTGAATCGGAGTCCAGATGAAGGAGATATCGCTAATTTAAAAATCAGTGGGGTTGTAGACAATTTTTCAGAGCAGCGAATTTGCGGCACAGATCTGGACATCTTGGTGCAAGATCTGCAAAATCTAACTGTAGATCTGGATTCTTTGAGAAAAAATACTCAATTTCAAAAAAAAAATCAGTCAAATCGGAGTCCGGATGAGGGAGATATCGCTGATTTAAAATCAGCTATTTTTTCAGAAATTTTGGTGACGGCGGGAGAGTAGAAGCGCAAATCTGAAATTCTAGTGCCTAGATTAGGATTTCTATCATATGGGTAGATGCAGAATGGTTGTTCCATTTCCAAAAATAGGTCATAATAGGGATTCTGAGCAATATTGATGGACTTGTTACCATTTCAAATTTTCACCAATTTTTTTTTTGTGATGGCAGACTTGTATAAATTTGATGGCTCTCATCCAGCCAAATGGCTAGCATGAATGGAGAAATTTTTTAGATTGAATTACATCATGGATGAGGAGACTCAGTTGAGTGTGGGAAAAATGTACTTGGACAATGAAAGAAGGCAATGGTGGCAATGGCATCAACGTTGCTATCGAAACCCCTTGACTTGGGACATATTCACAAAAGCTCTTATGGACCACTTTGACCGTAAAACTAATCTTGTGGATAAGCTCACACATACAGACACACAGCCTAGCAAAGATTTTATTTTTACATGAAAGAAGGAAGCCAAGGAACCTAAAGGGTTATTTTCTGCTGGTATCTCCTTATTGCAGGTTCATGGATTGATTCAGAAAGAGAAGATCATTGCTTCTATAAATCCTAGTTGCAAGCATAATTTTATCAATGTTAATTTGGCAAAAAAATTGCAAGTTCCCGCAAAACACATTGAAAACACAGGTGGATGATGAGGATGTTCAAGCATATAAGGATTTTAAGATTTCTATGGATAAGTATGTGTTGCATGGTGATTTTTATACTTCAGAGACGGATAATATGGATGTTGTTTTGAGATACCCGTGGATGGAATTAGTGAGTACTATAAATATTAACGTGCAGAAAATATTCCTAAAGCTCCCGTATAAAAGGAAGAAAATTAGATTACAGGATATTTCCATCAATAAACAGGTAGAGTCCACGGAAGTTGATGCAGAAGATGTTCTAGGGACTGACATATCAGACGATGAGCAGTTGATGGTCGACAATCAAACACAAACAGAGGCTGAAGCAGAAAAGGTTACAGGTGCTGACACATCTGATGAGGGTTCAGTGGTTGAAGTAATATTAGAAGATAAGACACCACAGCAGGCACCACAACATGCACCAGATAACAGTCAGGCTCCAGTAAGGGGTGAATTAAAGAAAAAGACACCGTGGGTTAAAACTTCAACATATCATCACCCACATCACCCCGCAAGACAACCATCAAGATGGCAACCAATTAGCCACAAGGACAACAACCCCCATGGGACAGATAGAGAGGAGAGAAGACAATGCAAATAAACCCAGAAATATTATAGATCTGATATGAAAATATAAGACAATGCAAATAAACCTAGAAATAATATGAAATGATTCTTTATTGATCAAACCCTTAAGGTAGGGTAACACCATACAATCACTCCTTAAGGAAGGAGAACACTCCACAAGCTAAATGCCTGTTCATACAATAATCCTTGACAATTCCTTGACCTCCCTCCATGTGGAGTGTCTAGCCTCTATATAGGCCTCATACATACAATACCATGGGTCATTACCATGGTTCCCTCATACCATCAAACTAATACCATGGGCCCATTACATTATTACTAACTACTTGTGGTCCCTTACATGATATGGGTTAACCACCTTATTTATTACTATGGCCCATCCCCTTATTACATTATTACCTTGGGTACCTCCCTTTGTACCCCATATTATCCCCCCTGGGTATATAACACACTTCTACACCTAAAGGGGGGGAGTTCAGAAATAATTTGAAGAAGATTGTCTCTCCTTTCAGCTAACAAAGGGGCAAAAATGTCAACAAAATTGACAAGTGGTTGTCAGACTGTAAGTCTCGACAACATCAGCAAAGCAACCAGTGGGCATCTTCATCAACCAGTAGGCATTTTTCATCAGCAGTGTACATCAGCAAATTCAGCACTGGGCAATCGACAGCAAAAGCAGTAGTGAACATCTTTCACCATCGCAAAAGAAACATTGAGTTTTTTTCGACATCTTCAGCCAGTGGGCGATCATCACAACAAATACGCCAGTGGGCATTCATCAATTATGTTAGTGGACACCGGATACTGTTTTCAAGCAAAGGACAGTTGGATCCTTTTGCAGCTTGGCACATGATGGAGTTGTTAAGCAACATTTAGAGATGAATCAGACATGCAGCTGATTCATGTTCTCTTCAGCTTTGAGTTTTTTCCAGCATCCAGCGTTGGCAGTTTTTCAGGCAGTGTTTTTTTTAGAATCAATTTGAGAACTTGGAAGATGGTTCCTTGTTCATTTTGGATTTATCATTGAGGGGGGAATGTTAGCCTCACTCTCTTAAAAATCAATAATAAATACAATTATTAAATTAAATAAATAAAATCATGAGAATTCCTCAAACCAAGGATTCTAGTTTGGATGAGAGATTCTCTCCAACTAGGTCTCCTAAATTAGTGTGTAAGTTGAGAAATTGTCTTAACCAAGTGAGTCTAAGATAGATGCACTATCTTAAGACCACTTGTTCATGTATCTAAATGTATTCTTAAATTATTTAAATAAAGAGAGAATTACATGAGCATGAGAGACCGCATGATGGCTCTCTGCATTTTTCGCCATGTCTAGTTTCTATATTTCTGTGTTTATTTTATTGAGTTTATTTTATGTGTGTGAGTTTTCTTCAGGTTACATTTGCGTATACATGGAATTTTCTTTAAGCAGACTCACATATACGTGAGTTTTTTGTATTAGAAATGTGTGTGCACGCTTTTGTGTCTTTACACAGTCATGTATGCAATTTTTTGAATTGTTTTTTCAAATCTTTTTACCCAGTTAGGTCTACTTCCTGGTGATTTATGTTGTTGTATGGTCATGTGCTATTTAGAGAAATTAGTTTTCCTGCAATCTTTCTTTTTCAAAATCTCCTTTGCACTGAAAAGTCTTCATTGGCCTAGCACTGCTTCTTTAGCAAGTTCGCAGTTTGTGTCTTGGGCTCAGGGCTTCACTTTGAAGTTCTTGGATGTTCTGGTTTTGCAGAACAAGAAACTGATTTTGATTTCGTTTTCAGCTCAAATTTCAAGTTCCCTTGGTTTTCTTGTTTGGTAGCCTTGTTGCTTTTCATGCTTCTTTGAGAGTCTTTTTGGCAAGTTTGAAAGTATTTCTTTCTTGACATTTTGTCAGTTTGCTGAAATCTTTTGCTGTTTTTTGGATCAGTTTGTGCAAGTTTGTAGTCTTTCTTGTTTCAAGTTTCATTTATTTATGAGTTTTATAACTTGTAAGATTTAAAGACTCCTTGTACTTATTTCTTGATCTTTCTAATTTTAGTAGTACTTTTGTGACCTCAAAAAGTTGCTTTTGTTTCCTTAAAATAAAAAACACAAAAACATCACTTTTGTTTTTCTTTTTCCAAGCTTTTGGTTTATGGTATTTTTTTTTTTTTTGTTGAGAAGAGAATTGTGATCTTTTACAATTTGTTCTACTTGATTTGGAGAGAGATTTGCTTTTAATTTTGCCCTCTTCACTTTCAAGTTGGCTTATTGTCTCTATAAAGAACAACATTTTCTTATGAGTGTTGTTTAAGATCTTGCATCATAATTTTGACTTGCATTAGGTTAGTTTGCATTTTAAGCATTCTTAGTCTTTTTAGATTTTGGGAGTGTGTGGATTGTTTCAAAAAGGAAAATAAAAATATTTTTCTTATATATAGATTTTCATAGAACCCAAGTAGAAATCACTCTTCATCAAAGAAAATGACCACATCCATATAGTTATTTTTCTATTGGTTTCTTTTGCATCATAAAACATCATCAGCTTCACTCTCATAAAGAACAACTATATAAAATCAAGTGATGTAATAAAATGAACTAGAAATTTTATTGTTGTCATTAATAAACACCAATAATTTTAGGTTCATTAGGGCCTTGGAATAGGTGAGTGGAGAGTTAACTCTCTAAGGCCGCTCAAATTACAAAACTTAGAAATTGAATAAAGAGCAAAACCCAATATCGTTAGAAAGACCGAGAAAGCTTCGTGACTGGGAGTTAAGTAGGATGGAGAGTGAAGACAAGGAAGAGAGATACCCCCTCTCCTACTTGTCGGATATCTTCTCACAATTGTTCCACCTGGCTTTTGATACGAGCTGGTATCAGTAGTGTTACAATTCTATTTTTACACATCACTCCCATCATTCAGATTAGTAATTTTAGGGCTCATCAAACCCTAATTCTGTTTCTACATGCCCTAGACAAGTCATCACAATGAATGCCATCATTCATGAGAGTTTCTTAGCCTGAAGACATCCTAAAATGACTCCTTGAGAGACCAACACAGCCTTGATCAGGGGTAAGTTCGCTGCAGAGCACTTAGGCCCATTCAAGCCTACTATGTAGAGCACCTAGGCCCACTTTGACCTGCACTCGGCGAGATTGAGTGAAATCTTCATAGGGTTCTGGGAATATTCTTTCATTCTAGACCATTATAGAAGATTCCCACCTCTTATCCTCTCCTATGAGCTCAAAATTGGATCGGGAATGAATAAAATAACCTCCTATCCTCTCATCCCTTCCTCCATGGAAACTAACTCCCAAATTGGAAATCCATTCAATGCCTAATTTATGACAAAACTACCTCCATTTCCCTATAAATTGAGCACTCATCATAGTGATCAGGGGCTAGACATTGAGAATTTGTAAGGAGATCCTATTGGTGTGAGGTTTGAGATTGTAAACAAGTATTGTTATGCCACCAGAGTGTTGTGATTTTGGTGTGATGAAGGATGGAACTCAAGCTAGATGAGTTACATGGGATCAGAATTATTGGTTGTAACTCTTCCTTCTACTTAATAAAGTTGTTTACACCTTTTCCCATATTCTTGTCTTCATGTATGATGATTATATGTGTAAATTATTTCGATTCCATTTGCGTATAGTGATAGCTCTCTTGCTTTGATTGGTTTTTGTCCTCTGTTTATGATTGCAGGTAGTTATCGAGTGAATTCAGTTTGAGAAGGAGTGACGGGAGCTATTCAAAGGAGAAAAAGGGAATCGAAAGATAACAAGTAGGTCCCTCGTCTTATTCATCTTCTATAGGGAAAGGTTAAAATCTTTAAATCTGTTGTTCTAGGTGTAGTTACCCATCTAGGGAAATTGTGTTTATCCGTAGATGCAAAATTCCACATAAAATATTGGTGAACATACTAGGGAATGATCATCATTCCAGGTAGTTTATATTCATCCTATTACACCCTAGTATACTTTACTCGCTTCCATTGATCTTGTTTCAGCCCTTTTGAAGTGTTTTTTGGTAAAACATTGTGCTTAAAATCCCCTTGAATGGCCTCTCTAGCACCAACGTGAGCTTGGTCAGGACACAGAGTGTTGCAGAGCACCATTGGCTTCAGTACAGTTCTCTGAAGTGCACTATCTCCCATTCAGGGTTGCACTGATCCTCATTACGTCAAAAATCTCACCTTTGGCTTGGTTTTTTCCAAATTTCCTTCTCTTTTTGCTTGTTGAAAGATCAATGATTGTTGTGTCTCTGAAATCAATTTGTATTTCTCTTCCTAGCCCTACTTTGGCCTTGCTTTTTTAGTGTTCCTTAAATGATTTCTTTATCATTATCAATTCATTGTCAAAGTTAGCTTATAGTCGACTAATCTTTGCTCAAAATAAAGTTTCGTAAAAGTCTTCATTTCTTTCGAAAGGAATTGTCGTAAAGTCTTCATTCTTGCAAAAAGATTGATTGATTGTATGTGCATTAGTTTCCTTTTTTTCATCTTAAAATTAAGGGAATTGAAAAGAAAAACTTTCATTGTGCATTAAAAATGTTTGTGTGTGCTCATAGGAATAACTCAGGGAAATTGCATTAGATGTGCTCTTTGTTCTTTGATTAAAAGAATTTGATTTCTCTATCCCTATTAGCTAAGGTTTTCATTGTTAAAATTGAATGAAAAGAATGCTTATCATATTAGTTGCATTCTAGGAATTTCAAAGACTTCACGTGGTGAACCTTGAAAGGCAAATTCTTAATCAAGGTCAACTTAAAATTAATCTCAATCAACCTAATGGAGCATTGTCACGTAATGCAAAACATTTAGAGGTGTTAGGCTAGAAATGTGTTTCGACATCATAAAACATAGCAACTGTCACTAACTTGTCTGCGATACATTTCGAGTGTGATACCTCATTCCACGTACATGAGTATATCATAGCTCATCCATGTACCTTCGGGTATATAGGGCAGTGTTACAGTATGTAAAGTATAAATGAATGCTCACACTGTGCGGTTTTGTATTAGATAGCGCTAACACGGATTGGGTCTCCACGTAATTTTGGGTATATATGGGAGTACAACACTAGGTTTCTATCCATCCTTTAGTAACCAATTCGGCCGCCTTGTACACTGTGATACACTGAAAATAGCATTCGGGGAGATTGCCTACCCGTACTTCTCGGTTCACTAGGAGGTATTCTGCAGTTCACAGTTGCTTGGTAATCCTTTTTCCTAGCTCACCCCTTTTTGTTTTTTTGTTTTTGTTTTTGTAATAAATCAATCAGCAATCATGGAGGAACATCAACCCTTACCCCATCGTTCATGGAGGACAACAAGTAAACCATCTTTACCACTCGAACCTACACCTATCCGGTCAAAGCGGTCTAGTTTGAATGAATCCAGTACTTCAAAAACTTCTGGTTCTTCATCTGAATTATTAGAAACACCTATACCAATAAGTATTGTGACCCCAGTTACTCCTACAATTACTGGCAGATCTATTACTGAGGTGGAATCTCCATAATTCCCTGAGGATAGTACAACTGAATCTAGTGAAACGGTAACTTAAGTTGTTCAAGAAGAAGTTGATTCTCAACCCGAAGTTTTTCAATAAGAAATTACTTCTGAACCTAAATCTGTTCAACCAGAAGTTGATCCTGAACCTATCACCATTCAATCATAAGTTACTTTTGAACCAGAAGTTGTTCAAGAAGCCCAACCTGAATCTGTTGTTCTTTTACCAAAACACTTGGATGTTGAAGTTGAACAATCAGATGTTGTTACCACACTGGAAGAAGATTGATCGGTACATCCTTAGACATCTGCAACTGTCTAGACTTCCCCTTTACCTTAGGAACAAATACCAGAAATCTATTACAGACCTGATGGTGAAATACTTCCACCTGGTTTAATTTCAATAGAAGAGGAACTTGAGGAAGAAACAACTAGAACTCCATTCCATTTTTGAATTGGACTTTATCTTTATCCTCATACTCCTCATTTTACTTCTCCTTTTGATCTTGATTACTTTCAGACACCCATTGATTCGTTAGGAAATTTATTTGGAAATTTGACTATGGCAGAGTCAACATCCCAAACAGTACTATCTGTTACAGCTACGACATAATCTTCTGTTGCAACCTCTTCGATGTTTACTACGACACCTGAGTCACATTTGTATGGTGTTTCGTCCATCCCATCGGATTACCAATATTTATCTAGAATCGACTCAGGTGTTGCTTCTAGCCCTTGGTCTTCACCTATGTCCTCTACAGGAATTTTATCTGGTTCTTCATTAACAGATACTGAACAGCTAGACCCATCAAGTCAATATCAAGTTGCTTCATCTGGTTACTGTCCTATGTATCTTCTTTACACTGGACTACTCCATACGGAGAGTAATATGCACAATCTCCTTATCCTCCATTTTCTAGGGGGCGACCATATATCGGTATGCCATCATCTTTAGGTCAACCTGGAATGACTATCTCTCAATGGAAGCCAACAATGCATGTTCAACCTAGGTTTGTGTATCTATCAAAACCTATGCAATTTGTCACATACATACCTACTACACCTATTGTTACAGCTCTACTGCAGTCATAAGCTTAGATTGTTGCATCTCAACCTGTGCAAGATGGTCCTTCAACCTTAGACCCTCAAGTTTCAGGTTTACAGATTCAGCCCTCTTAGGAAGTTTTACAACAACCACTTGTGCCTGGAGTCCAACAACCTTAGGTCAGTTTACCTTTTACTTGAATGACTCAAACTTACACTGGTTTAGTGTATTCACAACCTGGTCAAGCTTACATTCGTGGGAAACAACCATTAAATCAACAACCATTGTATCAACAACAACAACAATTTCTTCAACGGCCTTCACAGCCCCAATATCAACATCAACAGTTCCAGCAATTCCAACCTCATCCTGGAATTGGTCAACAAGCCTATGTTGGGTTTGGTCAACAATAAGTTTACCCAGGTCCTAGTCAACAAGCTTATGCTGGGTTTGGACAATAGCAAATGTATCCTGGTGCTCCATAGCCACCTTATACCGGATGTGCTAAACAAACTTAGCCCTATCAAGGTTACCAACAGTAGATGCCTTATGCTCATATGCAAAGGCCTATTGCCTAGGAAATCCCATCATACCCGGGTTATGCTCAACCTAACCTCAATAGATAGTTGACTTTTGTTGCAACACTTGAATTACCAGATCTAAATCGGCTGACCAATGACCCAATTCTTTATGCACCTTAGTGGCCGAGATTCCTCATAAATCACCTTCTCATATTCAAAAATTCAATGGAAACACTGGAGAAGACCCATCCAACCATGTCATGACTTTTCATTTATGGTGTTCATCAAACTCCTTGAATGGTGATTTAGTTAGACTACATCTTTTCCAGAGAACGCTTGGTTCAGCTGCGAAGTGGTATATTGAGTTACCACGAGCTTCTTTTGATAACTTTAAATCTTTACCTACCACATTTTTAACCCACTTCCAGTTACCCATATGATATGAGACTGGAATGGAACTATTAACCAACTTTAAATAGACTACTGCTACACATATCTTTGATCATACTCATGAGTGGCGTCTTTGTCGTTGAATGGTTAAAACTTATGTTCTTGATCAGCTTTTAGCTGAGTGGTTTATAAAATCCTTGTTGCCATCTGTCACCAAGGATATGGCAAAAGGTGCAGTTGTCACTGAAGAGCAAGTAATTTCTCGTGCCCAATATTTGGACTTGATCTATACACAATCTAGCATGCTCTATGACAAGATCTTGAATTCACCTCGACCAACTTTCATTGTTCCTCCACCACCATCGAGTAAGGACTCTCATGCTGGTGACAGTGTGATTGGTTCTTCGAGCACACAAATGGTAGGTAGATCATCTGGTCAAACACTTTCCATTTTAATTAAACTTCAAATGCATCTGATAACACTCTTGCCTCTGAAATTAATGTTGTGTCATCTGACAAAGGAAAGAATGAAAAGAAACTAGGAACCAAGAAGAAGGGGAAAAACAAGAAGAAACAAAATAATCCCCTTCAAGATAAATCATTTGATTCCTGTCCTTCAGCTAGGAAACCTCATTACCCATGTTTAATCTGTAACTATGAGCACTTTATGCAAGATTTTCCTCACTGCTCTAAAGTCTCAAAGCTTCTTAAGACTTCTAGTACATCCGCAGTGTTAACCGATCCTCTTCCGAACCCGGAGACACATATGGTTGCTACAGACCATGCTTCCACTTCCCAAGTGCTTATGCTATCCACCTCTAAGCCAAAAATTGATGTTTTGGTGTCAACACAAAGTAAAGATTATGGAAATCAACCATCGTCATCGAATAACCAGGCTGATCAACCTAATCCTTCGACTTCAACTTCGTCTGATCCTATTCCACTAGCTATTGCACTAGAGTTAACAATAAAACCACCTAAGGGAGTTGTACATAAATCAACATTTAACCCTAGAGCTTGAGCAGCATAGAACTATAACATAGTAGAAGATTTGGCTCAGTCACCTTCTGCTATGTCGATGCTTGAGGTGCTTCAAAATTGTCTCTCAAAAAGCAGGCTTTGTTGTCAGCAATTGGTGGAATTGATCCAACAGATTCCAATCTTGTGGTTTTAAACCATGCCGGTTATATGCCACAGTTACCAGCGCAATTATCATTCTTGATTCAAGTAAATGCCTTGAATAAACTTATTCACCGAACCATTACTGACAATGGGGAATATACTTGTATTATGTCAATGATTTGCTAGAAAACACTTGGCTCACCACCTTTTTCACGTTCACGAACAACATTAAAAGATTTTGACGGTTTCACATATACACCTTGTGGAATCTTCACTAATCTGCAAATTGAACTAGGGAGAAAAATAGTAATTGTTGAAGTTGAGGTCATTGACAGACCCCTTGACTACAATATTTTGCTAGGAAGACCGTGGGTATATGCTATGGCTGTTGTGGTATTGACATACTTTCGTACGATTGCATTCCCTCATAAAGGTAGAATCACAATTATCGATCAACTCACCTTCTTCACCTCTAGTTCACGGGCTACAGGAAGAATTCTGTTGGTTCATGGACCCCTGCTATCTCTTCAAAACATTGGTGTAGGTATATTCAAGGATTCTTCCCTAATGGGTAATTTTTCACTACCATCACCATCAAACATGGCGGACGTGGAAAAAGTTGAGAATTACAACATGATATCTTCCACTTCATCTGATTTAAGGAAGATTACCAATAGTTCTGAAGTTGATAGTAGAAATGAAATCATGCCGCTAAGACCCATTGAGATTTCATAGCAATCAATATTTCTGGATTATGCGGCGAACCCAAATCCATCTTCGTCAATTGTATGGGTAGATCGTTCATTAGAATATGGTAATTCTTCAAATCCTTTTTCACATATATTTTCTACTGATGAAGGAATCATCCAATCAATGATGATGGAAGAACCATGGGAATATTATCATCATCATTCCCATCTTCCAGATCACATAGAAGATTTTTCAAATGAACTTAATCACCCTTCAATTGTTGATTTTCTTTCGAATTCTATTTTTATAGATACAGTAGATTTCGAGCAAAACTTGTCAAATATCGAAGAAACAATTTCTATCAATATTTCAACCAAACCTAAAGTTGTAGAAAACATTCATGTTGGCGAATCTTGTTCTCCATCAGAAATTGATATTTACCATGCTCTCTTTTGTGACTTCTGAGATATATTTGCATGGTCATATGAGGATATGCCAAGTATTGACTCTAGTATAGTTGAACATGAAATTAAAATGTATCCTGATGTCAAACCAATGCGACAATGCCTCCATCCCATTTATCCAAAGAAGGCTACTTCCATTAAAATAGAAGTTGAAAAACTTTTGCATGCTAGTTTCATATACCTTGTTCCTCTTACCGATTAGGTTTCCAATATTGTTCTTGTCATGAAGAAACAAGGGACAATACGAGTGTACGTCGATTATAGGGATATTAATCACGCTTGTCCAAAAGACAATTATACCACTCCCTTTATCGACCAGATGATTGATGAATATGTCGGATTGAAATATTTTCATTTATGGATGGATTTTTCGACTATAATCATATCAATATTTGACCACAGGACCAATCTAAAACTACTTTTATTTATCTGTGGGGCACATTTGCTTACAGGAAACTCCCTTTTGGTTTGAAGAATGCAAGGGAAACTTTTCAGAGGGCAATGAACTGTGCCTTCCATGACATCAAACATATTTTTCAACCATACCTTGATGATTTTCTTGCTCATTCAAGAAAGAGGATTGATCACATGCAGCATTTGAGAGCTATATTTTTACAGTGCCGACACTACAAAATATGACTCAATCCACACAAATGTGTGTTTTGTTTTGGTTCTGGTCATTTTCTTGGTTTCGTAGTGTCTAAGGAATGAATTCGACTCGACCCTCTTAAGGTTCAGGAAATTCTTGACTTGCCTCCACCTTCAAATCTACTACAGTTACAGAGACTCCAAGGGAAGGCTAACTTTTTGAGGAGGTTCATTCCCAATTATGTTGAAATGGCTAAAGGATTTACTCGTCTTTTGAAAAAGGGGATACCCTTCCATTGGGATTAGGTTGTGCAAGCTTCCTTTGATGCTCTTAAAGATACCTTTATTAGAGCATCATTAATGTATTCCCCGAATTATCAAAACAACTACTTCTTATATCTCATCGCTTCATATATAGCCATTGGAATGGTTCTAGTACAAGAAGAAGATGGGATTGAAAATCCGATATATTATTTGAGTCACAATCTCAATGATACAGTAGTTAAGTACTCTTACATCGAGAAGCTAGCTTTGGCAGTTGTTCAAGCTGTACAGAGATTTCTCCACTATATCCTGCTCCAAAAGACCACTGTCATTTCAGATTGCAACCCTATGACATATATTTTGTCATGTGAATTGATGGTGACAAATACTCAAAATGGATCATCATTTTGCAGGAATTTGATTTGGAATTCATCAAATCCAAATCAAAGAAATCTCTAGTTTTCGCTGAGCTTTTTTGTGAACTTCCCTCGAATACTGTTGATTCAACATTAGAACCCTCAATTCTGGATGAGTCTTTGTTCATGATTTCGTCATCTAACCCGTGCTATGGAGATATACTGATTTATCTTTGGACCCAAACTTTTCAACCTGATACCTCTTGCTCACAACAATGACGGATCTGATATCAAGCCAAAGATTATCTTATCATTGGTGACACTCTTTACCATTGTGATATCAATACGATTTTATGAAGGTGCCTCACACATGAGGAAGCCGAGAAAGTTTTGAATGATTTCCATTCAGGTGCTTGTGGTGGACACTTGTCTGGTTATGCTTCGCACAGAGAATTCTCCGTGCTGGTTACCTCTGGCCTACCATATTCAAAGATTGCATTATTACTATCTTAAGCTGTCATGCATGCCAGATCTATGACCATAAAGCTAGATTACCACCTGCACCATTGCATCCTATCGTCATTGCTGGACCATTTTCCAAATGGGGCATTGACTTCATGACATGTAACCCTCACTCAGCCGGGGGGCATGGGTACATTATAGTCATCATTGGCTATTTCACAAAATGGTCCAACGTAATGCCTACATTAAAAAACAGTGGCGAGATAGTTGCAGTTTTCCTTTTCAACCACGTGGTTGCCTGGTTTGGTGTACCACAGGCTATAGTTACAGATCATGGGTCACATTTTCGCAATCACATGATGATTGAGTTAACTGCCAAGTCAGGACTTTGACATGATAGTTCTACTCATTATCCACAAGCTAATGGATAAGTTGAGGCCACCAACAAAGTCTTGAAGTGAATGCTTCAAAGAATTATAGTGGTTCATAAATGAAACTAACATTTAATCCTATACTCTGATTTGTGGGCATATCAAACCTTAGTAAGGAATGCAACTGGATTCACATCCTTTCAATTGGTGTATGGTCTGGAGGCAATCTTGTCAATACAATGTGAACTTTCATGTTTTAAACTCACAATTGACCTATTACCCGACACTTCTGATGAAGAAGCATGTTTCTTAGAAATCATCCATCTAGATGAAACCCATTGTGAAGCCGCATTGGCTAATGAACCAAATAAGAAACGAATCAAGGCACAATACGACAGAAATGTCAAGCCTTGTATTTTCTCAGAAGGAGAACTAGTCTTCCTTTACGACCAGGAAGCTGACAAACTAGGAGCAGGAAAATTTGAACCACTATGGATGAGCCTTTATATTGTCAAGCGTGTTTTGGAAAAAGGTTTTCTATGAGTTGGTTGATTATGATGGAATTCCATTGTTGTAGCCCCGAAACGGGCTGTATCTCAAAAGTTACTATGCTTAATTGAATGTAGTAAAATCACTGTATATACGCTTTAATTGCATGTGTGTGTGTCAGTGTGTCTTTTAGAATTTTTATATGGTTAAGAAATCCACTTTGCATTTGTTTCAGATGTCGGAATCTTTGGAACCATTTGTTGGTTACGCCTATGGTGCTAGTCGTAGTACGAAGAACCTATCTTTTGCAGCATGGGCTATTTTCGCTCCAAGTGGTGAGTTAGCAAGTTTTCAAGGGATTTGTATCGGTCGTTCTACAAAAAATATCGTTGAGTATAGTACATTGATCAAACTTCTCTCTGATGCCATTTCACTTGGCATTTGCTGAATCATCGTTAGGCTAGACTTACAACTCATTGTACTACAGCTTGCAAGTGTATATACCTTCCAAAATCCAACAATTCTTCGTATGTTCCTTAGAGTTCGTCTTTTGGAAAGACATTTTGAGTATATTTAATATCAACATATTTCCAGAAACTTTAACACATCAACTTATTCATTAGTGAACTATGTGTTAAACAGACGTTTGCAACACATGTAAAAGTAAATTTTCAATTCACATCATTAGTTGAATTGGATTGCACATAACCATATATAAAAACAATAAAACTAAAACATAGATAGATGTTCTAAATGTTTTTACAAAATTTGTGTCCAAGACATGTTTGGTCATCTGACCTAAAAACTCAAAATGCATACAAAAGTCATTCTAAGTAGACTTAGTGAAGTTCATCGTAACAGGTCACAGCCTGAGCTATCATGCACAATAGCCTCATCCAATGGCTAGGAACACTGATGCTACAGCCTCATAGGTAACTCCTCGACCCAGATATCGAGAATACCAAGGGTTACCCCCTCTAAATGATCCTGCAACTCTGTCAATGTCTCTATCAAATCCAAATCCTGGAGAACTGCCCTCCCGACATTTCTCCGCACTAGTCCACCTACCTCCTATTGATGTCCCATAGGTCGAACAGTACCAACATCTGTATGTATGAAAATGATTTTAGTTTAGTCTTGGAAACATCAAAAACACAAAAAAATGTAGAAACTTAAAAATCAAAAACATTTGGTCAAAAACAATTTACCTATAGCACCCCATTGAGCGCCCACTAGTAAACTCAAATCTCGATCTCCACGAAAATCCATCCCTATGTATGGGTGCTCCTCGATGACAACATGTTTTCAATTGAGCCAAATGAATAATGAAGTAGAAAATGTGATTGATGACTGACCAACATGTCTAGCCATAAATTTGACCCACCTTTGCATCTGTGGATCTCTAGGACTAGCTACAACCAGCGTTACATGCAGAGGTTGCATCAATGGAATTCTCTCTAAGGTAAAAGTGATTAAGAGCAATCGATAGCTAAAATTCTTTATCTTACCACTCTTTACATTTGGCAGCTTCTCTTTCACTGAAGAAATTATGGCCCCACACCAGTTGAATACAGTTGGCTCAAGACACTCACGTGCATACTGCATGTATGATCTATTCACCAAATGACGTGTCACACTGCCTGCCAACTTTGTGACAATGAAAAGTGTCAGCCGAATAAGTCGTTCTTGCGGACAAGACCGACCTCCCTAGTATCTAATGATATCTAGCGACAAGCAAACCAAACAAATTCTATCTTTCTCTAAATATGCAATTTATAGATAAAGGCAAACAAGTGTTTTAGGCCTACCTTGGGTCCAGTGCAAGTTTGTAGAAGCCATGCTCCGTTGATCCAAATGAGCTTCCTTGTAAAGAATTTTCAAACGCAAACAAGCACACACATTAAATAGCACCTGAAAAGCCAATATAATAAAGCATATTTATCATGATGATCAAGGAATTCATGAAACAAATCACATAAGACAATTTGTTGAGAAAAATGAATCTGATTGTATTAACTTTAATCAAAGAAGAACTTTACAACCTTGGTGCCTTGATGTTGTACAAGCTCCTCCCAGGGTCCAGCAAGAATCTCCTCTACTTTGACAAGTTTCACTCTCTTCCCAGTGAAGCCAAAAGGTATGTAATCTCTCCTCTCAAGATTAACTAGGAAGTCTCAATTCCAACAGCATTTACCCTCAAAAATGTTCAGCTTCTAACCTCTCTAGCAACCAGCCAAATGCCTTAATTTATAGTGCAATGGAGGGAAGTTACCAGGTCCACCTTCAAACGGATAAGCTCCTCTCATCAAGGGATTAGCTCCTTTAGTTTTGGGATGCATGAACCACCTAGGAGCGAACCATCCACGTCAAGATTCCTTCTAGAATCATCTAGAATTAACCCAAAGTGAGTTTTTAAGAATAAACTTGCACCTTTTTTACTTTCACAGGGGTCCGCACCCACTCCTTTAGAGACAGAGTGGGCGGGTCCGCAGGTAACATGAACAAGGGGTGCGGGACCGCAGGCAACAGTGAGAGAAAGTGCGGAACCAGAGCTTTATTGATTTTTAAGAACTTTCTCTCATTTTCAAAGCTTGACATGAAGAGATGAGGTTTGAGACTTGCTAAGGAGGACAGTATGAATGATTATAGAACCATACTGACTGCAAATAGTAATGGTGACAATATTTTGTGTAACAGATTGCCCCCTAAAGTGCGAAGTCTGTAGTAGATGAGGATTTCATTTATCATCTAAGAAGAGTGAAGTACTTTATCATTTTAAGGATCATCTTGTGGAGAGCCCGGTTGGAACCTGTAAAAACATTCAATGCAATATATATATATGAGATCATATCATCACTCAGGTAGGCATTCCCAAACTCAGATCAAAACTGACTAGAAAACTAACTAAACTGCTATGATATAGGAATGATCTTGCAATACATCACAATTATATACACATGTAGAGACAGTATGGACGCAACCATCTGTTTATGAATAGTCCACTGTATAATGAATACAAAATTCCTCGCAGCCTAGATGGTGGAAACTAGATCCAGGGTCTTGATTTCTACTTCCCGAAATAGTATGATTCTATCCATGTGAATAAATGTGTCGAAGTCGAACATGGTAGAAACCACTTGATTACTAGTCAATGATGTAAACTGTTAACAAGTGTGAGAGAAACCACCAGTAATGTCAATGGCTCTCAAAGTACTCAGTACAATCCATGAGATGTGAATAGATGTGTTGATGTCAAACATGTCACGGAATCCTTTTATCGAAGGTCAATGATGCAACCTATCGTCGAAGGCGAGAAACCTGCCATTGAGGCATGAAGATCCCAAGGTACTGACAATTTCTAGATCATCTTTCTAGATAATGAGCTGAAGTCGATAGAAAGCGATCCGTTGTAGGCAAGCCCACAACACAAAATCATAGATCAAGTTTGAAGAAATTTAGTTGCAAGGACTGAATCAGGGATGGTCAAGATGGATGACAGATATTTTGCAGATGAATGGTTTATTTGCACTGACCTCTTGAACACATAACGACACAACAGATGGTTTGGTGACAATTGACCCAAAGTTAATACCCAGAACCGGCTGAAGACTTTCAATATGGCTTGATCAACCGTTAGGCAAAGGATTTCCCAACCCAGGTGAATAAAAAGTGTCATGTTCAAGAGTGGTTACAAAGTATGGCAAACAGGCTCATTTTTCTCTCTTTTCCCCCACCATTTCTAGCAAGTACCTCTTTATTTTTAACAAGCTTGAGGAGGATAACATTTGCTTGATTATAAGCTCATCCTTCAGATGAGTCCAACTTAGTTTAAATTCAAACCCTAAGAAGGAATGGTCCATTCCTATTTGTAATTGAACAGATCCTTTACTGTTAAATTTTAATGAGTCCAGTATAGGAGAAACTCGGCGTTTTTCAATTTTAGAGAGTCTGAAAAAACTTAAGAAAACTCCATGGTTGTCCTCTTTCATAAATTTGTGTCTCCCAAGCCCGAAAAAGTATAAAATAATACTTGAGAGAACCGCTTGATCATTATGACCAAGGAGTACTTTTCCTAATTAGTGCCTCTGATCCGAAAAAGTAAAAAAGTGACCAATGACACGTCGTTTTATAACCAATATCAAATTTGAAACGACAAAAATCCGGCAATCTTTTCATGTTTTTACAGTCAGAAAAGGGTTGTAAGTCGATCATCTTTTTAGTTCCATTTTAACGAGCTTAAAAAGAAAAACTCAGCAATCTTTTCATATTTTAGGAGTCAGAAAAGAGCTTAAAGGTGACTCTAATGTTTTTGTCGAAAATGACCAATTTTGCCTAAAAAATCCGTTATCCTGCACAAAAACTCAAACATTACTCATACATGTTTAAAACAGATAAAAATGCTTCTAAAGTTACCTCTTTAAAGTGAAAAATAAACAAATTAAAAACTCATTTATTCAAAAAAAAACTTATAAAAAGGGCTTTTGTAAATTCATTTTTACCGTTTGACTTCAGAGTGAGAAAAGAGAGCTTTTGGTCAGAAACTTCTCGTGAAGATTGCGGAAAATCCGTCCATTGGAATCGAACGCTGTCTCCTCCAGGTAATCCACATCATCATACTCTTTCATTTCATCCGTTTGAAAATTGTTTTTAGGGCTTTATTTTGTTTTTTAGGAAATTTCTAGGTTAAAAACCCATGCGCAGGGGTCCGCAGGCATAGCATAGGAAACCTGCGGACCTCGACTTTTTCGTAAAAGGAAAAAAGTCAGGGGTCCGCACCTGCTGTAAAGGAAAAGTGTGGACCCACGCGCTGTCTCTAACAGAGAGGGTGCAGTCCCCGCAACAAAGGTTTTTAAACCTAAAATTTTTCAAATTTCACCCAAAAATTTTGATTTTAGATATTCTAATCCGCCTTTTTATTGAATGTAGGGTATACATCATGCTTGATTGGCAGGAATGGGAGCACGAGGATGTGGATCTCACCGCGATTAATAATCAACCTTTGATTGATGCAATGAAGGCATGCGGTTTATACAAATTCTGGGCCATACCTGGCATGAGGGCCCAGGTGGACTTTTTGCAGTGCCTGGTAGACAGATGGAATATACAGGACCAGTGCTTCTTTATTGGTGACCACCATCTTGAAATGGAGCTGAAATACATTTACTTTTTGACTGGTTTGCCTAAGAGAGGTGAACATTTGACTCTATTCGCGACTAGGCCAGGTGGCCAGTCTGTCGATAGCCTCTGGCTAGAGTTTTGTAACGACCAAACTAGAGACAAAGGGATAGATATCAAAACCATATCCTGTCCTGAGCTTAAATTGATTGCGTTTACTATTACCAGGCTTTGTGGAAGTGCAAAAATACATGTAGCCACTGGATCCCATATGCGGATGGCAGTAGACTGCTTTCGAGGCACCATCTTCAACTGGTGCGAGGCTGTGTTGGCTAATATAAAAGGCCAACTGACTAGAGCAAAGAACAGACAACTGAAGATCTTTGGATATGGTGCTTTATTTGTGAGCTTTGGTCTGGAGAGGGTTCCAATGCTGGTCCCACAGCATCTTACCGTTGGAGCTAGACTTCCCTGAGAGCCCAAACTGATGCGTTGGGTTGCAGTTATGGCCCGTCATCTTGAGGAGGGAACAATAGTCGTTCGATTCACTCCTGAGTATTTTCATTGGTTGGAGAATCAAGTATTTGCTATTCAGGATTTTCCTTATGTTGGGGTAGATTATTGTGGTGACCCAGACATGGCTCTTCCACCAGGAGAGCAATGGGATGACTCAGGCAAAATCATTTTCAACATTTTGTAATTTAATTTTTTTTTTGTTTTTATCTCGTCCCAAAATTTATAGTAAAAGTTTGAAATGCAGATGTAGGTCCACGGCGACCAGCCACTCTCTGACCCTATGAGAGGAAACAGCCAGCTACAGCAGCACTAGCCCCACAGGACGAATCTACAGAGACCTCGGCCAAATTGGAGAGCCATCTAGAGCGTTTCACAACAGACATTCTGGAGACCAACATAGATGACATTCCTCTTAGGCTACAGCGCTATGTGATTGGGTTCCCAGGACCTTTCAGGAGGTTCCTTTGTAGGGTGGCCCGTACAATGGTTTCTTATCGTGATCATCACCAGTGATAGGATGATCGCCAGTTGTAGACTCATATGACATTTTTTGCTTTTTGTACTATCATTTTTGCCAATCATAAGGTGTTTTTCAACCTATGATCAAAGACGATGTATATTTGACACACTTCTATGCTATACTATATCACTATTACTGGCTTATCTTGTAAAACATGTTATGGAATTTTTTTAAATTTACTTGTATGATTATTGCAAATGTCTACTTAACATTCAAGAAGAAATTGCATCTGCTAATGTATTTAAATATCTTGGAATATGCTGATATTCAATATAGTCAAATTCACGTTCCAAGAGACGAACTCTTAAAAATAATCTCAATAACACTAGATTTCTAATGGCATATACTCTATTAAGCTATAATACAACGAGTTCATAATCTAACCTCACAATCAAACTCCGAATCCTAAATGAGATGGATTCAGATAATAACTCAATCACTGCACTATACTCTACAATGTTGTTTGTTGTTTGACGGAGGCTTACCCCATGCATAGATACCAACTCATCAGAGGGCGAATAGATAACCCAAGCTGAGGAAGAAATGTTCCGTGTATTATGACAAGAACCATCAGCAAAAACGATGTATGTTTGGAGAGGCGTCGACATCTGCAATATCAAGAGTAAAATCAAGATAAGTAGGAATAATGACCAAAAACACTCTCTAAGCTAAGCACACTTTTTAATCTAAAACACACCAGCTAGAAAGAAAACTAACCTAACTAAAAATCTCCACACCCAGATTTAAGCATAATACCTCTTCAGGTAAAGACCATTTCTGGATTTACCTAAAGAGACCCCGTCAAAGTCTACCAATTCATAGGCCTCTTTTGCTAGCTTTCGCTTAAAAACATAAGGACCATGCCACATGGGTACGAATTTTCCAGCGCCTAATTTATCATTTGCTTGATCGTACAATAAGACTAGCTCTCCTTCCAAAAAATTATGAGGGGTAACATTTCGATCATACTGAGCTTTAATACGTTTAGCATGAGTTTCGATTGCTAATGTAGCATCTCGTCGATTCTCATCTAGCTGAGCCAAGTACAACAAACGTTTTTCCTCTTCGGAAGTAGCTGGAAGTAATTCGATGGCCATTTGCAATGACGGGATTTCACATTCAATGGGTAACACCGCTTCCAAACCATAAACTAGTTGAAAAGGAGTGAAACCGGTTGATGTTTTTACTGAGGTTTGATACGCCCAAAGCGCTGAAAATAGCATGTTATGCCAATTCGCCCTATGAATCCCAATGATTTGTCGGATCATGATGACTAGAACTTTGTTGATGGCTTCAACTAGACCATTAGCCTGTGGATAATATGGAGTTGAACTGTCATGACGCAGGCCAAGTTGGTCTGTAAGTTCAGTCATCATAATATTTCGAAAATAACACCCATGATCAGTGATAATCACTTGTGGAACACCAAACCTAGCAATTATATGATTGAACACGAAAATCGCAGCAGTTTTGCCATCTGCCTCAAATGTAGGCATCGCCTCGGCCCACTTGGTAAAATAATCTACCGCAAGGATGATATACGCATGCCCCCCCCGCCGAATGAGGGTTACATGTAATAAAATCGATACCCCATTTCGCAAAAGGACTGACAACAATTATAAGGTAGAGAGGAGCAGGTGGAGTGCGCATCTTTCGATCAAAAATTTGGTAGTTGTGGCATTTTCGGACCGCGTTAATACAATCTTTAAACAAATACGGCTAGAAATAGCCAGCGCGCAATATCTTTTGGGTTGTGGCAAACCCAGACATATGACCGCCACACGCTCCAGAGTGACAGTCATTTAGAACCCTTTCAGCTTCCTCATGAGTTAAACAACGTCGGAAAACAGAGTCCGCCCCACGACGATAAAGTGTATCTCCAATAATTTTGAATTGTTGGGACTGGAATCGTATTTTTCGACGTTCTGATCTTGAAATTTCTAGCCGAAAGGATTGGGTCTGGAGATAAATGATGATATCTCCATACCATGGATCTAAAGTACTGATTAGAAACAAGGATTTGTCCACAATGGGCTCCTCCACCACAGTTTCCGTGTCAGCACGCGGGAAGTCACACATCAACTCCGCAAAAACTAAAGATTTCTTTGACTTAGACTTTTCAAATTCTAAGTCGAACTCCTGCAGGATCAAAATCCATTTAGAGTACTTGCCCCTAGCAATTTTTTTGTCAAAATATAGATCATAGGGTTGCAATCGGAAATTACTGTAGTTTTGCGTAGTAAAATGTAATGACGAAAACGTTGGACAGCTTGAACAGCTGCCAATGCCAATTTCTCCACATGTGAATATTTTAGCTCAGTTGGATTTAAAGTTCGACTAAGGTAATATATCACATGTTCACTACCGAATTCATCTTCCTGAACTAACACCATTCCAATGGTGGAATGCGAGGCGGCGAGATATAAGAAGTAGTCCTGGTTGTAGTTGGGAGGATGCAATAACGGTGCATGGGTCAACGCGTGTTTTAGTGCATCAAAAGATTTGTCATCTATCTCATCCCAAAAGAATGGAGTATTCTGTTTCAACAACCGGGTAAAACCCTTTGTGATCTCGGCGTAGTTAGGAATGAATCGACGTAAAAAGTTTGCTTTCCCTTGCAAACTTTGGAGTTGGTGAAGACTCGAAGGAGGAGGAAATTTGAGAATAGCTTCAACCTTCGAGGGATCAACGTGAATGCCGGCTTTCGAAACAATAAACCCCAGTAACTGACCCGTTTCTATACAGAAAACACACTTGTGTAGATTCAACCTAATTTGATAATGCCTACACCTCATGAAGGTTGCTCATAAATGGATGAGATGATAAGCTCGATGTAATGAATGAGCAGGTAAATCATCGAGATAGGGTCGCACAATGTGCTTGATATCATGAAACGCGTAAGACATGGCTCTTTGAAAAGTTGCCCCGGCATTCTTGAGCCCAAAACGTAATTTGCAATAAGAAAATGTCCCCCATGGACAAATGAAAGCCGTTTTTGGTTGATCAGCAGATAGAATATTTATTTGATTGTATCCAGAAAAGCCATCCATGAAGGAGAATATTTCACTGCCGGCACAATCATCAATGATTTGATCGATATAGGAAGTTGGGTAATTGTCTTTTGGACAGGCTCGATTAATATCCATATAATCGATACATATTCTTATTGTTCCTTGCTTTTTGTTAACAGGAACAATATTCGATACCCAATCCGTTAACGGAATTGGATAAATGAAACCCGCTTTAAGTAATTTTTCAACTTCGGCTTTAATAGCAGCAGCTTTTCGCGGGTTGATCTGACGCAAATGTTGCCGGACGGGTTTAGCATCCGGGTAAGTTTTGATTTCATGAACAACAATTGTTGGGTCAATTCCTGGCATTTCCTTATATGACCAGGAAAACATGTCGTGGAATTCTTGAAATAGGGCCTTATATGTTTGAATTTCATCTTCCGTACAAGAGGCGCCTATATGAATGTTTTCAACAATTCCAGGCTTAACCGAAATATCAATAGGAATAGTTCGAGAAATGTTTCACAAATTTAACTTAGAATCAGGATTTTTCATTGGATTCTGAGGTTCCTTGACATATTCAGTCGTAAAAATAGATGAAAAATCATTTTCAAAGCGATCAATCTCAGGTAAAAACGAAGATCTATGATGAAGATCTTCCCATGGTAAATCATTAACACACAGGATTTCACGAATTTGCTCATCAGTGTGAACAAGTTCGGAAAAATTTGTTGATTCTGAGTTTGATGTTGAAAGTGATTCTTCATGGACCACATTCATTAAGTCAATTTCGGTTGAATAAGGGCCAGAAAATGACTGCACGGCCTGATACGCAATTTCGTATGGACTCAAAGGAATAACATCACCAAATGAATCTATCTCAGATTCGAAAGGTACGATCCAAGGATCATCATAAACAATCGTGTCTGATGAAATCATATGAATGGTTGCAATAGAAGATGATGCGTTGATAGGAGGAAAAGGAAAAGTTCCTAGTAAACCAGAATCTTTAACTAGTCCTACTCCAACATCCTTATAAGGGATAGTTGTTTTGCTGACATGCTGGATACTTTCAGAAGAGGCTGGGTCGGATGAAAAGTAATTTATCTAGTCTATAGTTACGATCTTTCTGTTATGAGGGAACTTTATAAGCCGAAAGACCGATGAAACAACAGCTGTCATAGCATAAGACCAACTATGACCCAAGAGAAGGTTGTAATCTAGAGGGGCATCAACCACCTCCACATCTAGATTAACAGTTTTGCCTTCTACCCCTATAGGTAAATCCTGTAGAATGCCAAAAGGATGGAACCCACGGCCATCAAAGGCCTTTAGAATCGTCGGGGATTGATTAAGTGTAGGAGAACCAAGGGATCTCCAACACTAGATCGACATAATACACGTTGAGGCTCCCTCATCAATCACAGTCCTATAACAAGGTCTGTTTTTGACTAACACTGGAATCTGGAAAGCCATTTGATGAGGTAAGCGAGGTGTACTATTTTCTAGATAAAAAATTATAAGGTTCGAGTCCTGAACGTCAACAACTCCTATAGCTGACAATAGCAATTTACGCTGTGCTGGACATGAATGTAGCACTTCCAAAGCCGACATTGCTGAAGGTGAAATAGCCAAATTTTCAACAATGTTATAGTTCTGAGCTGCTCTAGCATGTGGATTGAAAGCTGACTTTCGAAGTATACCCTTGGCAGGCGGTTTGATTACTAAGTCTGGGTTAGGTTTCTCGATCTACAGTGGATCGAAACTGGGAGTTGGAGTTGATGGGTTCGAATGAGAAGATTCTACTTCCTTACCACCAACAGGACTTTTACTTCCATAATCTTGCGATCGTATCGCAATCCTAACATGGAACATCATCATTATTGGTTCTTCTTAGGCATTTGAGGAAGAACCTATCATCTTACTGTCTTGACTAGGAAAAGGATCCTTCAAAACAACAGGCGTTTGGGAACCTTTGACGATTTTTGCAACCTCAGCGTGATGAGGGCAGTCTCTTGTAAAATGCTCTTCGTCACAAATGAGACAAGGATAACGAGGTTTGCGTTTCTCATCAGTAGATTCATTTTTTCTAGTTTCTCTTTTGAATTTTTACCTGTTTTATTTTTCTTCTTCCCTTTCTTTTTACCGCAGAATTTAGATTTGGCTGTAGATGACTCTACAACATGAATATCGGCAGAAATTTCCACGAAAGAATCTCTTGTCGGGGAATATGGTAAAGTTATGATAGGAGAAGAATTCTTTGAAGATTTATTCTTACTTTTGGTATTAACCGTACCAATCATACCATCAGCGGCATGAGACCCTAAAGGAGCTACAGTTATTTGATTTTGTTTAGGAAGGTTGGAGATTTTCTCATGTAACATACCTGACTGCGTATAAACTAAGTCAAGGTACTGAGCTTGAGCAATTACTTTCTCTTCAGTAACGACTCCTACCTTAGCTACATCCTCAGTGATTTTCGGTAATAAAGATTTGACAAACCATTCAGCTAAGATTTGATCCGGGATAAAAACATTCACTAAACGTTGTAGACGTCTCCATTCATGAATGTGATCTGAAATGTAAGTGGACGTTGACTGTTTTAATGAAGTTAATAATTCTGTGCCATTGTCATATCTGACTGGCAACTGAAAATGAGTTAAAAACGAAGTAGCTAACTGACTGAAGTTATAAAAAGTGGCTCGCGGTAACTCAATGTACCACTTGGCCGCAAGACCAATTAGAGTGTGTTGAAAAAGCTGTAAACGGATTGAATCATCTGAAATGGAATTAGACGCACACCAGAGGTGATAAGTCATCACATGGTTCGACGGATCATCTCCTGATTTGCCTTCAAACTTAGGAATATCACTAGGCAACTTATTCGGCATTGGCGGCCAAAATGGAAGATAGTTAATTGGATCGTTCGTAAGGCGCGACAAATCAGGCAAGTCCAAGGTTGCAATGAACGGTAACTGACGATTAGGGTCCCTGAAACCCTGGGTCATGAGACCAGCCCTAGGAGGAGGATATCCAAGATAACTAGGAATTGGAATTGCATTTGGGATATTATATCCTCCCAGAAAAACAGGATTAACCGGACCGTACTGGGGTTGTTGAGGTTGTTGATATGTATATCCAAGGTCTGGTTGATACTGATAGATTGGCTGCTGCACAACAGGACCGAATTGGTACTGTCCATGGTACGATTGATAAGTAAATTGAGGTTGACTTGTGACAACCGTACTTGGACCAGGTTGTCCTACAGGCATTTGAACCGAGGTCTAAATTGTGGATCCAGACTGAGGTAAAGATGCTTGAGGAGTTGATACAGGAACAATAGAAACTGGAGCTATCGATACTCCAGAAGTAGGTAGGGTAGATTGAACAGATGTTGCAGCAGTCGTTTGAGGCGGAGTACGAGGCGTACTAGGTCCAGGCTGAGAAACTACAGAAGGAGCAGAAGTTTGAATAGTAGACTGGACAGGTTGCTGGGGTGAACCAGAAACCAAAGGTTGTCTAGTTTGAGATGACAACTGCACATTCGGTTGCAAGATCTATTGAGATTGAGATGGATCCCACACTAAATTCATTCCGGGGTACGAACCCATAGCAGGTTGAGAATATTGAGGACTATAACTGGGTTGAGGGTAGGGTTGATAATTCGAAGGTACATTTCCAGCTCCTTGGACAAATGATTGACTGGAAGGTGGTTGGAAACCTTGGGTTGGGTACTGACCTTGAGGTTGATAACCTTGAGGCACGTACTGATACTGGGGTTGACCTTGAGGTACATATTGATACTGGGGTTGACCTTGAGGTACATACTGAGTCTAAGGTTGACCTTGAGGAATGTACTGTCCTGTAGGTATGTACTGTCCTTGAGGTTGCCCCCCAGGTGGTAATTGGGTACCTTGAGGTTGCCCCCCAGGCGATAATTGAGGACCTTGAGGCTGCCCCCCAGGCAGTAACTAGCCACCTTGAGGTTATGGATTAGGAATAGTACCTGACATCATAAGAATATCTTCTACACTCAACGGCTTAGTTCCGTTATTACCAGTTAATAACCCTTGTTCAATAGGTTGAGGAGATGCTCCCGAAAAAGTACCAATAAGTGACTGATACCCAGAGGGAACAGAAGGACCGCCATATAAAAAGGTTTCTGGAGATTGAGAAAACATGGATGATTGTCTTGACATATTTAACAGAGGATAATAAACCCTAGGTGTGCGATGAAAAGGAATGCAAGGTGGTGAAAAAATTAGTCCCGGGTTTTCCAAAAAATTGGTCAATGAAAGATACCAAGCATCCCTCCTAGGTGGACTGTAAAAGATCGATTCACGCTCCCTAAGTTCTATAGCTGGTTGATTTTCAGGGATAGGGATACCTTCTTCCGGAGTAACAAGTTCTTCAATAGCTATAAGTCTAGAAGGAAGATTTTGGGTAATTACTCTTTCTACCCTGGGTGAACCAGGACCACTGGAAGTTGGAGAGGCAAATCGTAATGTTGGAGTAGCAGCAAGTTCAGTTTCAGGTTCAGATATTTCAGGTTCCTCAGCTAAATCACTAGTAGATGAAAAACTACCAGTAACTTCGAAAAATGAAATAGATTGTGGATTATAATCTGCTACTAGAGCTTGATAATCAGGATGTACAACCAATGAAGACTCTCCTTCTTCAGGTGACCCAACTCTACTGTCACTAGGAGTTACAAGGGCTCGAAGCCCTTCAAGCTGGCTCAGTGAAAACTCAGGAGGTTGGCCCCAAAGTCTATGGGACTTCCTCTGTAATTCAGCCATGATTAAATATTTTAACTACTTCACACACAAAAAAAGAAAAATATTCAATGAAACCACCTAAAGTCTCTAAAGAACCAAACAATTTTGAATCACATGCCTAAAGAATCTAGGAGATCAAACCACACACAAACAACAACTTTCCATACCGAAAACACTAGTTGGTGATGAAATCCAACGTCACAGAATTCAATACAGAAATGGCAGTTGGAACAGTTACCCCAACAACCTGCTTAATGAATAGACTGGCACAAGTTTCTCCACTAAACCGTCTCGAGTGAAGAGAACCCCCCAGAAAATCTAAGTGAGTCTAGCCGACATCTGCTCCAGGTACAGTGGGATCTTCCTTCCACCATCACCTTAGGAAAGAATCCTATAGAATATGGTCACTATGGTCACCAACGGAAACAAATATACCTGGGGGAACAGTCTATGATCCGATACGCACGCAAGGGCAGAGTAACAAGCTCAATCCCCTTGAAGGCTCCTTGACATAATCCAAGGTTTACCAACAAGTGACCCCAGGCTCCTCGACAATGGTCAATCTGACATTTACCATTTTTAATACGTGAATATCTTCTATCGTTCCCAATGAGGAAGGATTGATTCCCACACTGGTTCAGATATGATCTCTTGCTTCTCCTTTAAGAGGAGCTTTCCCAGAGCATAGATGTAACAATTGGAATTTATCTCCTACCACAAGATACAGCTACTTGTTTGTTTTACTATCTTGGAGAGTTAATTACTCCCTACTCCAAGATACTAGCCTAAGCTATGTTGGTGATAAAGAGCCCTAGAAATAAAAAGATTACTAGATAGATTTTACTTTAAGAGTTATTTTTATTGGTTTTTTCTTAAGTCAAAAGGTGCGAAGATGAAACTTATGGTGTGAAGACTCGACTCCAAATCACTAAAAAAAGCACTTAAGATGATAAGCAATCCTTTCCCTTCAATGAATTTCTAGCTAAAGAGAGAGTTGAGAATGCAAATGCTTGTGAAAGCAAAACTTTCCTTAACAAACAAATCAAAAGAAGAGCTTTTTGTCTTTTCCAATACACTCAAAACGAGACAACTAGTTATGCTCATGAAAATTTCCCTTTCTTTTCAAACACTCAAATACTACAAAACAAACTTTTTCAAAAGAGATTTTTTTTATTTTTATAAAACACTCAAAACTATTGAAAAATCAAATCTTGAGATCTATAAATTCTAAAAAGCTAATTGAAGTAAAAGCTTACAAGATTTCTTTTCAAGGATGTTTTACTTAGTTATGAGCAAACCAAGGACTAATTTGTCCAGAATCACAAATCAGTCAAAAAACAACCAATTTTTGTTTTCTTTTCTAAAAATGAAATCCAAAACTTTCAACACAAGTCCTTTCGAAGTTTCGCAAAGAGGAAAAAAGACAAGATGGATTCCTCAACAAAGGAAGATTTTGCAAATAGTCAGACTCATAAGAAGACCAGCAAAAACCAAGGTGATCTGATGTTTCTAAGGCTTCTAAGCTCTGAGTTACTACAAGACCAAAATGAAAATCAAGCCCGACACACAAAACTTCTAGGAATTTCACCTAAAACCCTAATGCCAATGGAATGAACCTAAGAAAAATTCTTGACAATTCACGTGCGGATCTGGGTAGAGGCTAGAAACACCTAAACAAGTCCGAAGCTGACTGAATGAGAAAATTTCATGTTTTTTAAAATTTTGACAGGGTCCGCAGGCCCCCAGTTTACCCAGGTGCGGTACCGCTCTGTGTGTAAAGGAAAAGTGTGGGTATGTCCACACTATGTTACAAGCAGAGTTTGCGGTCCTCCCCCAAAAGTACAAAAAACAAAAAATAATTTAAGATCTACTAAACCTACCCAATCCCACACACATCAAGCCAAAAACAGAAACAAAGACACAGTTTCTCAAGTCAAAGTAAAAGCAAAGGAAAAATAAACAATTCAAGTCCCCAGTGGAGTCGCCATTTTGTTGGCCGGATAAGTCGTTCTTGCGGACAAGACCGACCTCCCTAGTATCTAATGATATTTAGCGACAAGCAAACCAAACAAATTCTATCTTTCTCTAAATAAGCAATTTATAGATAAAGGCAAACAAGTGTTTTAGGCCTACTTTGGGTCCAATGCAAGTTTGTAGAAGCCACGCTCCATTGATCCAAATGAGCTTCCTTGTAAAGAATATGCAAACACAAACAAGCACACACATTAAATAGCACCTAAAAAGCCAATATAATAAAGCATATTTATCATGATGATCAAGGAATTCATGAAACAAATCACATAAGACAATTTGTTGAGAAAAATGAATCTGATTGTATTAACTTTAATCAAAGAAGAACTTTACAACCTTGGTGCCTTGATGCTGTACAAGCTCCTCCCAGGGTCCAACAAGAATCTCCTCTAATTTGACAAGTTTCACTCTCTTCCCAATGAAGCCAAAAGGTATGTAATCTCTCCTCTCAAGCTTAACTAGGAAGTCTCAATTCCAACAGCATTTACCCTCAAAAATGTTCAGCTTCTAACCTCTCTAGCAAACAGCCCAATGCCTTAATTTATAATGCAATGGAGGGAAGTTACTAGGTCCACCTTCAAAGGGATAAAGCCCTCCTTCAAAGGAATAAGCTCCTCTCATCAAGGGATTAGCTCCTTTAGTTTTGGGATGCATGAACCACCTAGGAGTGAACCATCCACGTCAAGGTTCCTTCTAGAGTCATCCGGAATTAACCCAAAGTGAGTTTTTAAGAATAAACTTGTGCCTTTTTTACTTTCACAGGGGTCCACACCCACTCCTTTATAGACAGAGCGGGCAGGTCCACAGGTAACATGAACAAGGGGTGCGGGACCGCAGGCAACAATGAGAGAAAGTGCGGAACCAGAGCTTTATTGATTTTTAAGGACTTTCTCTCATTTTCAAAGCTTGACATGAAGAGCTGAGGTTTGAGACTTGCTAAGGAGGACAGTATGAATGATGATAGACCCATACTGACTCCAAATTGTCATGGTGACAATATTTTCTGTAACCAAAAGGATTTTTCTGAAAGACAAATAACATACATCCCTAATGTTTATTTTCCCATCCTTTCTAGGTTGTGTACTTGGCCGACAAAGCTATTGAATATAGTCCCTCACTGACTCAGCTCCACGGGAAAATCCTAAAAAAGAAATAGGGGCACCATGTCTTGACAACCCAGTAAGAAAGTAAACATCATCGATCATAATATGGACCACATTTTCCCTTATGTGAAAATCCTAATCTGTTGGATCCCATGCATGAACTAAGAACTGCAATAGTTCTAATTGTTTCCTCATTCCAGACAACCTGAAGTATTGAGCAACCCACAGTTTCTAAGGGCCTCAACAGTACCTGGATCATTTAGGGAAACCATGTCTTCTTCTTCATGCTCTCTTTCTCGCCAAGTAATGGAAATTATGATCCGATGAAAGCCTGAAACCAAACCATAAGCTTAGTTATGATCCATTTCATGCAAAAAGCAAGAGGAATTTTGGGCCAAACAGGTGAAACAAATTTGTTAAACTCGCCCAGTGTAGCCTAGGTAAGGAGACAGTGCATTGCAGAGAAGGTACCCTTTTGTTTAGGTCCTTTACAGTGCAATTTTCGATGTAGAAGGCTACATTGATCCCAGGGCGAAATATACTAACCTCGGGGACCATAAAAGCCTAAAAAAATTGCCTGAAGCTACAAAAGAATGACATGAAAAGAAAGAGAAAGGGTAGATCTTCTACCTAGTCTAAACGGCATGAGAAATGATCCACAGAATCTCTCACAATCAGCTATTGAAGTTCGAGGTAAAAAAATGGTTCAGAGCACAAACTGAATGGTAAAGATCAAACGGTGAAAATGACATGGTAAATTATTGTTTTATATTTATTTCATGATCATTAAATGTATAAAATTTAGTAGTTACCTATTTTTACCAATGAAATAGGTATGTCTAATCCATTTGGTGTTGAATTGAATAGATTTAAAGCTGACTTACTGAATTTGACTTGCACGATCGTGAATTGTACTTTGACCACAGAGCATTCTTTTATCTCTTTTTTGAGCTCTATTAAACATCGAAAAAGGAATCCCCTTGGAGTCCTCTTTAACCTCTTTTCAGACTCTCAAAATATGAAAAGATTTCTGAGTGTTTTTCCTTTTTAGGTCGTTAACGGATTGGAAATGACATATACTCAGTATAAGTTTAACCCTTTTCTGGACTCAGATAGTTTATTTACGAAGAAGGAATACGTTGATCGAACATGGTCAATAGGTTCTCTCTCATATTATTTTACGCTTTTTTGGACTTGAGAGACAAACTTATGAAAAAGAACTTGTGAAGTTTTCTTTTTGTCCCTTTTCAAACTCTCTAAACATGAAAAGGACCAATTTATAATTGTCGTTAAACTCGTTCAAACATCAAATAGCGACAAACTTGTCCATCATGAAAAGACCGACTTTCACCTTCTATAGATTCATTAAAACATCATGTAGTGATGGATTCACCTGAAGCATGGAATTATACAAAAAGCATATGTTATCCTCCTCAAGTTTGATCAGGGAAAATTTTAAGAACCCCCCCTAAATTTATAAATATAATAAATGGGCGAATCTCCATGGTATATAGGAAAAATGAAAGGCGATTTTATCAATAATATAATATGTATATATAATTTTTTGGCGAATCTCTCACCAGGCATGGCGAATATTTTACTCAATTATAAAATCTTGTAAGATCTTGGCGAGTCTTTCACTAAATAATAAAACTTTGTAAAGTCCTAGTGAATCTTAGCATAGGCTACATGCTGGTTTAATTCCCCCATTTAAATAGGCTACATTCGAGGTGAATACCATGGGTCAATACCATGTGCCATTTTGGTGAATACCATGGGTCAATACCATGTGCCATTTTTATTTTTATTAATTCTAATATTAGGGTTAATAATGGTTTTTTGCATGGTATTAATAACAATCTAGTCCATGGTATTTGTCCCATAGTATTTTGGCCATAGGTTTCACCTAAATATAACCCATTTTTTGAGTGTTCGTAAATATAAGGTGACTTATGGAGTAAATATAAAAAAATGTTTTATTTGTTTACCATACCTATCGTTTATTTATATTTTTATTAATTTACCATACCTCTTTTACAAATATGGTATTTGGCCCATAGGATTCACTTAAATAAAACCTCTTTCTTGAGCCTTCATAAATAGAACGAGGGTTATGGACTAAATATAAAAATAGGTTTTATTTATTTACGATACGTCTAGTTTATTTATATTTTTATTTATTTACCATATCTTTTGAGTAAGTATAAAAAGACATTTTATTTATTTACCATACCTCCACTTTACTTATATTTTTATTTGTTTACACCCTTACATGTATATAAGGTGACTTATGGAGTAAATATAAAAAATGTTTTATTTATTTACCATACCTCTCATTTATTTATATTTTTATTAATTTACCATACCTCTTTTATAAATATGGTATTTGGCCCATAGGATTCACTTAAATAAAACCTATTCTTGAAAATGGGCGAATGGATTTACTTAAATAAAACCTATTCTTGAAAATGGGCGAATGGAAGGTTGTAAGTCCTAATTTCAAGGGCTAAATTTACCTTTTTTACCCTCTCCCTTAAAATAAGGTGGGCTATTTGAGGTGATTTGTAAAAATGTACTATGATACAAAATATTCGCCCACTAAAAATTTAAAACCCCTTAATTTCGCCAAAGGGCGAACATTCGCCCCTAAAATTATCCTTGAGTTTGATAAAAAAAAAAAGAGGTACTGGTCAGCAATGACTAGGGAAAATGGGAAAAGGGGTAAACTACTTTATGGCAGCAGGTTGCTCTTGAACATGACAATTTCACTTCGTCTCTGTGACTACTTGGGTTGAGTTATCTTCTTGATGGTTACCACACCTATGGTCTATCATACCATCCATTGCTTTGGTTTTGGGTCAATGTTGCCAATTCATTCAGTGTTGTCGACATGTTTAAGAGAAGTCGCTCAGTTAAAATTCATCCTTTGCAATACTCATAAATCTTCATTTTCATGACCACCATTCCTGAACCTTGTGTTTTCAGTCACATTCCGTCTCCAAAAATCATTGCACTCTTTTCATGTCATTGATGTGGGATACATCAAGGCCCTCCTACGATGATTTGCTTCTTGTCGACATTAGCACATTATCCAAGAAGTTGACTTAGAAACACCTTTTCAGTACCTTGGAGCTTGCATACATCAATGGCAAGTTTCTCGCTTCCGGTGATAGGTTGACATCACTGGCCTTTGACTCAAAGACTTTGTATGGTGTTCGACATCAAAACATCCATTCACACCATGAAAAATGTGTTGTAGTACCTTGAGGATCATTATCATTATCGATGATTTCTTTCGCGTCTATTAATGGATTACATCATTGGTTGGTAATCGTACGGTGTCTTCCCATGTTAGACTTCAGATCACATATTCACATGGTTAGACTCATACTTGAGTGAACGATTGAATGAGATAGAGGAACTTGGATCTAGTTTCATCCATCTGGGCTGTGATTTCAAGAAAGTACCAAATCAACCGTACAATGGCTTTACACTAATGGCCATCCCATCATTGGTCTATATATGTAGACGACTATCTATGTACATGTAATGAAAAGTTTATATGCTAAGCATGGGTATACCTTCCCTCAGTAATTCATGAAAAATCCAAAATATCATGATATTATGTATTGTGATTGATGCAGGTTACCATCCGCTTCAGAACCTCCTCATCACATCGTAAAGCATATCACTTGACATTATAATTTTCGACTTCATGCTTTAGGGGGAAACTGTTACAGGTATATTTGGGCACATCACTCCCATCATTCAGATCAGTACTTTTAGGGCTCATCAAACCTTGATTCTATTGCTAAATGCCCTAGACAAGTCATCACATTGAATGCCATCATTTCTGAGCGTTTCCTGGCCTGAAGACATCCCAAAATGACTCCTTGAGGGACCAGCACAGCCTTGGTAAGGGGTAAGTGCATTGCAGAGCACCTAGGCCCATTCAAGCCTGCTCTGCAGAGCACCTAGGCCCACTTTGACCAGTGCTGGGCGAGATTGATTGAAATCTTCATAGGGTTCTGGGAATATTCTTTCATTCTAGACAATTCTAGAAGATTCCCACCACTTATCCTCTCCTATGAGCTCGAAATTTGATAGGGAATGAATCAAATAACCTCCTACCCTCTCATCCCTTCCTCCATGGAAAGTAACTCCCAAATTGGAAAGCCATTCAATGCCCAATTTATGACAAAACTACCTCCATTTCCCTATAAATTGAGCACTCATCATAGTGATCAAGGGCTAAACATTGAAAATTTGTAAGGAGATACTATTGGTGTGAGGTTTGAGATTGTAAGCAAGTATTGTAATGCTGCTAGAGTGTTGTGATTTTGATGTGATGAAGGATGGAACTCAAGCTGGATGAGTGACATGGGATCAGAATTATTGGTTGTAACTCTTCCTTCTACTTAATAAAGTTGTTTACACCTTTTCCCATATTCTTGTCTTCATGTATGATGATTATATGTGCAAATGCTTTTGATTCCATTTGCTTATAGTAGATATATCTCTTGCTTTGATTGGTTTTTGTCCTTTGTTTATGATTGTAGGTAGTTATCGCATGAATTCAGTTTGAGACCATTCTAGAAGATTCCCACCTCTTATCCTCCCATATGAGCTAAAAATTGGATAGGGAATGAATGAAATAACCTCCTATTCTCTCATCCCTTCCTCCATGGAAACTAACTCCCAAATTGCAAAGCCATTCGATGCCTAATTTATGATAAAACTACCTCCATTTCCCTATAAATTGAGCACTCATCATAGTGGTCAGGGGATGGACTTTTAGAATTTGTAAAGAGATACTATTGGTGTGAGATTTGAGATTGTAAGAAAGTATTGTTATGCTGCCGGAGTGTTGTGATTTTGGTGTGATGAAGGATGCAACTCATGATGGATGAGTGACATGGGATCGGACTTGTTAGTTGTAACTCTTCCTTCTACTTAATAAAGTTGTTTACACCATTTCCCATATCCTTGTCTTCATGTATGATGATTATATGCGTAAATGCTTTCGATTCCATTTTATTATAGTATATAGATCTCTTGCTTTGACTGGTTTTTGTCCTTTGTTTATGATTGCAGGTACTTATCGAGCAGATTCAGTTCGAGAAGGAGCAATGGGAGCTATTCAAAGGAGACAAAGGGAAGTGAAAGATAACAAGTAGGTCCCTTGTCTTATTTATCTTCTATAGGAAAAGGTTAAACTCTTTAAATCTAATGTTCTAGGTGTAGCTACCCACTTAGGGAAATTGTGTTTATCCATAGATGCAAAATTCCACATAACACATAGTTGCCTCTCCTAGGGATCACATAGGTGGCTGCGGAGGGGAATCCCGTGGAACCTGAGGCTAACGTTGCATCACATTTAGCAGTACTTCTAGAGGGTACCCTTGCGAAGCTTGGGTGCTTTCACCGACGAATGCTGTTGTCTAGAGGTTAGCTTAGCTACTTCTAATACCTTCGTTAGTAGGCCTAGGGCGTAATTACCCCAAACTATTTTCAGAAGGCCCTTTATTTTGACTTTATTGTATTTTGGTGTCCAGTCCTAATCACTCAGAGTGGAAATAATTGAAAGTTGTTTTATTTCTTTTCTGTTTAGGGATTTTTAGAGAGTGCTCATTGCTCCTAGTTGGCTTAGCTTTACATTTTTTTAATTATTTAAGTATATCTCTTTAAAATAATTCAAAGTGGCTGATTGAACACCTTGTCGATCTAGGAGACTTCGTGGGCTAGCACCTATGAGTCCTAACCCTTCTCCACGAAGGCGTAGGAGAAATTTGGCCAGTGGTTTTCAACTGGTGGCAGCAGGCGCATTAGAGATTGGTCCTCTGGTTGGAGTTATTGATTGACAAGATAGACTTGGTACAACTAGAGAGTTAGAGAGGAACACTCTAGTTATTTCTCGATTCCTCTTCCAGTCAAAAGACAATATTGAGGTTGAAGAGCTTTCTGAGTTTATTGCAGCTCCTAATTTTCCTCTTCCTCCTAATTATCCGAACATTTTATTATACGTCGGGACTCTGACCAACAAGCCTTCAAGATGAGGTTTATATCGATCTTTTCCTTCGATGACCACTACTGGAAGCATGGTATCCATGACAAGTGTGATGAGTATGCAAACTCCAGTATCCATACAAGGAGGGGAGACCATTTCTATACCTTTTCGTTACTCCTAGAACTGCTATATTTGGTTCTACTTCCATTCCATCTTCGAGTGGAATTTCTCAAGTTGTTTCCTCTAGCATTGGCTTTTTCCCTTTTGGAATGCCAACCAGCATGATTCATTCAGTTCCTTTAAGTATTCCATCGACTGCCTCCATTTCCATGGCAAGCGGATCAACTTCTTTTAAGGGTTTCTCGATTAGGGGTGGTCATATCCCACATTCCAATCCAACTTTGGGATCAATGCCTTTTTCTCTACAATATAATCCATTTCAAAGTTGGACAAATGCTGCAGTTAGTGGGTTAGGAGTTGGGAATCAATCTTATTTTGACCAACAAGGGAATATGTCATATTTTTCTGTCAGTTCTTTCCAAAAATTTTCTCCCTATGCTAATGCATGGAACCCTTACCAAGGGCTCTTTGCTCCTTTTAACACTTCTCTAGGGGGCAACTTTACTAGTTACAAAGGTTTTTCAGCAGGAGTTGGTCAAAGTCCAGTTTTTTCTGGACCACAAGGAGCTCCTCATGTTTAGTTGGGTCTATGAGTTACTTCAGGCAACATGGTGCCTTCACAAATCCAGGTCATTCTTTTCAAAACGTTGGGAGTTCCTCCCACATCGGGTGGAATCCTTAGGGTCCACCAGGACTCCCTTTTCTGGCAACATTAAACATGCTAGATCTCTCTAAATTAACTAATGATCTGATTAGGTATAACTCAGTTTGGCCTCCGGTCGCAACCAAACTTCCCTTAGATGTACCAAAATTCGAGGGGAAGACTAGTGAAGATTCAGGTGAATGCATAACCACTTTCCACTTATGGTGTTTGTCCAACTCCCTGATAGACGATTCAATCAAGTTGAGATTATTTTAACATACCCTAAATAGAAATGTGGCTAAGTGGTACATAGAACTGCCAGGGAGAACCTTCACTTCTTTCGGTGATTTGGCTACTATCTTTTTGAACCATTTTCATTTTCCTATCCAATATGATGCTGGAACTAATCTTCTGGCTAATTTCCAATAGGACCAGGCAGCTCACATTTTGGATCATATCCAAGAATGGAGGAGAAGGAAGAGGCTCATTAAATAATATATTCCACAAGAATTCCTTCTTGAATGGTTTCTTAAATTGCTACAACCTAATGTCTCTAAGGGCGTGTCTCTCTCTGGTGTTTTCACTGAAGAGCAAGCTATTTTCAGAGCCTAGCAGTTGGAACTTATATATTCTCAGTCTGGGGTTCTTCAAAAAATTCTACCTGGCGCTCCTAGATCCAAGGTGGATATAGCCAAACTGAAGCTCAGTTCCCATGTCGACAGGCTAGTCAGATCAATATATTCCAACATGGCTAACCTGTTGAATCAATTGAAGCACTTGTCCTTACAAACTTATTCTTCTATGCAGGCATCGTCGTCTGTATCAACAACTTCCCAACCGAATTCTATAAACACCATCCATAATTATAACCCCAAAGGAAACCAACAATGCAAGGGGAATAAGAAAGGAGAAGGTAGGAAAAAGAGTGAGGATGGGAAGGAAAATGTAAACAAACCTGACAATGATGCCGGAGGGGGTAGGAAAGAGTCCAGGAAAAAAGTAAAATTTCCATGCAAGTTATGCAATGGGGATCATTTGAATCATCTCTGCCCTAAGATCCAAGACGCTTATCGCTTGTTAGTGCAGAAGGGGTCCTTTAGCTCCCAGGTTGTCCTCACTAACCCATTTCCCCAAGCAAAATAATTACTTGTTGGCGCAAACTCTAATGTTGGTACCCCCACAGGGGGCAACCAAGAAGGGGATAATTCGTCAAATGTCTACATGATGAGTTCACATATCGATGTCACTACGCAATCACGTGATTATGGTGAATCAGAATCATCTAAGGCTAAGTCTGCTTCCGATGCCTCAGAGCCACTCCATATTGAGAGGCCCTCTATTGAGTCTATACCTCAGATGCCGAAAGGCTCCGCAAAGCGCTCAACCATTAACCCTAATGCTAGGGTAGCCCAGAACTACTCGATTGTAGAAGATCTAGCTTAGAGTCCTTGTGCTATGTCAATGTTAGAGGTACTCCAGTCATGCCCTACTTAGAGGAGTGCATTACTCTCAGCAATCAGAGCAGTAGATCCAAAAAATTCTCTTGTGCTCACTTTTGATATGTCAAATGTCAAAAAGAGACTCCCCCATCATATGGATTTTCAGATAAAGTCTACATATCAAAATACCAACATCTTTCAAACCATTATTGATGAGGGAGCTTCCACATGTGTGATGTCCATGTCATGTTGGAAGGCCATTGGATCGCCTCAAGTTGTTCCTTCACTGACTCTATTGACGACATTTGATGGACATTATCATAGGCTACACAGGATTATTCTAGCCTTTCCCATCTGTGTTGGGGGAAAGGTGGTAAATATTGAGGTAGAAATAGTTGATGTGAATTTGGATTACAACCTCCTCTTAGGTAGGAATTAGATTTACGAGATGGATGCCATAATGTCATCATTATTTTGCATCCTTTGTTTTCCTCATGAAGGGAGGATTATAAAAGCTTATCAGATGGACTACTCTTTGGGTGAAATCCACACATTTTCTGATTCTACTATTCCATTAGTGGACAATCCCAGGCAACCTATAGAGAATTTAGGCATTGGGATGTACTCTTCTTTAATGGGTATTTTTGATCTTCCCGCTCCTTTAGCTAGAATCAATGCTATTTCATTATCCAAGGGACCTTCTCGAAGAGAGTTCTTTCGAACTCATTATTTTTTGGACCCTTGGCCTTTACCTTCATCTAATACTACATTAGATGGAGGGCAGGTAGGTGGAATGTCATGTCCTATGTCTACAACAAAAATTTCTTATCAGTCTATTGTTAATTCTACAGACTTCCATCCTATTCCTTTCTCACCAGAGCAGTTAGATAGATATCTGGCTAGGGCTTGGACCCTCGATTCAACTTCAGCTTAGTATTGGTTAGATACAGTCTTACCATTTGAGGAAGAAATCCTAGAAGAAATGATGGGTGTTGATAGACCATGGGATGATCTACATCATCGTTCATATTTCCTCCCTCATTTGCAAGAAATTGAGTCAAGTTTGTCCAGTCCTTCTACTAGTGATGTTCATATAGTTTTAAACCCTTTGGCCCCAACAAAGTTCTCTACCAGAGGTAACATGCCTGTTATCTCACAAACTGTACCAGTGAACATCTCTAGGAATCCTAACATAATCGAAAATGTCTTCATTGGAATTGACTATTCCCTTGAAGAAATTCAAACTTATACCAATCTCTTCATAAAATTTCATGATGTGTTCGCTTGGTCATATGAGGAAATGTCTGGAGTAGCTGCATCTATTGTCCAACATGAGATCGAGACATACAAAAATGCTAAACCTATTCATCAAAAACTTCGACTAGTTAATCCTAGAAAAGCAGCAGCTATCAAAGCTGAAGTCAAAAAGATTCTAAAGGCTAGTTTCATATACGTCATTCCTCTAACTAAGTGGGTCTCTAATCCAGTCCCCATAGACAAAAATTAAGGAACGATTCAAGTATTTATTGACTTTAGGGACCTAAATAAGGCTTGTCTGAAAGAAAATTACCCCATGCCCTTTATTGATCAAATTATTAATGAATGTGCAGGTAATGAAATTTTTTCATTCATGGATGGATTCTTTGGTTACAACCAAATTAATATCCATCCAGAAGATCAACACAAGACAACCTTTATTGTGCTTGGGGTATGTTTAAGTATAAAAAGATGACTTTTGGCCTCAAAAATGCTGGAGCCACTTTTCAGCGAGCCATGTCGTATTCTTTTCACGACATCAAGCACATTATCAAATCATATATGGATGATTTAGCTACTCGTTCTCAAAAGAGAATTGATCATCCTAAACACCTTAAGTTGATCTTTGAGCGGTGTCATTTTTATAAAATCTGGTTGAATCTGAATAAGTGCATTTTTACAGTCACATCCGAATGGTTGTTAGGATTCATCATGTCAACAGAGGGGATTCATGTTGATCCCTTCAAGGTTGAGGCAATACTTCAGTTTCCTCCCCCGTCTTCCATATGTCAACTTCAAAGTCTCCAAGGAAAAGCAAATTTCTTGAGGATATTTATAGCCAATTATGTCAAGATCACAAAATGATTTATACGTTTTCTTAAGAAAGGGGTCTCAATTGTAAGGGATGATTTCACGCAACGATATTTTTATGCTTTGAAAAAAGAATTAACCTCTGCTCCATTATTGAGTCCACCTGATTATAGTAGAGATTTCCTCTTGCATCTCGCTGGAGTAAAATCAACTATTGGTATGGTTTTGGTTCAGGAAGATGATGCCTTAAGTGAGCATGTACTCTACTATCTAAGTTGAGGCTTGGCAGGTCTTGAACTGCACTACTCTCCCATCGAGAAATTAGCTTTGGCAACTGTCCATGCTGTCTACTGGCTTCGGCATTACATTCTGCTTCGAAAAACATTCGTCTTAGTAGCCGTCAATCCATTTCATTTTTTTCTCAGTAGGTGAGTGATTGGGGGAAAATATAATAGATGGATTGTCATATTTTAAGGAATTTGATCTCGAATTCATGTAAGCTAAATCTAAGAAATCTTTAGTATTTTCAGAGTTGATATCAGAGCTGCCTTGTGAGGAAGAAATTATTCACGAGGAAGGTTTTCCTGATGAACACTTATTTCTTATTTCTTCACAAGACATTTGGTATGGGGATATCATTATATATCTCCAAACTTCGAAGTTTCCACCCGTTCGTTCCAAAGATGAGAGTAGAAAGTTATGTCACCTTGCTAAGAAGCCGAGTCAGTTCTTAATGATTTCCCCGATGGAGCTTGTGGCGGTCATCTATTCGGGCTTGCAACAACCCAAAAAAATTTGCGAGTAGGCTACTTTTGGCTTTTGATCTTCAAAGATTGTATTGAAGCGGTCAAAAAATGCCATCCTTGTCAGGTCTATACTCGGAAAATGCGCACACATACAGCTTCACTTTTCCCTGTTATCAACATTGGTCCTTTCATGAAGTGGGGCATTGATTTTACTACTTGCAATTTGTCTATGACAGGAAATCACAAGTACATCATAGTGGCCGTAGAATACTTTACGAAGTGGGCTGAGGCCATGCCTACTTTTAAGAATGACAGTGAAACAATGACCTTGTTTTTCTTCAATCAAGTTATTTCCCAGTTTGGTATCCCTAAAGAGATTGTCACTGATCATGGAAGTCATATCCAAAAGAAACTATGTCTGAATTGGCTCTCAAGTTGGGTTTCCAGTAGGAGCATTCATCTTCTATCCTCAGGCCAATGGACAGGTTGAAGCTGTGAACAAATCCCTTAAAATCATCCCGCAAAGGATGATTAAAAGAGCTAGATCCAATTGGCACATCATGTTGTATCTAGCATGTTGGGCATACTGAACGTGAGTTCAGACTGCAACTAGCTTTACTCCTTTTCAATTGGTTTACAGGTTGGAATCAATCTTTCATGTTGAATGTGAAATTCCTTCCCTTAAACTAGTTGTTGAACTTCTTCCATAGACTTCTAGTCTTGAGGAGCACCTCATTCATTTGGAGCATCTTGACTACCATCATCAAGGTGCCACCGCAATAAATGAAGCACATAAAAAAAAGGGTAAAAACTCAATATGATAAAGAGGTTTGTCCTAGAAATTTTTGTGAAGGTGACCTTGTCTTGGTCTACGATCAAGACAAAGATGCCTCGGGGGCAGGCAAGTTTAAGTCTATGTGGTACGGTCCCTTTATAGTCAAGTGAGATTCGAAAAAAGGAGCTTATGAATTAATTGAATTTAAAGGAAACAAGTTGGTGGAGCCTAGAAATGGGCTCTACCTTAAGAAGTACTTTGCTTAGGCTTTGACCAAGCACTTACTTGTTTATATATGTTGTATGCTTGTATTGGATTGGCATATATAGCATTCATCAAATTAAATAAAAAACATAAAAAATAATCGAAGTATCATTTGTATATATGATCATCATAAAATCACATGTATATAGATAGAGTGTTTGTGTCCAAAATAATATACAAAAATCGGGACCAAATTCCCTCCAAAATTTGGGCTTATGCCCATCAACATGTCTAATGATAAAAAGATCTGATCATCTATCTAGCTGGCTCAAGATGAGTAACTAGAAGATAAACAACGACATTGGCCACACGCTAAAATAGTCGCACATAGTCCTATGGTACTCCTACCACGCGACGCTTCATATCCTCGGGTAATTCCTCTATGGCTATCATGGGTATTTGGTGAGTTAGTCTCACCAAGTTCCTCTGAACTGCATGGAGAACTCTCTAACAACGACATTGGCCACATGCTAAAATAGTCGCACACAGTCCTATGGTACTCCTACCATGCGACGCTTCATATCCTCGGGTAATTCCTCTATGGCTATCATGGGTACTTGGTGAGTTAGTCTCACCAAGTTCCTCTGAACTGCATGGAGAACTCCCTCTGTCTCAGTGGTAGCCCCTTCGGCATCTCTTCCACGACGCCTATGTTAGGGAAATTTGTCATGTCTCACTGACCCCACATATAAAACATGATCAGATATTTTTTAAGTGTCCTGTCTCACAAAAATATTTTTAAGTTCATTTATATTAAAACTCCAAAAAAATCTTAAGAAATTCAAAAAATAAAACATTGTTACCTATGGTGCCCCATGCTTCATTTTTTGGTAATACTAAATCTATATCTCCTCGGAAATCCATTCTAGCATAGGGGTAGTCGTCAACTGTGATGACCTGTTGATCCCACCATGTGAAAGACTCGTCATCAAAAGTCACCCTTGGGACATCACCACTCCCTAAGCATTTCATCAGGTCAGCCCATCTGCCCATCCATAGATCCCTCGAGCTGCTGATGGTCGATAATACCTTGGGTCGAAGCCCAGGTACTTTCTCAAAGAAGAACGAGCATAAGATTGTGCCGTATCTAAAATTATTTTTCTAACCCTTCTGAATGGAAGTGAGTTGGTTCTTCATGTTGGTCAGTAGAGGTGTACACCAATCAAACACAATAGTGAGGCATTCCACTACTAGGCTCATGGATACACATGAGGGTTGATATAAAGTAGTAGGACTGTTTATCCTGGCGACGGTAAACAGTAGGATATTCAAGGATAAACTCTCTATGTGCTTGATTGGAATCTAACTTCCAATCATTTCTGGATGACCAAGACAGTATATGTGGACGTAGTCTTCTACACTGAGACTACCTCTCGTCCTACCAGTAGAATGCACTATCTCTCCCCTTCGAGAAAGACCGTAATGAAGTAAATATCTTCTATCTTGACCTTAGGGGCATCTAATTGATCATGAATGCATCATCCTCTACACTCCAGTAATGAATCAACAACTCAAGCAATCGTGTATTTGCCTTCATGTTTGGAATTTTAAAGAATTTTAGCAAGACAACCTCTCAAAGAATTTAAGGCATTTTGATCCTCCATTTCTTGGTTATCAATGGCACTATGCTCCCTTTCTCACCAAGTGATTGTCATCTTGCCCAGAAAAGATGTTTCAAATAATTAGATTTATGTTTTAAACTTTTACTTGTACACACGCAGATTCCCTTTTTACATAGTCGTGTGTAGGGCCCTCGTATACGTGGGTTACCTGTATTCAACCTGCGTGTATGCAGAGTTGAAATTTTTAACATATTTTCCTACAGTCAAATTATAAAAAAAACATCTAAAAAGTATCATAAATGATTAAAATCATTATGAAATGGTTACCTGAAATTTTTGGAGAAATTTGAACAGTTGAATTAGATGGAGGAAGTTCATTTGAGTTTGTCTCCACAGGTCCTTGCTCAAAACAAAAAAGACAAAAATGTGAGTCCAAAAGTCCTTATATAGGTTGCAAAATGAAAATTATTTTTTCAAAAGTTGATTTTTGTCTTATGGACTTTTTGACCTTTTGGCTTGGAGTGTTGGGAATGGGTTGTCTTTACAAGAAGTTTTGGAGACTTCTTCGAGAAATTGTTTTGGTCCCATGACCGCAGACCCGTCATGGTAGGTATCATTTTCTTATTGGAATATAGGTTAGGGAATACCACTTTCCACTGCATTTTGCATACTAGCCTCCATACTGTGATATGTTTGCCATAGGGTTGACCCCATCGTGTCTTGGTTCACAAACCATTTTCACTTTTCGACTTTAAAATCATGACGCAATGGTAGAACCAACCTTTACATGGGCATCTTAGTTAGATCCTCACTGACTTTTGTTGCCCATGCTGCTATATTGAGTGGGCTCAGGAATCCTCTTTAGTCTTGCCATTACTTTTGCATTGAAGACTCATTCTCATTCTTCTATTTTGTTTTATGGCCCTATACCCTAGAGGCTCCTTTGTGTTGAGTTGTACTGATGCATTGCATATTAACTATTTGCACCTTTTGGCCTTGAGCTGGATTCACTTGGACTCGTGTTTAAGCCACTTTTCAACCATGACTTCTGCAAAATCAACCTTGCAATCACTTAGCCTCTACAACTTGACGCACCCTTTTACCTATGGAAAGAACATTCCTTTGAGTGTCCTTGACCAGTTTTGCCACCTTGCATTGAGCATATGAAATTTCCCCTCCTAAGAACTAGAGCATCTATTTTTTCGACACTCATTCTTTCCATTGTACTATAGCATTCTTTTATTTTTTTTCAAGCTTCATATAAAAGAAGAAGACAAAAAAAATATGTACTCCAAAAAAAGAGTGGGAACAGGACATTATTTCCAGATTTGATGGCAGCTAGAGTCAGTTGTGTCGCCCTTAAACAAAGCACTCAAAAGTAAGTATTTTCTTCCATTGGGATGGGCTTAAGTCTATCTTAGGAGAGCCTTAACCTTGTTATTGAGTTAGTACTCCTTCGATTGGTTACCTCTTCTAGTCATAAGGAGAGTTTTCTTATTCCTCCTGTATGACGAACCTATATAAAGTTATCATATGCTGCCATGTAGTCAAAATTGAGTCGTGATTTTGTTCAAGGGAAGTAAACCTGAGTTAGCCTCTCTGTGGTGTCCCTTGACCTATTTTTCAGTCTTCGATCCCTAGTTGTCAGCGTCATGTTCATTATCACATCATATATATTGGTCCTTTTCTCATGTCTATTTGAGAAGGTCTCCATTGACTTCTTGCTGGCAGATCTTGCTCTTATCGACTATGAAAAATTGCTCTGAGGGCATTTTTAGAGCCACACCCTGGTCCTATTTTCATTATTGATAGGCCACCTTGTGCTTAACATCGATCAATATCATGGGTCTTTGACTGAGTGGTTTCCCTTGTGTTCGACATCAACTTTCATTATCACAAATTGGGATTCGTGCAGTGCCTTGGTTTCCATTTGACCTTATTGGTGTAATCCTCGCCTCTATGTTAGCTTTCATTATTGGTTGGTTCAGAGGGTTTCTATCATGCGCTAGCCACATCTTGTGTACACTAGAAACGTGCTTTGATTGGGTTACTAAATCTTTGCTCATTTGATTCCTTCCACATTATTGGCCTTCGGGTTACACTCACGCTAGATTGATGAAGGATGCCTTAATGCCTTCCCTCTAGTGGATCTCTTCCCATCGACTTCAACTCATTGATCTGGGAAAGAGATCTAGAGTCTATTTAGAAGTACCTTAGGGTTTGTAGTCATTAGTGGTAGATTCCTTCACTATCGAGAGTGGGAAAACATCATTGTCTCCTGATTGATAGATTCTTCCAAGTGTTCGACTACAACTCATTTATTCACACTTGTTAGATTGTACTAGGTACCTTGACTCTCATGATCATTATCAGTGAGTAGCCTCGCGTTTGTTAACAATATACGCCAATGTTCGGTAATCAAACGATTTCTCACATGGACGACTTCAGGTCATTTATTCCCATTGTGTAGAAATGTACCACGACGGTCAGTGAAGACCTCAGGTTTGCATGAACATGTCTTGGTTCTCTTTTCATTTGCTCATGTTTTTGCTACTTGACACCATCCACCTTATATATATCGTAGTTCATTATAATGATATCTTATATGTTGGAACATGATTTGCAGTGTAGTACCATTTATTCCATCATGTTCACTAGGTACTATTTGGATCAGTTTCTTGACTTCAGTGATCAGCTTCATAGTTCAACATCATTGATCAGCTCTTTATGTGTGATATTCATACATTTACTTTCTTGATTATGATCAAATGATTCATTATGTTTTTCCAGTTCCTTTATAATTGTATTCATATTGGATCCGCTTTTGTACTTGATATGCGGACATGCTTTACTATTTCTGAGCATGGGTATGCCTGCTTGAGACTACAGTTTCTTTCTGATCTCTTTCGCTGGCTTGGCAGGGTGAATTCTGGTGAACTCCTCCTCGGTCTCGGTATGATTCCTTCTATACACTTAATACATTTCAGCCATCATGTACTACTTCTCACCTCATATATTAGGGAGCATATGTTATAACACCATTTACTACTTTTGGTAAATCTGATGCTCTGATTATGGCCTAGGGAAACCCTTCCTTCAAGACTTGGTCCAAAATTTAAAAAACAAAGTTTTATTCCCTTTACGCTACTTTTCCCTATGATAAAAGTGTGTAAACAGGGGTCAACATATACCCAACCTACATACATATGTTAAAACACTTAAAAAGAAATAAATTTCCTTAATTTCAGGTGGAGTTCACAGGTTCTACCTATTACTCACCTCCTATTGCCCGTGGCCCAACTATTTCCCAACTGAAAAAGCTAATTTGGAGAAGTATAAATAAACCTCGATGGGAACGCCTTAAGGGAGAAGATATGAGATATTGATACTATAGTGAGATTATCACCAAACACGCCTCACCAAATGCTTCCTCACCATCACCGCCATGCCCTGATCAATCTTCAAGGGGTGCTACTACCTTAACCTATTTAGTGTCAAATGGAAAATAACTAACTTATTTTTTTATTACAAAAGTATATGATCGGGCATAGGGTGATGCATAGTCCAGATACAAAGTCCAAATTGTATGCAGTTGTAGTTGCTTGACGCTTAGTAAATTAATGTTTTGTTTTTGGTTTATTGCAACAGGCGTAGTTGTGTCTTCGTTGTGTATTCTTAGACTTTCATTGATATCATAGTGTTGTTGTCTTCCATTCACTTTGGTTGCATTATTATTTGCATAAGGCTCTCAAGTTTACCATATCCCCCAATAGGGGAAGCTGGAACTACTAATTTTGTTACCATAACATATTCGTGAATAATGAAGAAAAGAGGCAAAGGAACAAAAATAGATCAACGCACACAACACAAGAAAAAGTAGTGTACACATGAAAAATATTTTTGGATTATGAAAGAAAAATATATTTTTGAAATAAATAGAGGCTTCAACTCTCACCCAAAGTGAAAAATAGAATTTATAGACCCCTTTTTGACACATTTTTACACAGTGAAAACACTAATTTTACATGCATAACCAAATCTTCGAGGCGAGCTAACAACAAAAAATAACTTATAATAAATACATTTACTTTTATGTATGTCCCAAAGACAACACATTAAAATTATTTATTATATGATATGACTGTGTAGTTCACACATTTACTTGCACTCAATACATCTTAGTACAAATGCATGTAAAATAGACATTGTGCACTGCCCTCTTCACAACATGCATTAATGACTATACCAACTACGAATAGATAGTTACAATGATTTTTCTTGAAAAATGCAGGTTGTCTATTGCAGATTCCTTGCAGAGATGGGAAACTTGTATGTAGGTCAGAAAATTCATTTATGTTGAATTCCTTCAGCTTGAAAGAAAACATTTGCATCTTTACTTGCTTTTACTCTCAAGGTATGGTGCGATTAGAACCTTTAATTTGGTAGGCATGATTATTTCCAACACTCAATCTAAATCACAACTACTGATATTTACAATGCCCAAACTGTCTCTTAAATGAACAAACCTTTCTTTTGCTAATGGTTTGGTGAAGATGTCAACATATTGATCTTGAGAACCATAATGTTCCAAAATGATTTCTCCATTATTGATAATATCTCTGATAAAATGATACCTTGTGTCAATATGTTTACTTCTTTTGTTAAAAACTTAGTTTTTGGATAAAGCAATTGCAAAATTATTCTCACAATAATTTTTTTTTTGGTTTTCTTCTCTTTCATGCTCTAAATATTTCAACAATGTCCTCATCCAAATTTCTTGACAAAGTGCAACTATTGTTGTGACATATTCAACTTTTGTTGTGGAAAGTTAAACTATTGGTTTTTTCTTAGAAGCCCATGAAATGAATCCTCAAACCAAATGAAAAAAATATCTCGATGTGCTCTTTCTATCAGCTACACTTCTTGCCCAATCATTATCAATATTTCCAACTAGCTTAAATTCATCTGTTGTAGTATAAAAAATGCAATATTGCTTAATTCCATTAACATACCTTAGAATTATTTTAGCTACTAGACAATATATATCATTTGTTGTCTTTATCAATGTTGAGATCAAACTCACTGCATACATTAAATTAGGTCTAGTTGCAGTCAAATACATCAAACTGCCAACCATACTTTTGTATATTGTTGGATTCACATTATTGATACAATCTTCTTTGCTCAATTTCAAACCCATGGTTGTTGGAGCTAGTTTAGGCTTACCATTTTACATTTTAAACCTCTTCAAGATGTATGATGCACACTTTGATGGAGGAATAAAAATGTTATCTTCCATTTGTTTCACTTCTATACTTACAAAATACATTAACAGCTGGACATTTGTCATTTAAAACTCATTTTCTTGACTTCTTTGAAATCAACTATGAGAATATCATCACTCTATATGAAAATTATATCATCTACATATAAAACCATAATTATAATCTTACCATCACTTTATTTTAGGTAGAGCATAGGCTCAACATCACTTTTGCTAAAGTCGTTGTCCAACAAGTATGAGTTTATGTTGTTATACCATGTGCATGATGCCTGCTTCAACACATAAAGACATTTTTTTAGCTTATACACATGTTCTTCTTTCCGTTGAACCTCATAGGTAGGTGGCTACTCCACATGCATTTCATCTTTCAAAATTCCATTCAAAAAGGATGATTTCATGTACATTTGATATACCTTCCACTTATGTTGCACTGTTATTGCTAAAATTATCCTCACAGTTTTCATTCTTGCAACCGACATGAATGTTTCATCAAAATCTCTTTCAGGTTGTTGTTTATACCCCATGAAAAATGTCCTTACTTTGTGGCTTTCTATCATTCCTTACATATTTCTTTTGGTCTTATAGAACCACTTTACACCTAGGACTTATTTTCCTTGTGTAGGATTCACTAACTCCCATGTATTATTATTTTCTATTGCCTTTATTTCTTCATTTATTGTTGCTACCCATTTTTCCTCAATTTCATATTTAAAATTGGTTAGATCGTCTACATGAAAAAATAAATCAAAAATAGAATTCCTACCTACTCTACCTTCCTCTTCATTTTTCTCATAAATATCCCTCAAATTTATGATTTTGTGTCTTTTGAATCTTGCCAAAGTGGGATTTGATGCGTCACTTGAACTTGAAATTGAAGAATGTGGAGTTTTTAATCATTGTTCCGCACTTGGAGGAGTACCTTATTGAATGTGCAAGACTTTCCTATTGCTTGGTGAAGGTGTCACTTCAGGACTACTTTGTCGATCTTGAATAGTTGTACGAGGAGTCACCAATGAATAACTTGCTGCTACTACTAATTCCTCATTATCTTCTAGCGGTATAGTTGATGCCACATTAATTGTCTTCTCCAAACCTCCATCCCATGCTTCCTCTTCTATGAAATGTACATATTTGTTGATTACAAATATTTTGGTTATTGGAATTTATGGCTTTTAAGCCTTGGATTCATCATTATAACCAATAAATATCATTTCCCCCCATTGTTGTCCAACTTATCTCTTAATTAATTTGGGACATTTGCATAAGCCACACATCCAAACACTCTCATATGAGTAGCACTATGTTTTTTTCCACTCCATACTTCTTCATGAATCATGTTCCTTGCATTTTTAGTTAGACATTTATTTATAATATAAGTTGTGCATGCTACAAATTCAACCCAATATTCATTTGAAAAATTATTTTATTTTAATATAGTCATTGCCATTTCCATAATTATTCTATTTTTCCTTTTAGTGATACCATTTTATTGAGGTGTGTACCTTGTTCTGAACTGTTTCTAAATTTCATGCTCCATGAGAAAACTAAGGAAATCATTTGATACGTAGTACCCACTTTGTTTTTCAACAAGAGCCTTTAACGGGTGAAATTTCTCAATCACTTCATTATTATTTCTTAGAAAATAGACCCATGTCTTTCATATGTAGTCATATATAAATGCAAGTAAATGACAACTTCCTCCAACTTATGGTGTATGCATTGGTCCACACAAATTTGAATGGAATTTTTCCAAATATGTATTTTCCCTTATTGACTTTCATGCTGGAAATGATTCCCCATGTTGTTTTCCCAAAACACATCCTTCATAGAAAATATCTAGTTTTTCTATAAGTGGCAAACCATTTACCATGCATTTCCTGTGTAGTGAGTTTACAGCTCCAAAGCTGAGATGCAAAAATCTTAGATGCTATAGCCAACTTTTATTTAGGATCACTCCTTGAAAGTTTTTTTATGTGACTACTATGATTTCTCTTTCATCTTCTTGTGAATTCATTGAGAGTTGTTCTTGAGCACCCTCTACCTTGAAATCTGGTTTTATCCTTCGAGGAAACATTATATTGCTTGTCATTTGGACCTTTGCTATTATTTTTTTACCTCAAAATTTATCCAAGATTGTGCATTCTCCATTTTTGAAAAATATTTTGTACCCGTTTTGCATAAAATCTACAATACTTATCATATTGTGTTTTAAAACTAGAAAATACACTTTTGAAATATACTTCTTCCCCACTTTCTTGCCTATAACATTGGCATTTCATTTACCCATGACTAACATTTTGTTATCAGTCCCTAGTGTGACTTTTGATTTTACAATTTCATCTAAATTGTAAAACATTTATTTGTTCCCTATCATGTGATTGATGCAACTAGAGTCCAAAAAAAATACATCCTTTTTCTTCTCTTATGCTACATTTCAAGCTGAAAATATATTGTCTTGGTTATGATTTTATTTTGTAAATTTTCTGTTTTGTTTTGCTAAGATCATATTGTTTCTTTCTACAGTCAGTTGCATAATGTACATAGTTCTTGCAATAATGAAATTGAACATGATATTTATAATACCCCTTACCTTTTTCTTGACTTTAGATTGTACTTTAACTTAGGTTTTGAGTGTTGCCTCTTCCACTTGACATTGAAAAGATTATTCTTACACCTCTATGTGGAATTATTTACCTCTGAAATTTGATTCTCCCTCTACCTTGACCAACTAAGACTTGTGCCTTGAAAGAATGTTCCAAAGAAGTACTTTTTTTCAACTCAACCTAAGTTCAGGAGAAATGAGTAAGGCATGAATCTAATCCATTAAAAAAAATGGGAGATCCTTTGTATTCTCTATCGCCACAACAATAGAATCCATCTTGCTAGTAACCTTCTTAAAAGATTTCCATCCACTTTCTTTTATCCAAGTGCTTCACCATGAGATATGATTTGAGTTACCAATCAAATATTTTTTGTATTTAGGGACCCTCCCTAAATCAACACATTGTTTTTAGAATTCAAGAATCTTTTCCCTAAAGTGCTTCCAAGGTTACCTCTTGAGAGGGAGATTGAGATCACAATCAAATTAACACATGGTGTGGAGCCAGTATACCAAAAAACCCTCAAATATGATATCTCCAAAACTTTGTGTGTTGAAAATGTAGTTAAACAAGTTGTTGGATTTGATCGAATAACGAAAAAATCATAATAAATAAAGATGTATAGTTAATAGAAGAAGAAGCATGGGATGGAGGTTTGGAGAAGATAAATAATGTGGCATCAAGTATACCATTAGAAGAAAATGACGATTATGAGCAACAAATAATTCTTCATTGGTGACTCCTCACACAACTATTCGAGCTCGACAAAGTAGTCTTAAAGTGACACCTTCACCAACCAATAGGAAAGTCTCGTACATTCAAGCAAATACTCATCCAAGTGTAGAACAATGATTAAAAAATCCACATTCTCCAAGTTCAATTTCAAGTGATGCATCAAATCCAACTTTGGTAGGCTTGAGAAGACAAAAATTCATAAATTTGAGGGATATTTATGAGAAAAATGAAGGGGAAAGTAGCACATGCATAAATTCTCTTTTTTTTCTTTATTTTTTCATAACTAATTTTAAAGATGCAATTAAGGAGGAAAAATGGGTAGCAACAATAGATGAAGAAATAAAGGAAATAAAAAGAATACTCCATGGGAGTTAGTGAATCTTCCACAAGGAAAGGAATTCATAGGTGTAAAGTGGTTATATAAGACCAAAAGAAATGTGGAATGAAGGATAGAAATACACAAATCAAGGATGGTTTTTAGGGGGAATAAAAAACAACCTCGAAGAGATTATGGTGAAATGTTCATGCCATTTGCAAGAACGCAAATTGTGAGGATAGGTTTAGAAATAACAGTGTAACATAAGTGGAAAGTATATCAAATGGACATGAAATCATCCTTTCTTAATGAAATTTTGAAAGAGGAAGTTTATGTGGAGTATCCACCTACCTATGGGGTTCAATGACAAGAAGAACAAGGTGCATAAGTTAAAGAAATCTTTTTATGGGTTGAAGCATGCATCATGCACATGGTATAATAAAACAAACTGATACTTGTTGGAAAATGGATTTAGCAAAAGTGATGGTGACCCTACCATCCACATCAAAGAAAGTGATGGTAAGATTATAATTATGGTTTTATATGTAGATGATATAATTTTCACAGAGAGTGTACCAATACAAAAAATAATGGATTGGTAACTCAAATTAGATCTCATGGTGAAGCACTTGAAGAAAAGGGAGTGGATGAATTTTTTTTAAGAAGGTTACTAGAAAGGATTGATTCTATTGTTGTGTCCATAGAGGAGACAAAGGATCTCCCATAGTTTGCAGTGGATGAGAATGCCTCACTCGTTTCTCATGAACATAGGTTGTGTTGAACAACAAAAACTTCTTTGGAACATTCTTTGAAGACACAAGTCTTAGTTGGTAAAGGTAGAGGGAGAAGAAAATTCCATAGGTAAATAATTCCACACAGAGGTGGAATAAAAAACTCTTAAAGATCAAGTAAGAGGCAAAACTCAAAATCTAAGTCAAAATTCCAGACAAAATCAAGAACAAGGTAAGAGGTATGATAAATCTTGTGTTCAATGTCATTATTGCAAGAAATATGGGCATTATGCAACTGAATGTAGAAAGAAACAATATGATCTTCAAAAAAACCAAATGAAAATTTCAAAAAAGAAAATAATAACCAAGAAATATATATTTTTGTGCTTGAAATGTAGCATAAGAGAAGCAAAAGGATGTATGTTTTTAGGCTCTGGTTGAAACAATCACCTGACAGGGAACATATAACTGTTTTCCAATTTGGATGAAAGTGTAAAATCAAAATTCACATTAGGGACTAATAACAAAGTGTAAGTCATGGGTAAAGGAAATTCCAATGTTCTAACCAAGAAAGCGGGGAAGAAGTATATTTCAGATGTGTATTTTCTAGGTTTAAAACAAAATATGATAAGTATTGTAGAGTTTATACAAAAGGGGTATAAAATCTTTTTCAGAAATGGACACTAATACCGAAGGTCCAAATGGAAATCAATAAAATGTTTCCTAAAAGGACAAAATCGTATTTGAAGGTAGAGGGTGCTCAAACACAATTTTCAATGAATTCATAAGAAGATGAAATAGAAATCATAGTATTCACATAAACTAACTTTCAAGCATAGATCAAAAATAAAAGTTGGCTATGGCATATAATATTTGGCATCTCAACTTTGGAGGTCTAAACTCATTACACACGAAATGCATGGTAAATTATTTGCCACTTATAGAAAAAATAGATATTTTGTGTGAAGGACGTGTTTTTGGAAAACAACATGGGGAATCATTTCCCATAGGAAAGTCAATAAGGGAAAATACATCTTTGGAAAATTTCCATTCAAATTTGTGTGGACCAATTCATACGCCATCAATTGGAGGAAGTTATTATCTCTTGAAATTTATAGATCAATACATATGAAAGACATGGGTCTATTTTCTAAGACATAATAATGAAGTGTATGAGAACTTTCACCAATTAAAGGAACTTGTTGAAAAACAAAGTGGGCACTACATCAACGCTTTGAGAACAAATAGAGGTGGTGAATACATCTCAAATGATATCCTATATTTTCTCAAGGAGCAAGGAATTTAGAAAAAAATCACAACAAGGTAAACATGTCAACAAAATGTTATCATTGAAAGAAAAAATAAAATAATTATGGAAATGGAAAGGAGTATGTTAAAATAAAAGCATTTTCCAAATGAATATTGGGTTGAAGCTGTAGTAGCATGCTCAACTTATATTATAAATAGATGGGCAACTAAAAGTGCAAGGAACATGATTCATGAAGAAGCATGGAGTGGAAGAAAACATAGCACTACTCATATGAGAGTGTTTTGATGTTTGGTATATACACATGTCCCACATGAATTAAGAAAGAGGTTGGAAAACAATGGGGAGAAATGCCTATTTGCTTGTTCTAGTGATGAATCCAAGGCATAAAAGCTATAAAATCCAATAACCAAAAAAAAAAAATCAACAAAGAGCTATCGTTCATAGAAGAGGAAGCATGGGATGGAGGTTTGGAGAAATAATTAATCTGGCATCAAGTATACCACTAGAATTCAACGAGGAATTATGAGTAGCTGATAATTCTTGATTGGTGACTCTTCCTACAACTATTCAAGCTTGACAAAGTAGTCCTGAAGTGACACCTTCACCAAGAAATAGGAAAGTCTCGTACATTCAAGAAGATACTCCTCCAACAGTAGAACAATGATTAAAAATCAACATTCTCCAAGTTCAAGATCAATTGACACATCAAATCCAACTTTGGCAAGCTTGAGAAGACAAAAATTCATAAATTTGAGGCATATTTATGAGAAAATTGAAGAGGAAAGTAGTGCATGTATGAATTCACTTTTTTCTTTATTTTTTCATTTAGGTGATCCAAATAATTTTAAACATGAAACTAAGGAGGAAAAATGGGTAGAAAAAATAGATGAAGAAATAAAGGCAATAAAAAAGAACAATACATGGGAGTTAGTGAATCTTCCACAATGAAAAGAATTCATAGGTGTAAAGTGGTTCTATAAGACCAAAATAAATGTGGAAGGGAGGATAGAAATACACAAAACAAGTATGGTTGTCAGGGGGTATAAACAAGAATGTGAAAGAGATTATGTTGAAACATTCGCATAAGTTGCAAGAATCGAAATTGTGAGGGTAGTTTTAGCAATAACAGTGCAACATAAGTGGAAGGTATATCAAACGGGCATGAATTCATCCTTTTTGAATGGAATTTTGAAAGAGGAAGTGTATGTGGAGTAGCAACCTACCTATGAGGTTCAAGGGAAGGAAGAATAAGGTGTATAAGCAAAAAAAATACCTTTATGGGTTGAAGCAGGCACCATACACATGGTATAACAAAATAAACTCATACTTGTTTGACAATGGCTTTAGGAAAAGTGATGGTGAGCCTATGATCTACATCAAAGAAAGTGATGGTAAACTTGTAATTGTGTTATTATATGTATGTGATCTAATTTTCACATAGAACGATGATTTTCTTATTGTTGATTTCAAACAAGTCATTAAAAATGAGTTTGAAATGACAAATTTGGGGTTGTTAAAGTAAATTCTAAGCGTAAACATTAAAAAATGGAGGATAATATTTTTATTTCTCAATCAAAGTTTGCATAAGACATATTGAAGAGGCTTAAAATGTAAAATAACAAGCCTAAACCAACTCGAACAAGGATGGGCTTGAAATTGAGAAAAGAGGATTGTAGGAATAATGTAAATCCAACACTATACAAAAGTATGGTTTGTAGTCTAATTTATTGACTACAACTAGACCTGATTTAATGTATGTGGTGAGTTTGGTCTCAAGATTCATATAGAGGCCAAATGAGACAAATTTTCTAGTAGATAAAATAATTTTAATGTATGTTAAAGGAATTAAGAAATATTGCATTTTGTATACTACAATAGATGAATTTAATTTGGTTGGAAATACTGATAGTGCTTGGGAAGGAAGTGTAGATGATAGAAAGAGCACATCAAGCTATGTTTTTTATTTGGGTTCAAACGTCATTTCATGGGATTCCAAGAAACAACCAATAGTTTCTATTTCCACAACAAAAGTTGAATATGTCACAACAATAGTTGCATTTTGTCAAGAAATTTGGATGAGAATAATGTTGAAAGGTTTAGGGCATGAACAAGAAGAAACAAAAAATAATTGTTGTGAGAATAATTTTGTATTTATGTTATCCAAAAACTCATTGTTTAAAAAAGGTAGTAGACATATTGACACAAGGTATCATTTTATCAGAGAGATTATCAACAATGTGGAAATCATTTTGGAACATTATGGATCTCAATATTAATATATTGTCATGTTCACAAAATCATTAGCAAAAGAAAGTTTTGTTCATTTAGGATTCAGTCTAGGCATTGTGAGTATCAGTCATTGTGATTAGGAGGGAATGTTCGAAATAATCCCAACAGTCAAATTAAAGGTTCTAATCATGCCATACCTTGAGAGTACAAGCAAATCAAACTGCAATTTTTTTCTTTTAGGCTAAAGGAACTGAAAATAAATGAATTTCTAACCTACATACAAGTTTCCCATCTCTGCAAGATATCTGCAATTGACATTCTACATTTGTCAATCAAAAATATTGTAACTATCCGTGTGTGGTTGGTATAGTCATTAATGCATGTTTGAATTGCATGTTGTGAGGAGGGTACTGGGGCAATGTCTATTTTGGATGCATTTGTACTGAGTTGTATTGAGCTCAAGTAAATGTGTGAACTTCATAGTCATATAATATAATAAATAATTTTAATATGTTGTCTTTGGGACATCCATAAAATTAAATGTATGTATAACATAAAATCCAATGTATTTATTATAAACATAACCCATAAGTTAGTTTCTATTGTTAGCATGTCTCAAGGATTTGGTTGTGCACGTAAAATTAGTGTTTTTCACTGTGTAAAAATGTGTCCTAAAAGGGGTCTATAAATTCTAGTTTTTCACATTGGGTGGGAGTTGAAGCCTCCATTTATTTCAATAATATATTTTTATTTCATAATCCAAAAATATTTTTCAATCGTACACTACCTTTATCTTGTGGTTTGCCCTTTGCCCTGTTCTTGTTCCTTTGCCTCTTTTATTCACTGTTCATGAATCTGTTGTGGTAATGAGATTAGTAATTCCAACTTCCCCTACTGGTAGATATTCTAATTCCCTCTAATTTATTTTTTGAGATTGTTTCGAGTCTAATTTTGTAGAATAGATACATGAAAAATAACATGAGTTCTATGAATTTAGGATGCCAGTACAAGATGATATGAAACTTGTCCAATTTTTTATTTGATCCCAAAAGGTCCTATAAATTAGGGAGACAAATTAGTCCCTTTCCTAAAATAAATGGTACTCTTGTTGTGTTGGATATGAATAAAAACTTGGTCCTCCACTTCATAATTTTTATCAGTCTGATGTGTATTCACATAAATCTTTTGTCTATCCTAACTTACTTTACCCTTTTTTGAATCTTAATCACATATTCCTCCATTCCATGTACCAATTTAGGACCAAATATTACTTTTTCTTCCAAACTTTCTCAATTCAGCAATGTCTTGCATGGGCTCCCATACAAATATTGATAAGGAGGCATCCCAATTAAACTATGGCAAAGTGTTGTAGGAGAAATCTAATAATGTTAGGTATTTCTCCCATTGAGTCTAGATATCCATAACATACATTTGGATCATGCCTTCCATGAATTGATTTACCCTATTAGTCTATCCATTTGTTTCTGGATGATATCCTCAACCTCAAATGAGTCCCTAATATTGGCTGCAAACTTACCTAGATCCTAGATGTAAATTGAGAGTCTCTATTAAAAATTATCTTTGCGGGTTACCCATTTAGCAATATAACTTCATTTATAAACACATGTGATACATCGGTGACATCACAAATCTCTCTAACTAGTATGAAATTGGAACTTTTGGTCAACTCAGCAACTATGACCAAGATGGAATTGTGCCTTTCTGACATGAGTGGAAAACCTACAACAAAATCCGTAGATATGACCTCCCTCCCATTTAGACATAGGGATTTCAAGCAGTTGTACAAGCCCTGTTTGGTGGTGATTCGTAGCCTTCACTTCCTTAATTTATGACACCTATCAATAAACTAAACCACATCATGTTTCATTCCCACCCAAAAGAAAAGATTCCTCATGTTAACATACATCATCTTCACACAAAGATGTGCACAATAAGGTTCTCTATGTGACTCCAGAAGTATGATTCTTCATATATTCCCTTCCTCAAGGATGTACATTCTTCCTTGAAATATTAATATATCATCTCGCTCAAGATTATAGCTTCTAACTTTTGCTTATCTACTTCCCACTTTGGAATTTCATTGTAACCTTTAGGTACCAACCATCTCCAAAGAGTTTTCTATCGCATGCTCCATTAAATTCACCCTCAAGGGTTCAAGGGAGAAGACCCATTCTCTTCCAATTAGTGCATCAACCATCATATTCTCCTTTCCATTGATGTACATAATCCCAAAATTATACTCACTCATGAATTCAATCCATCACCTATGTATAGAGTTTAGTTCCATTTGAGTGAAGAGATGCTTTAGGCTCTCATGATCGAACTTTAGCTCAAGGATCATCCCAATGAGGTAATGCCTAAAAAATTTTAAAGCTAGCATCACCACCACTAATTGTAATTCATGGGTAGTATACAACTCTTTTTATTTGTTAGGTCCCTATACTACTAGTGTAACCCCTTATTGTTATTAGTGCAACCCCCTTATTATATTGTTGTGCCCATGTAGTCCCGATATTGTTATTATTGTGCCCCATAGAAGCCCATTATTGTTATTTTTGTGCCCTTACATTATTATTGTTATGTTGGCTTTGATTATATTATGACCCCTTCGACTCCTATATATAGAAAAGAGGTCTTTTCATTTGTATCATCCAAGAATTTTTCATTTGTGTAATGTAAAGGAGGTTTCCACCTCAAAGAGGTTGATTTATATGGTGTTGATCTTTCTTTTCTATCTTTTTGTGAGTTGTGTTCATAACATTTGGTATTAGAGCTTTGGATTCTAGGGTTTCACTGCTCCAAACAGGTCATCATGGATTTTTCAATAACATTTTCTCTATGAAGTTTCAAAAGCTAAAAAAAAAATCCATTTGATCTAAAATCGGTCTGAACCTCGGGTCCAAATTTAAGATCTTGTAGCGTTATATGTGCGGATATATGATCTAAGGAACTTAGGGTTTTTGCAGACTATCAAATTGCATTCCAAACATGTGACCTTGGGGAAATCGTCATAACCTTCTCTATGAGTATTAGATTGAAATTTCGTAAGCATCTATAGAAATAGGATGACCTTTAGTTTTCTGTATATCAGTTTCAGGTCCAAAGATCAAAACAGTGACACGTGGAACTTTGTACAAGTTCGCTCTACTCAAAACGTATATAATCAGGTCATCTTGGGAGATTGGGCATAACCCTTTCTTGGAGAATCCAATTTTGATTAGACTGGAGACATTAGAAACAGGACAGAGAGGGCTACCGCAGGTCACAATTTCATACCTTGGAAATTCTAAATTTCATAGATACAACAGATTCATGATTGGGCTACTAAAATCAAGAAAAAGCGATATGAGGAAGTTTGATGGCAAGGATCCAGTAAATTAGATACAACAGATGGAGCAATATTTTGATGTACATGATGTACAACTGTTACAAAAGGTACATATTGCATCTTTATATTTAGAACCAAATCAATTTGTATGGTATAGAGGGCTTTATTCTCATAAAAAACTTGTCACCTGGTAAATTTTCATGGAGTAAATGATAGCACATTATGAGGATACAAAGAGCAACACCTTCTTTAGCCAATTGAAAAATCTCAAACAAAATAGTTCAATGGAAGAGCACATTGAGAACTTCCAAAAATTGAATATAAGGGTAAATGATATCCCAAAGAAGCAAAGGATTGATGTCTTCATAGGGAATTTAAAGGATAACATTCAACATGAGGTTCATCTTTGGGAACCTTATTCACTGGAGAAGGCATTCAGTTTGGAAAGAAAAATTGAAAGTGGAATTATGGAAACAAGGAATCCTACCACTAGCAACTATAAATATGGAAGTATTTTTGCTCCTAGCCTTCCACAAACTACAAGTTTTACACCACAACAATTGGAAGAAAAAAGACAAAAAGGGCTTTGTTACAGTTTTGATAGCAAATACACTAAAGGTCATAAGTGTGCTGAGAAGAAATCATTTTACATAGATTGTGAAGAGGAGGAAGAAAAGGATCAAGAAACATTAAAAGAAGAGGATATACAGCAGGAATGAACCCTAGAGAATGAAGAAACGAATCCAACCATATATTGTAAATCATTGGCAAGAATTACCATTACTCAAACTCGCAAGATAGAAGGACATATCAAGAAGAAAAGGGTTCAAGAAGTGAAAGATCACATAGAGCATCAAGAAATGAATCTGACCATATCTTGTAATGCATTGGCAAGAATTACCACTCCTCAAACTCTCAAGATAGAAGGACATATCAAGAAGAAAAAGGTTCAAGCACTAAAAGATCACATCGAGCATCAACAACTAGTTCTCCAACTTTTAAAGGATAACCCCACTTTGATGTAGAATCAAATGAAACAACAAGAAGATCAACATCACAGTGAAAGAAGTTTTGATGTAGGCGATTGGGTATTTTTACGAATACAACCATACAAAAACATGTCCCTCAAGCAAGCTAACGAGGATAATAAATTACCACCAAAGTATTATGGTCCCAACAAGGTGTTGCAAAAGATTGGTACTATGGAATACAAATTGGAGCTTCTTGCATCTTCCCGAGTGCCACCAGTTTTCCATGTTTCATTCTTAAAGAAGGTTATAGGTGACAAGCTCCCAGTTCAAACAATATTGTCTAAAATTGATGAGGAAGGAAAAATCACATTGGAACCTGAAGTAGTCATGGAAACAAGAACTCGATAGCTACAAAATCAATCAATTTCAAAGCATATCATCAAGTGGAATAACTTACCCACTGAAGATTCCACATGGGAGGACAAGAATTTTATACATAAGCATCCAGAACTACTCAAGAATTGAGGACAACACCTTTTGAAGGAGAGGGGCATGTTAGGTCCTTGTACTATTAGTGTAACCCCTTATTATTATTAGTGAAACCCCCTTATTATATTGTTGTTCCCATACAGTCCCCATATTGTTATTATTGTGCCCGATAGAAGCCCACTATTGTTATTTTTGTGCCCTTACATTATTATTTTTACGTCGGCTCTGATTATATTATGACCCCTTAGACTCCTATATATAGAAATGAGGTATTGTCATTTTTATCATCCAAGAATTGTTCATTTGTGTAATGTAAAGGAGGTTGCCCCCTCGAAGAGGCTGATTTCTAAGGTGTTGATCTTTCTTTTCTATCTTTGTTTGAGCTGGTTTCATAACATTATTTCTTCAACTTCATCGATGCATAGGTTATTACTCATTTTTCTTGCATTAACAATTCTCTTAATCCTTACTTTAAATCATTTATGCAAATAGTGAATTCCTTCTCTATGTCTGTCACTTGAAGGATAATAACATTGGTTATTAATATATTTAGTTCAACAAGTTAAATTTTGTAATAATACGTCCATTCATACCTAACTCCCTTGCACTGTAACATGGTGATGGGTTTTGTTATCTTTGAAAACCATTCCAAAAATATATTATAGTAACCTACTAATTGCATGAAGCTACACATCTCATAAGAATTTTTCAACACTGTCCAATCCATTATGGCCTTCACCTTTTTCAGGTATTTTGAAATATCTTCTTCGAAAATGATGTGGCTGAGATAATGGATCTCCTTTTGAAAGAAAAATAATTTCAACAATTTTCTATATAACTTATTTTCCCATAGAAAAGTCAACATAATCCTTAAGTTTTCTTTATATTCCTTTTTGTTCCTAGAATAAAAGAGAATATTCTCCAAAAATACTTGCATGAAGTGGTACACAGACTTTTGGAACATGCCATTCATGAGGCTCATGAATATTATAGGTGCATTTGTCAAGCCAAATGAAACTGTTATGAAGTCATAGTGCCCTAGATGAGTCTAAAAGTTTTTTTTGGGATGTCACATTCCTTAATCATTAACTGGTGATATCCAAATCATAGATTGATTTTTAAGAAAATATCTCACCATTTCATTTAATCAAAGAGATAATTTATTCTAGGTATGGGATAAATATTATTTAATTCAAGTCCTTGTAATCTATGCATATTATTAAGGAAATATATCTCTTCTTAACACAAATTATTGTTGCACTCCAAGGTGAAATTCTAGGTCTAAAAGGTCCCAAATACAACAACTTGTTTAACTGCATTTGCATCTCACAAAGTTTTAGAGCTATCATCTTTGAGGTTTTTTTGGAATACTAGCTCAACACCATGTGCTAATTTGATTGTGAACTCAATATCCCTCTCAAGGGGTAACCTTGGCATCACTTTAGGGAAAAGATCCCTGAATTCTAACAAAACTAGGTGTTGATTTAGGGAGCTTCCCTTCTTATCATTTACGATCTTGCAGACACACAATTTGTAGCCCTTCCAGAGGAAATGTTTTTCCTTCATCATTGAGATGAATCATAGGTATGCTTATTTTTTGATACGATAAATATCAATTGATATACCTTCATAATCTAAACAAATCTATCTTTTTGAAAAATTCCACGAAAGCTCGATGAACCTCTAGCCAATCCATTCTAATGATTTCATTGTATGTTCCAAAGATTGTGCCCTATTCCTTCAACATAGTTATACATACCTTGAGGTTCATGAAACACTGGAAAACACTCATTTCTTCCACCGATTATAGCCCATAAGACATATTGAAGTGTTTAAATTCATTGTGTTGATAGGCTTCTAGCTTACATTTTTCTAATGCAATGGTGAAATGAAATTATCTGTAGCACTAAAATCAAACAAAAATTTATGTTAGACATGATTTATCATATCTAGGGTTCCACTATAGTGGATTGTTGTTCAGTTTGGTCATTATAAACTATTGCATAAGAAGAAATAAATAAAACAAAGGTCCATAAGGAAGCAAATAAAGGTGGTTGGAGCCTCATTCAAGTTAGAGCCTATAGCAGGTTGGAACCTACTAATTGCATAAGTTGGAGACTACTCATACTTGAGGTTGGATCATCAATAAAGTTGTAGTTTACGATGAGTAATTTCTTGCTTCCTTAAGGTTGGAGCCTCGATCAAGTTCTATCCTACCACAAGTGGCAGCTTGCATATTTTGGGGGTAATTGCCTCCCATGGGTTGGGGCCTACAAATTGATGTAAAGGATTTGAAGACTTAGTAGAAAGAGAGTTGGTGTTTTTCTCCCATTTAGATTTCCACCTAAAAATGTATGTATCCTTTGGATATGATGCTTTCTTTTGTTATGAAATTTATGTGATTGTGCATTTTAATAACTTATGAGAAAAATATTATGGTCACTATTGAATGAATGAATGATTAATTAATATTATGAAATTGTAAAATTGTCTTCACACTTATTCACACTGTCCCGAGTGTGACACGTGGGCCATCACATAGATGATGGAGAATCTAGGATTGCAAAAGATAACACATCCTACACCATACTAAGTCTCTTGGTTGTAGAAAGGACATCCTATTTTAATGAGTGAGCAAAGTAAAGTAGAATTATAGGTTGGTAGTTACAAATATGAAGTGTTATTTGAAATTATGCCTATGAATGTATGTCATACCTTGATAGGGAGATTGTGGCAATATTGTAAGAGACTTATTCATGATGGACTAAGAAACACTTACACCCTTGAAAAGGAAAATTACAAGCATATGTTTCTACCGCTAGAAGATAAGGGAGTCAAAGAAGAAGTAGGCCTAAGCGTGTTGATGATGAGTTGGAAAGAACTGAAGTGAAAGAATTTAAGAAGAAAAAAGAGGTACAATTTTCTTTGATTAGTAAGCATAGAGTTGTACTTACAATACAAATTTGAGTGAATTTCCAATTGTAATCAAGGTGCTACTAGATAAGATTGATGGCATCATTTTTGATAAATTTTTAAACACCTTAGCAATTGTAAGGAGCACCAATCATCACATATATCTGATTCTAGGTGAAAGTTTACCAAATAAAGAAGCTTAGAAGATGTCCCCCAAGGAGAATGAAGGAATCAAAAAAAAATTCCAATAGTTGTTGGACAGTGTGTTAATTCAACAAAGCTTATTGTACACTATACTAATAGTATTAAGTCCAAAGAAGGATGCAGGTTAGGGAATGTGTACTGACTCTAAAGAAATTAATAAATAACAATAAGGTAGATATTTTGTTTTCCCTGTAGGGATGATATAATGGATTGTTTGAGTGGTCCAAAATATTTTTCAAAGTTAGATTTGTAAAGTGGATATCACCAAATTAGGATGAGAGAGGGAGATTAATGGTAAATTTACTTTAAATCCAATTATGGTTTGTATGAGTGGTTGGTTGTGGCTTTTGGATTCACGAATGCACTCGGTATGTTCATGAAACTCATGAATGAAGTCCTTATGGACTTTATTGGAAAATTTGTAATTGTATATTTGGATTTTATTATTGTGTTGAGTAAAACTAGGAAAGAGCATTTGAGGCTACTAAAGTTGGTGCTAAAGAGGTTGCAACAAGAGAAATTCTTGACATCCTTGCAAAAATGTTCCTTCATGAAAGTAGAGTTAACCTATTTGAGTTATATAATATCTCCACAAGCAGTAAATATGGACTTAGAAAAGGTTAGGGCTATCAAGCAATGGCCTACGCAAATGAATATTCATGAGATAAACAATTTAATGGGTTATCTATTTTGTATATAAATTTTATTAGAAAATTTATCCAAATATGTGCACCTGTTGTTGAGACCATTAAAAATGAACAACAACTATTTGAATCAAATGTTGTATTTGATAAACAATTTGAATTGTTGAAAGAGAAGATTAAAGAGCAATCGATTTTAGGTTTATCTGATTTTTAAAAACCTTTCCAAGTCAAGTGGGATGTGAGTGGAATAGTCTCTACTTTGCCTCTCCCAGTTCTCTCTCTGCCTCCTCTGCTAAGTATTTCTGGATTGGGAAAAATATCTAATTGGAACTATCCCTGGCCCTCACTACAAGAAATCACTTCGAACTTCTCTCCAGCAACTGCTGCACTGCTCCCTTCAAAAATTCAATCTTTGATCTCCCACTCAATGTGATTTCCAAATGCCCTTCAAGCCTATTATTATAATCCTCCAATTGAGAATCAACAACCCAGATTCGATTCTAATCAATGGATCAGATCATTTTGGCTTGATCCTCGTCTTATTATAGAAGTTTCACCCATAGTTTTATTAATACTCTTTAATTTTTTTAATTTCCTAAGTTTAGACTTAGGCACCTATTAAAAATAATTAATTATTTTAATAAAACTGTCTTGGAGTGGAATTTCCAAAAATAGTTTGTGGGTATATTGGAATACATGTGTCCAAGCCTCCCTGCAAATTTTGAGGCTTAGAGCACATCCGATGCTACCAAAAATAAACAACAAATACATGTAATTAAAACAAAATAGTATTGTATACTAGTTTTAATTTAATTTTTCTTGGAATAAAGAAAAATATTAAAATAGATACATCTTTCATTCTTTCTATAACCTTTTTCTTTGCCTAACCATTTTTAAATTAAATTATATACTACACTAGTATAGATCAATAACTACATAAAAATGAAGAAGACCAAATGTTTGACAATTTTAAGACACCTTACCTTGTAGTAATGGAAGGCCTTGTAATATCAAGGATGTAATGAATTTTATAATTCTAAAACAAACATGAAATTATCATTAAAGTTTGAAAAAAATCTATTTACAAGAACAACATGTTTTTCTAAAATTTTACACATATTTAATGGAAGTTTCATCATCCAGGTGCTCAACACATGAATTAAAAGAAACATATTCATTATAACTTTCATGAAAAATAACATTCCACTATTAGAAAAACTTAATTTTCGTTTTCATGTGCAAATTCTATAAATAAAAATTACATATTTGGAAAGCTAATACAACTTCCTACATTTTACTCTTTTACACCATATTCAAAATTCATTGTGAAAATATCTTGAGTAATCCCTCCATGTTAAAATTATTTTTCCATATTTGTATTTCCAAGAACGTGTCATGAGAGACCATAACTAGCTTGCACCCATATTAAAAAGTAATCTTTAGTCTACTTGGTAAGGTATGCTACAATTGGAAGGGAAATTTTATTTTGTGGTATGCTTCCTCTAAATTTTCCTCCATGCAAAACTATTTAATGAATGTTGCTCCATAAATTCTCATATTTTCTAGCCCGTAAAGTGTAGGATTCATTTGGACCCATCCTATATCTAGACCATGTTCCTAGACATCTAGCGAGTAACATGGTTTGTTACCTAGGTGTCTTAGTAGATAGATTAAAGTCCATAGGATTGCCACTTTCTTACTCTTTTTAGTAAATTTTGCATTAGGCCCTAGAGTATAATAGGTTCTAATTAATCTTATGTTTTACCAATTCTGTATGTAAGAATATGGTTGGTTCCCAGCTAGTATTTTGTTTGAGATGGTAGTTCTACAAGTGAATGGAGGAATATAGACACTATGGTCTAGAGATGGAAATGAGTTGCTTGAGTGTATGACCATTGGATGATTATCATGGAAATTAAACATACAATTAAGTTACATTGTGCTTAATAGATAGTCCAAGAGATGACGTAGACTTAATTTATAGTTGGAATGATAAAATTGCAATAGAAAGGACAAATATGTTGTTCTATATTCACTAGAGATATTTTGAAGTTTAGATCAAAGGAGGATGGTGAAATTTATTACAATCACATGAACAAGGTAAAGTTTGCATGTTGCGATCAACAAAAGCAATGAACATATGGAAATGTGAATCACAACTTGTATTTGCATCAAGTCTATGATAATATGTATAAATTCTATGTATTGGTCCTTGAAAAATTTGACCTTGTATCTTCACTAAAGCTGACGCTTAGGAGAACTACTATAGTGGTACCTAAGCATTAATTTTCCAAAGCTTGTGCTTGTTGTCTCCATGAGATGGGGTATGATATTTGTATGTACATATATCTATGTATCTAAGATGTAAAAGGTATATCGTTGCAAGACTTGGATGGAAACACATATCCCTTTGCCATGTGTTTATGATGATTTGGATAAATAATTCAATATCATGTAGAAACATTTGTGGTAGTGTTTTTATACACAAAGAGTATGCCATGTGTTGACTAGACTCTCTATGAGTGGATCATGTTGGTTGTAGACTCTAGGAGGTTTCTTGGGCCTACACACTTGATGTTTTGTGTACATTCAAGGAGAGTCCAATAAGAAGTCAAATGAATCATGAACCCGAAGGAAATCCCATTATAATGGTAGGTACATTGGTTATCTACTCACATATTCTAGTGGATGGTTGTTCTTTTACATGGACTTTAACAATTTGGTGTTGTTTGAATGATTTAGTTGTGATATGAATTTTATAGATTGGATCAAACATAGATTTCTTTTATTGAGGGGTTCTTTGGTTCATGGTGGAATATATGTAGTGCAAAATAAGAATTTGTTGATCAAGAGGTTATTTGAGTTATGGTGGAATATTTGTTGTATAAGACTTGGTACTGATGGAAGACTCGACCTAACATAGATTGAGACAAAGACTTGTTTGGGGGGTGGGGGTGTTGGAATGAGAAAATCATAAATTGTGTATGATTAATGAGAAGTTTGTGATAGTTATAATTTTTAAATCTAGTTAATACATATGCTCTCCAAATATTTAAATCCTATTCTAATGTGAAATTAAGATATTCTATCAATAAGTAGTTAGTGTATTTAAATAATGTATCTTAAATTAATTTTTAATATATTTTAATATAATGTTATATAATTGGGTTTAAATATCGTCATAATTTTGACACGTGAAAACCATATATATTCATTAATTTCTCTACACTCCATTTTATTACTAATTATTAGTGTAATCTCACACATATTTCTGTACTCCATTCATTTGAATATGCATAACTAGTCCCCACATGAATTAAAGTTAAAAATGAGATACGTAACTCTAAGCCTTCATAGAAAAGTGTCATTCACTTAGGCGCACGCAATAGCAAAAGATGTGTTATGCATGCACTCAGTTAACACCAGTATAGATCCATCTTAACCATGGATGACTCTCTCTCTCTCTCTCTCTCTCTCTCTCTCTCTCTCTCTCTCTCTCTCTCTCTCTCTCTCTCTATATATATATATATATATATATATATATATATATATATATATATATATATATATAGATATATATATATAGATATATTCATTCATTTTTTTAAATTTCATTTTTGAATGCATAAATGGATTTAACCCCTTGAAACTTGCTTGAATACATGGAATAAAATAGCTTATACATGTGATTCCATCAAATATTTTCTCTATTTAAAATTAACCCTAAATAAAAGGGTCAAAACATAAAATATACTACTTGAAATGCTATAATCTTAAAAAAATAAAATTACTTTCATAGATATATATATATATATATATATATATATATATATATATATATATATATATATATATATATATATATTCATTTTATTATTATTATTATTATTAAACCTAAAATGAGTAATTTTTATTATAAAATCTGCACCCGATCATAACCAACTACCTAGGGGATATAACTCCTATTTCTAATGCGTTGAGCTCAAAGACCAGAGCTGAGACTAATAGTGAAAGAACCTCATATTCAGACTCCAAGGAACTATGCCACCACAAAATGATGACTATAGAAAACTTAACATAACCAAGGCATACAGAACAAGCCATGCCTAACCAGAGTCTGTGGAAGGACTGACAAGCCATATAGAATGATAGTTAAAACCATAATAACGGACACATAGACACACAAACTCATCTCATGCCACTGCCATAACTTAACAACACCAAGTGACAATACTATAATTTACATAAGAAAACTGGGCCTTTATCCATCCAAACGCATAGACCAAAAACATGTTAGAGCCAAAACGGATAAAGCCATAGAAATATCAATACACGAAGCCATGAAAAACTCAAAAGGGCACTAATCATGACTAGGGGAAGGAAAGTTAAGGTCAAATTCCATGTGGCCGGACCCTGACACATGATCTTTTGATGTTGGAGAGTCTTCCACTTAGAACTTCAATTCCATAATCAAGCTACAAAGGACAAATGTTTCATCCAATGCCTGAGAGATTTGGCTCTCAAGAGACATGACTTTATCTGAAAGCGCACTTTGAGAACTGGAAAGTTCATGCATTTGAACCTAAATATGAAAGACAAATTGTTTGAAGTCATTATGAGAGGCATAAGAGTGAGAGAAAATACCTCCTAAGGAAGAGGATTGTAAGGGTGAGTCCAACTCCATTGAAACTGAGTGACCTCCCTCCTGCACCATATGAACACCTCTACATAACCAAGGATATCAAGGCACTGATAGGGGATTTGGGTCACCCAACCAAACAACACGTAACCCAGGAAGGAATAATTCAGAGTCATCTAATTATCGTTGCTTCAACCAACTGATCTCAACTAGAGGGATAAATTTACAAGTGACCTCCTTCCCTTTTGCATACCAAATCCAACCTCTAAAATTCTTACTTCCCAGACCGATTCGACCAACAAAGCCACATGTGGCCCAAGAAGAGATGGGTTTTTGCATAGGTGCTCACAGAGAATGGATCATATGGGTAAAATCCATAAGGAGAGCATATTAAAACCAATTTGTGCTTACAAATTCATCATAACCCTTCCAAGTTTGCACAAATTCATTAATTTTACGAGAGTTCAGGCCAAGGTACTCCATCATTAAATGAGGAGAAGTGTGTATCTACATTAGTCATTTAATGTTGGGGGGATGTAAATTCACGGTCTGTGGACCCGCATGACGATGGAGCTCATACACTGCCATGTTATCCATGAAGAGCATGCTCTCAAATTCCAACTTCTTGTTCGTATACAAACCATAGAATTCCTTAATACACTAGTGAACTCCATGGGGCCCTCCTTTTTTCTTGAATTTATAATGCTCGCCATGCTTGAGATGCATATAGACTATAGTCCATTAAATCCTTAACATATATAATTGCTTTAGGGGATCGAACATTGACCCTTATGTTCATCAACCACCAGTTGCGCTTGCCCTAAGGTGGAAGTGTAACATCCCCAGGTAACCTCGCATGAAAATGCACAGAGTTATAACATTTTTACACAATTTATATGTGGGTAACTATCAAAATTACAATTCCAGATTACTCATTAACCATGAGATATATTCTTCATCATTACATAGAGTAACATTAATATATGAATAATAAGTTACATAACCATTAGAAACCATTGTTGTAACATATTAAGATAACTTTCTGATGAAAACTTACATCATTTTCATGATTCCTTTAACTAGATTAGTTACTCACATACTTGATATTATAAACATTATCTCATGTAAGGAACCTACCTAAAAAGTAGCACAACATACAACCACATCATTATACACTAATATACGTTGGAAAGCATATAGGGTGAAAAATAGCAAACGTTTAAATTATTATTAAACGTTCGTGAGGGTGTTCACCCCTCACTCAATGGCTTATAAGGGATTCCATCCCTTAACCATTATAATAAAATATTACAAGGCAATGTCATTTAAATACAAAATATCTAGCTAAAAGCTATTACAATCATCCTAATATCATTTACCCAGAAATATTCAATCTTTAAATCTGTGTGGCCTCGTTGTTCCTTTAGTGGACCATCTCGCAACTCAAACTCATCTGTATGGACCATTAATTCTTTACTTGCCACCATGTTAAACATAATTTATTCTTTGCACAAGTCACCATCCTTTCCTGCCATTGATGTCGTCATCATACATTGATATCATGTTTACATAAAGTATTAATCAACCAATTCATAGATCTATACTAGTGATGCTTCACCATCTATTCATGTACATTCATGAAATTCAAGAAAAATATCATGAAATGCTTCCTTTAACAACACTACATATGCACTAGTTTTAACCATGTAACCATAAAGACATGTATATAAAATAAATACCATATTAACTAATATTTCCTTTACACAAGCACGCATTATTTTCTAAGGATAGCCACTATAACCTCCATTTTCATTTAAAGGACACTATCATCTTATATTTTATTCTCATGCATGTAATTAGATAAAAATTATCCAAAGAAATTTAACCCCTCAACTTTTCTTTATGCATGTAACTAAGTAATCTTTTTCAAATACAACAGATATTATTATTATGGATAAAAATGCATGTCCCTTCTAAGGGAAAGCTAACATGGTAGATTCTATTCTTGTGCATGAAATTTTCATGCTCATTCCGACAACATTTTAACAATTTCCTTTGAAAGGAGAACAATTTATAATAACTATAGTACATGAAAATACATACCCTATTCCAAGTTAGAGTTAACACAATAGTAATTATCTCTTGCACGAAACCACTTGTTCATTAATATATATCATATATTCTTCTTGAATAAACACACATCTCCCTTTCCCACAAGAAGCTTATTGGATCTTGCATGCTAATGCATACTCTTTTGCACAAAAGAATTAACACATGCTTTCATGCAATATAAATTTTCCTAAACAATATTAACATAGTAGCCCATATTCCCTTCATGAAAACCAATATAATGGCTATATTTTATGCACCTCAACATATTTCCTCCTAAATGAAATGGTTACTACTCTGGTACACATATGCATATTTTTGTTTTCCCCAAGAAATCAAAAGCATAGTAGCTATATTTTTTTTAATCAAAATAACTAGTTTCTTTATATTTTCTTGAGCAAATCTCACACGAATTCTTTATGAGAAATTACATGACTTCTTAAATATTTTTATGTATGCAACATGTGTTATTTTAACACAATCTCCATTCCTTCTATGCATACAAATAGACAACTTTTGTGAAAACCAACATGGGTTCTTTTCTATATGAACATAATTCATAATGAAGTTTCCAATAAAATAATTTTGGTTCTCATTTTTTAATACACAAGTATTCATGGACCTTGGAATGCGATATACATCTATGTTGGAAATAATACTGAGAGGGGGGGTGAATCAGTATTATCTGATTAATCAAACTTTTTAAATGCTCAGAAACATATACGCTACTTCAGTTAAGTGAACCAGCGTGTACACGCTACTGTGACGAAGTAAAACAGCGTACAGGAAGAAAACTCACAATTTAGTTAGCTTATTCTTCAATTAAGTGCATCAGGACATTATTCATCACATTAACAGTAAACATGTGCAGTAAAACAGAACAGATAAAAAGCCACACACATGAACACCAAGATATAAGGTGGAAACCCAATGTGGGTGAAAACCACCTGCTGCAAGTTGTCTCTATCTTTCTTTAATATGAAACTTCAGTTTACAATCTTTTGTACTGGTGCAGCCTTATACCAGTACGCAGGCTACAACCTGCAGAAGGCTTCAACCTTCTCTCGTTCTCCAAACTTCCTTGGAAGGGAGCTCCAACCCCCTTTGCTCTTGTACTAGCCAAGATACTAGTACGTAGGTGCTGACCTACAATCTTCCTTCTTTCAGATATCACTTTTCATACATTTTCAGACTTGGATATTCCTGAAGCACAACATTACAATCTGAAGACCACAAATCATTCAATTTCCACAACAGATCATTGAAGCATAAAACAACCAAACTTTGAATCACTGAACCACTGAACCCTGTCAATCACCAGTTACCAGAACACAGAGCAGACTACAGAACTCTGCAATAACAGTCAGACCCCACTGTAAACCCAAAATCAAGCTTCAAAAGATATACGCTACTTCAATGAGCAAAACCCGCGTATACACGCTCTTTTACCGAAGCCAACCTGCGTACAGATCTAAAAATAAACTTTCTCAATTTGCAGCTGTACCAGACATTAGTTAGATCCAAAACGTAACATTGCGACAATATGCAGATCTAGAAATACGCATAATCAACCATATCATGATAGTGCATTTCAAACCATTAGATCCCGATCTATCCTTAGATCTAGTCTTCCATCAACCGATGTGATCTCTCCTTGGCTTAGATCAAGCAACCCAGAACCTGCATATCAGATCTCTTTCTCTCTTAGATATTCAAGCCTTGTCGAAAGATGATCTTGCCTAATGATCTTCTTCTCCTTATATAGTCTTAGGCCTAGCTCAATACCAAGAGCCAAAACCATAGTAACACAATACCATCAACTTCAAAACTAGGGATCGACACGCCCGTCGAGACACAATGGTCCGAAATCATAGGCACAACTTCCAAGGACTAACCACCATGGACCAAAGGAACCTTTCCACATACACGCGCTTTTTATGAATCGAACTTGCGTGTACACGCGACTTGGGCTTAACGAAACGGCGTGTATGAGCTTCCTTGGCATGCTGTACTGAGATCTGTCTTCTGATTAAGTTGCCATCACCTGTACCAACCTCTGAGCACCTGTACCATCCTCTGAGTGAGTTGCCATCAAGGACAACACTTGAATCATAATGCCAACAATCTCCCCCTTTGGACTTGATGGCAACCATCACACCAAGTCACTCTCCCCCTTTGACATCAAGGGCAAAGGGCTGTGCTCCCCCTGAGGACATGCTGATATCTCTGCTTGGCTGTGCTGACTTGTGCTCCCCCTGACCGTAGGCCAGATCTGCAAAAGATGTTCTTCAACAAGAACCAAGACTTATACACCATAAGGGACCTTCCTATCACCAAAAGACTCAATACATACATCCATACTCCCTACCAAGAGGGGACATAACAGAAACAACCAATTATATTACAGCATTCATCCCAGGCATAGTGGGGAAACCAACAAAGGCCGTTACATGACCTTGACACCATAAAAGAGATATGACAAGAGAGATACATGACATAGAGACAACAGATCTAGACCAAGACTTAGGAAAGACACCAGCAGCATCTGATAAACATCTTGTTAGATCAGCAACCAGAATTTCTTTCTGAGCTCCTTCTCCTGAAACCAACAACCAAAACATCTGAATGCCAACAATGCTTTATGAGACTTTTGAGCTGCTCCCCCTGAACCTGTGCCTGTTGCACTCCCTGAAACTGTGCCTGAAGAATTCTGACATTCCTATTGCTGTTCAGAACTTCAGAGTTTTCCCTTGCTGTTCAGAACTTCATATACGCGTTTTATCCTGTATAAAACAGCGTATGTACGCGGATATTCTTTCTGCAACAAGCGTCCAGCATACACGCGACTTACCCAGCATGAATCCGCGTGTATACGCACATATCCCTTCCGTAACCTGCGTATACCAACTTTTCTGTAGAACAAACAAACTTCAACAACAGGATGAAGCATCAACTACTCCCAGCTTTTGTCTGAGATATTCAAAAGTTTCCCTGGGCAGTGGTTTTGTGAGAATATCAGCAACTTGCTCCTTAGAAGGAACATACTCCAACTTGACCTTCTGCTCAAGCACTTGTTCCCGAAGAAAATGGTACTTGATTGGTATGTGCTTGGTCTTTGAGTGCATGACAGGATTCTTTGAAATGCTGATTGCACTTGTATTATCACATAAGATAGAGACAGGTGGAGTGCAAGTGATTTGAAAGTCCTGCAAGGTCTGCATCATCCAAAGAAGTTGTGTGCAACAAGATGCTGCAGCCACATATTCTGCTTCAGCTGTAGATAAGGCAATCGAACTTTGTTTCTTGCTGAACCAAGATACTAATCTGGAACCCATGAAGAAAGCACCTCCACTTGTGCTTTTCCTATCATCCACACTTCCAGCCCAATCTGCATCTGTGTAAGCATGAAGAGTGAGATCAGTATTTCTAGGATACCATAAGCCATAGTTTTGGGTCCCTTGAAGATATTTGAAGATTCTTTTGACTGCCTGAAGATGAGTTTCCTTTGGGTTGGCTTGAAATCTTCCAACCATTCCTACTGCATGTGTAATATCTGGTCGAGTACCTGTCAAATAAAGCAAACTCCCAATCATGGATCTATAAGTGGGTTGGTGAACTGCTGCTGATTCATCATTTGCACTGAGGCTGCATCCTGTAACCATGGGTGTACATACTGGCTTTGACTCTTCCATGCCATACTTCTTCAAGATCTGCTTGAGGTATTTGGTTTGAGACAAGAAGATACCTCCTTCATTTTGTTGGATTTGCAATCCAAGAAAATATGTCAATTCTCCAAGAAGTGACATTTCGAATTCTTTCTGCATAACCAAGGCAAAGTTTTGACTCATGGTCTCTTCATTGCTGCCAAAAATAATATCATCTACATAAACAACAAGAATTAGCAATTTGTTATTTTCAACTTTTATATAGAGATTGCTATCTGCTGATCCTTTTGAAAAGCCTTGTTGGTGAAGATATTTGTCCAACCGATAGTACCAAGCCCTTGGAGCTTGTTTGAGCCCATAGAGTGCCTTTTTCAATCTGCATACAAGGTTTGGATCATTTCCAAGAATGAACCCATCTGGCTGCTCAATATATACTTCTTCTTCTAAGTCTCCATTCAGGAAGGCTGATTTCACGTCCATTTGAAATACCTTGAAGTTTTGAAAGCTTGAGAGAGCAAGGAACATTCGGATGGCCTCTAGTCTTGCCACAGGAGCAAAGGTCTCTTCAAAATCTATTCCTTCTTGCTGTGCATACCCTTTACAAACAAGTCTGGCCTTGTTTCTAATTACTTCTCCATTTTCATTTAACTTATTCTTGAAGACCCATTTTGTTCCTATTACATTCTTATCTTTTGGTCTAGGAACTAATTCCCAAGTGTTGTTCCTTTCGATTTGCTCAAGTTCTTCATCCATTGCTTTGACCCAACATTCATCTTTGCATGCTTCTTTCACATTTTGTGGTTCAATGGAGGAGAGTAGAGCCAAGTAGCTTGAAGCTTCTGCAAGTGTCCTTCTTGTTTGTACTCCTGCTTCTTTCTGCCCCACAATCTGAGTTTCTGGATGATTCTTTTGGACATATCTGGATGGAGTCTTCTCTTCTATTCTTGTCTGCTCCTCTGGTTCTTCTTGAGATTCTTCTTCTTCTTGAGGTTCTTCTTCTTCATCATTTCGCCTTTGAGAGTAACCTTCATCTTCTTCAATGTCTTCATGATGAACTTGCCTAGGAATATATCCCTTCTCATCAACCACTATATCAATACTGTCAACAATTCTGCCAAGTCTTTTATTGTAGCACTTGTATGCTTTGCTATGTGGAGAATAACCAAGAAGAATGCCCTCATCTGCTCTAGGTTCAAGTTTGCCAAGTTGCTCATCAGTATTCTTAATATAACATTTGCTCCCAAAGATTTTGAAATGCTTCACGGAAGGAGTTTTACCACTCCAAAGCTCATGAGGTGTTTGAGTGCTGTTTACTCGGACATTTGTTTTGTTAAGAATGATAACAGCAGCATGTGCAGCTTCACCCCAGAAGGTTGCAGGAGTACCTGATTCATCGAGCATAGCACGAGCCATTTGTTGGATAGTTCTGTTCATTCTTTCCACAACCCCATTTTGCTGAGGAGTTCTAGCTGTAGAGAATTCTCTTCTTATCCCATGTTCATCGCAGAAATCGAAAAATTCATTTGATGTGAACTCCCCACCTCTGTCAGATCTGAGGCACTTAATTTTGTGTCCTGATTCATTTTCAGCCAATGCTTTGAAGGATTTGAATTTTTCGAATGCTTCATCTTTGTGCTTCATAAGCCCTAACCAAACAAACCTTGAGAAATCATCAATGAATAATATCAGATATTCTTCTCCTCGAGGTGTCCTTTTCCTAAATGGACCACATACATCTGTATGGACTAGCTCAAGAGGCAAGCTAGCTGATCCTTCCTTCTCTGGAAAGTTAGTTCTGGTTTGCTTTCCAAACTGACAAGATTTGCATATGGTGTTGTCTGGAATTTTGATATCTGGAAGATCGCGAACTGCCTGATATTTGCATGCTTTCCTTATTTGTGAGAAGCTTAGATGTCCCAACCTTCGATGCCATAACCAGTGCTCTTCATCCTTGCTAAGATAGCATTGTTGTTGTCCTTCTTCAAATATGTACAGATTATTTGGAGTTCTTTTGCCTTTGAGAACTGTTTTACCTGTATCAAGATCACGAACAAGACATCCATTCGATCTGAAAATAACCTCGGTTTTTTGATCACACATCTGGCTGACACTTAGAAGATTATGCTTCAATCCATCAACATACAAAACATTTCCAGCCTTGACCTTTTCTTTCAAAGGAGCAATACCTTTTCCTTTTATAGTTGCAGGAGTATCATTTCCAAAAGAAACTTTCTTTCCCTTTTCTAAAGTAGAATAAGATTCAAGTTTTTCTTTATCACCTGTCATATGTTTCGAACATCCACTGTCAATGTACCATAGATTTTCCTGTCCTTCTGCATAAAACGCTATCCCACATCTTTCTGTCTGAGGTTCTTTTATTCTCCATTTTTTGGTGCTCGTGGCTTGTTCCTTTTTCTCCTGAAACCTGCTCCTGCATTCAGACTCTTTATGACCAAAATTATTGCAAATAGAACATTCAACTTCATTTTCAAGAACCGAAAAGTTGTTATAGGTCCTCTTTGTAATCCCTGTCATACTTCTTTGTTTTTGAGCTTCCCTAGTCATGATTGTTTTATATGCAACACATTGAGCTGCTTTGTGACCAAAGTTATGGCAAGAAAAGCATTGTCCATTGAAGAAGCTTCTGCGGTTATTGAATCTACCAGCCAACTGATTGTAATTTCTATTTTCATCTATTCTTGTGCCAAACTGAGAAGATTTTACCTGTGGTTGGTTGTAGCTTTTGTTCACCCTTAAGAAGGATTGTCCCTGATAGTTTCTGTTTGTAATTCGTCCCTGCTTTACCTGATTATCTTCATTGTTCTTCTGCTCATTTCTTCTTGCTGCATCAAGATAACTTTTTGAGGTGGATGCTTGAGAGGTTTCTCCATTATAGCCCAAACCTGTCTTGTTTAGAGGAGACCGCTGCACATTGATAATCTCATCCAAAGTTTCAGATCCTTTGACAAACTTAAGATTAATAGTTTTTGTTTTCTCAATTTCTTTTCTGAGACCAACAATTTCACCTTCTAGTTTTTCAAGATGTTTTTCCTTTTCATCAATTTGAAATTGCAAAGTATCAATGATCACACTCTTTTCTTCTATGCATCTCTTGAGTCTAGTAATTTCATTATAGAGATTATCCACATCTACAGCATCCTCATAATCATCATCTTCAAATGCCATTAATAGCTTATATTTATTACCTTGTTCATCTTCATCACTGTTTGATAAGCCATCACTATCTTCATGGGTGTAGTAGCTTTTCTTATTTGCACTTTGTTTCTTATTCCATCTAGCAGGTTCTTTTCCTTTATCCTTATTAGGACATTTTGCAGCATAATGACCTACTCTTCCACAAGCAAAGCATTTGAAAGGTAGCTTACCTCTGAACCTTCCAGCACCCCTTTGAAGATTTCTGACAAAATTTGATTCTTCTTCCTCTTCTTCTGGAACATGGCTTGCTTCATAGTAATCTTCTTTTCTTGATGCCTTAAAAGCAGCTTCCCTTCTGTCTGATGGACCTCCCTTTCTCATTTCATAAGCAGTTAGAATTCCATGTAGCTGAGACATAGTGAGAACTTTGAGATTTTCCTTTTCTTCTATTGCAGATACTTTAGATTCAAACTTGGGGGATAATGATCTTAGAATCTTTTGAACTACTATAGTCTCTTTTATTTCTTCACCCAAATTTTTCATACAATTAACAATCTCATCTACCCGAAGAAAATAATTAGCCACACTTTCATCATTATACATCTTGAGGGTCTCATATTGAATCCTGAGAGTTTGAAGTTTAGCTTGCTTTACCTGTTCATCTCCTTCATAGCTAGTGATCATTTTGTCCCATATCTCTTTTGCTGATTTGAAGTGCATGACCTTCATGAATTCTGTTTGAGATATACTTCCTAATAGAGTACTGACTGCTTTTGCATTTGTTTCATATGCCTTTTTCTCAGCTGGATCTGTAGGAGTAGCTGAAGGAAAAACATAGCCTGTTTCTACAATGTCCCAAACTTCTGTACCAAGAGATTGAAGATATGCAGTAACTCTTACCTTCCAATAATTGAAATTTGTTCCATCAAAAACCGGTGGCCTGATTGATGCTTCTTTCTCGTAGTTGCTCATGATGAATGATCTTCCTTCAAGCGATCAAGCTTCTCTGAAGGACCTGCTCTGATACCAATTGTTGGAAATAATACTGAGAGGGGGGGTGAATCAGTATTATCAGATTAATCAAACTTTTTAAATGCTCAGAAACATATACGCTACTTCAGTTAAGTGAACCAGCGTGTACACGCTACTGTGACGAAGTAAAACAGCGTATAAGAAGAAAACTCACAATTTAGTTAGCTTATTCTTCAATTAAGTGCATCAGGACATTATTCATCACATTAACAGTAAACATGTGCAGTAAAACAGAACAGATAAAAAGCCACACACATGAACACCAAGATATAAGGTGGAAACCCAATGTGGGTGAAAACCACCTGCTGCAAGTTGTCTCTATCTTTCTTTAATATGAAACTTCAGTTTACAATCTTTTGTACTGGTGCAGCCTTATACCAGTACGCAGGCTACAACCTGCAGAAGGCTTCAACCTTCTCTCGTTCTCCAAACTTCCTTGGAAGGGAGCTCCAACCCCCTTTGCTCTTGTACTAGCCAAGATACTAGTACGTAGGTGCTGACCTACAATCTTCCTTCTTTCAGATATCACTTTTCATACATTTTCAGACTTGGATATTCCTGAAGCACAACATTACAATCTGAAGACCACAAATCATTCAATTTCCACAACAGATCATTGAAGCATAAAACAACCAAACTTTGAATCACTGAACCACTGAACCCTGTCAATCACCAGTTACCAGAACACAGAGCAGACTACAGAACTCTGCAATAACAGTCAGACCCCACTGTAAACCCAAAATCAAGCTTCAAAAGATATACGCTACTTCAATGAGCAAAACCCGCGTATACACGCTCTTTTACCGAAGCCAACCTGCGTACAGATCTAAAAATAAACTTTCTCAATTTGCAGCTGTACCAGACATTAGTTAGATCCAAAACGTAACATTGCGACAATATGCAGATCTAGAAATACGCATAATCAACCATATCATGATAGTGCATTTCAAACCATTAGATCCCGATCTATCCTTAGATCTAGTCTTCCATCAACCGATGTGATCTCTCCTTGACTTAGATCAAGCAACCCAGAACCTGCATATCAGATCTCTTTCTCTCTTAGATATTCAAGCCTTGTCGAAAGATTATCTTGCCTAATGATCTTCTTCTCCTTATATAGTCTTAGGCCTAGCTCAATACCAAGAGCCAAAACCATAGTAACACAATACCATCAACTTCAAAACTAGGGATCGACACGCCCGTCGAGACACAATGGTTCGAAATCATAGGCACAACTTCCAAGGACTAACCACCATGGACCAAAGGAACCTTTCCACATACACGCGCTTTTTATGAATCGAACTTGCGTGTACACGCGACTTGGGCTTAACGAAACGGCGTGTATGAGCTTCCTTGGTATGCTGTACTGAGATCTGTCTTCTGATTAAGTTGCCATCACCTGTACCAACCTCTGAGCACCTGTACCATCCTCTGAGTGAGTTGCCATCAAGGACAACACTTGAATCATAATGCCAACAATCTATGCTCCAAGGGGTTTTTTATAGTCAGATTGGCATCCCAGGAAGTCAGAGATAAAATCATCAGTGCAGGGCCTTGGTTTTGGGGAACATCGGGGTTGTTTATGACCCCATGGTTTCCAGATTTCGATCCAAACAAAATGACTGTATCCAAAGTGCCGGTCTGGGTCCGCCTATACAACCTCCCCCTTCACTTTTGGAGTGAACGAGTATTGGAAGGCATTGGGAACAACATAGGGAAATACATCAAAACAGATCTGGAAAGGATTGATGAAAAGATCTACACTTTTGCACGCATTTGTGTGGAAGTAGATCTAAGCAAAGGGCTGCCGGACAACATAAGGCTGATTTACAAACAACAAAATTGGCTGCAAGCACTAGACTATGAAAACACTGCTTTCAGATGTAGGCTATGTAGGCTGACAGGACACTTACAAAGCACATGTCCAGAAGCCAAGAAAGTAAACAGTAAAAAGAAGCAGAAAGGGAAGCCGAGGAAAGGATGGCAATTTCCCCCCCCTGACTCAGAGGACGAAGAATCAGAAGCAGAAGAGGAAGATACCCACGCAGCAACTGCCGAGATTCCTCAAGAAATGGAGACTCAGAAGGAAACCTCAACAGACAACAAGGCTTCACAGTTCCACTCAAATCAGGTAGAAAAGGCAAGCGAGGATCTGAATATGGGAGGGATAAAATGGCATCACCACTCAGATACTTCAGACTCAGACAAGGAAACAGCCTCGCAGGAAGCAGAAACACAGCTAGTCATAGCCACGATTGAGCCCACTCAAGGAGAGTGGCGCAAGGTCGAAAAGAAAAAAGGGAGAAAAACTTGAAGGGTGAGTTTTTCACTCAGAATCCAGTTTCTTCCGCCTATACCATAACTCCCTGCGTGGAGACAAAATCTGGTTTTTTTTTTCTACTTGTACATGGTTGTCAACCAGGGGCTACTATCCGGGAAGCAGCCAATCTCATTATGCATATGCTTAGACATCTACAGAATGTAATTTCTTATGACATAATAGAAATTACGACTTTTTCTACGGGAAAAAATACACAAGTATTCATATGTTTTTGCTTCCAAGGAATCAACACAACTAATTTATCTTTTACCATGCATTGTTTCTAAAATAACATGGCTAATCTTTTATGCAAATGATAATTATGTGCATTATTTTACTGAAGATTAGTATAATCAGTCTTAGTTTTACCATGCTTTTATGCAAGAATATCCTCCACTTTAACATAATTGGAACACGCAAACACATGTTTTGTTTCGAAGAAATCCAATGCACAGTATATAGTTTTCATGCATGCGAACTTGTATTTTCTCTTTCAAGGAATTTCACACAATATTATTCTTTTTCTCTTACACATACAAATATCATATTTATTTTCAAGAAATAACAAGAATAATAGTTCTATATTTGTGTATGAAAATAACTTGCTTATTTTCAAGATATATCGAATATAATAGTTCTATTTTTTGTACATGCAAATAAAATTTTTCTTTTCCAAAATATCAAATATGCTATCTATATTTTGTGCATGCAAATCTATCACAATTACCTACTATTTGTGCATGCATATGCATATAGTTATATTTTAAGATGATAAAACTCAATAGCTATTTCTTTTCATAAATGTAAAAATGTTCTCTTTTCCAACAACTAGTGCAACACCTATTGTTACTATGCATCTGAGTACGTGTTACCAGAAATGGATATCGTCCTCGGTGTTCATCATTATTTTTTTTACTCATGACATTCATGTCGAAACAATGAAAAAGGGACTCTTTCCTTTCAAAGTGAGGAATTATATTTCTAGGGAAATACTCATTAGCGAAAAAAATTGTTTTATTGATAGGCATATGCATTTACAACTACAAAATATGAAAATTATAGTTTCCTTTACTTAGACATTATTCAAATTTGTAAAAGAAAAATAAAATCTCTATATCAAGTTACCATTGCTTACCAATTATTCTGGGAAGTCAAGGTCACTTTTATGCAAACACTTTAAGAATGGTTCGACAATCTATCAACAATATATTGAAAGCACCCTGCAATGTATGACTAACAAATCCTACATAATAATATTAGTGACAATATTTTGAATCAAATGAAATAATTTTAACTATCAATCATTCATGCAATGTCAATTAATATTTTATCCATAGTACTTCCACAAGTACTAAGAGAGAAAAAACCCTCTAGTCATCAAAATGATAAATCAGTACACCAAATGCATAGTGTGAGTACTTCTAAAAGTACTCAAAGAGAACCTAGCTCTCTAATCATCAAAACAATCAATAACTCCACCACATGCATATAGTCTTAGCCCCTACTAACACATTCACAAGATTGGTAATATAATAAAATAACTACACTTCCAACCATTCTTTACACAATTATATAGAAAATTCATTTTTAACACAACACTTATCTTATTACTTAACTTGTTCTACTATGAGAACCATAGTGGCAAAGGAATACTCCTCCCAACCAATGGAAACTGGTTTCTACAACTAGATTAAGTTATTTTCACATCTAGATAGTTATTTGACACAAGCCATACCAGGTTTAGTTTGGAATTCCACTGGCTAACCAACTCAAGAATTCCAATGACCACAAAAGACCCAATACATGATTCCTCTTAGAAGCGTCCTACATATTCCTCTGACAACATCCCATCTATAAGGAATTTTGGGTCTCTTCCAATAGGCTCCAATTGGTCAAGCCTTTTCCCCTCTCACCATCTTAGCCAACTCTTTTCCCTTACTGAGATCATCTATCTTTAGGGAGAGGAAATACGGGCATGCAACTGCCATTAACCCAAGGCCTCCTGGCCTTTCATAATTGTCTGACATGTGAAATTCTCTTTCACAACCACTTTAATTTCATGCATAAATATTGTAATACATAAAAGTATATACAAATATTGATTAATATGTAATTGTCAATAACAGTTAGGGTAACAATCCGAACATTTCCAATCCCCAAAATGTACTGCCACCAACAGATCGGTGCATGAAGTAACTACCATAATCACTTGTTTACAACTTTCACTAAGTTTAAATCACATCAAATTCATGCATATAAGTTTTAATAGGTATTCCTGCAATACTAACTAATTAATGCTACCATCCATCTTAATGCAACCATGACAAGACTCAATCAATAACTAGCTATTACAATTGACTTATTATTCATTTTTAACATCTAAAGGGGTTCTTCGAATGTTATATTAAACACTCTATCATCCTCTATAAGGGGATTCCAAATATTTTACATTCATGCATTCACTCATTATAAGTAGTGTATTGTAACTTTAGTCATGTCATTAAATGTATTATTAATATTTTCAAATTTGCAAAAGTTGATTGTTGATTCTCACTTTCCTTAGTAAATTTTCAATATTGTTCATAGGTGTAACAAAGGTTTTATTAGTCTTTATCCTCATCCAGATTCAAATGTCATGAACACATGTTTGCAACATAATTTATTACTTACTACTCCTTAATGTGATTATAAACATGATCCATGCATCTCATGTCAAAAGTAATCTACTAAATATATCAATATGTAGATTGTTAGACTCATACCTGAGTTGATGCTCGCTAGTATCATACCTCGATTTCTTTTCTTCTTAATAATTCCAAAAGGTTTCAGTGCTACAACTTTCAACTCTGATACCACATGTAACATCCCCTAGTAACCTCGCATGAAAATGCATGGAGTTAGAAAATTTTTACACAAATTTCTTATGGATAAATACCCAAATTACTATTCGAGATTACTCATTAATAATTAAATATAATCTTCATCATCACATAGAGTAAATTTAGTATATGAATAGTAAGTTACATGACCACTAACAACCACTATTGTAGCATATTAACATAAACTTTCCGAGGGAACATTGCATCATTTTCATGATTCCTTTAACTATACTAATTAATCACATACTTAGTATTAAAACATCAACTCATGTAAGGAATTCACATCATAAAATTAGCACAACATACAAACACATCACTAGGCATTGATATGCCCCAAAAACCCCATAGGGTGAAAACCAACAAATGTTTAATTTTAGTATTAAACGATCGTGAGTGTGTTCACCCCTCACTCAATGGATTATAAGGGAGTCCATACGTTAACTATTTCCATAAAATCTTACAAGGAAATTCGATTTAAATACAAAATATCTATCTAAAAGCTATTACAATCATCATGATATCATTTACCCACAAATATTCAATCTTTATATCTTTGTGGCCTGGTTATTTCTTCAGTGGACCATCCTGTAGCTCGCACTCATCTGTATGGACCATTATTTATTTACTTGCCACCGTGTTAAACATAATTTATCCTTTGCAAAAGTCACGATCATTTCCTACCATTGTTGTCGTCGGCATACATTGACATCATGATTACATAAAGTATTAATCATCCAATTCATAAATCTATACTAGTGATGCTTCACCATCTACTCATATACATTCATGTATGCAAGAAAAATATCGTGACAAGCTTCCTTTAACAACACTTGATATGCACTAGTTGTAAGCATTTAACCATCAAAGCATGTTTATAACATAAATGCCACATTAACTAATTTTTCCTTTACAGAAGCACACATTCTTTTCCAAGGATAGCCATTGTAACCATCCATTTTCATTTAAAGGGCACTAGCATCTTAGCTTTTATTATCATGCATGTAATTAGATAAAACTTATCCAAAGAAAGTTAACCCCTCAACTTTTCTTTGTGCATGTAACTAAGTATTTTTTTTTCAATACAACAGATAATACTATTATTATTATGCATACAAATGCATGTCCCTTCTAAGGGAAAGCTAACATGATAGATTCTATTCTTGTGCATGCAATTTGCATGTTCATTCCAACAACATTTCAACAATTTTCTTTCAAAGGAGAATTATTTACGATGACTATTATACATGAAATTACATGCCTTATTCCAAGATAGAGTTAACAAATTAGTAATTATCTATTTCATGACACCACTTGTTCATTAATATGATAGCTATTATTCTTGCATAAACACACATCCCCCTTTCCCACAAGAAACTAACTACATCTTACATGCTAATATATAATATTTTCCACAAAAGAATTAACACATTCTTTCTTGCAATATAGTTTTTTTTAAATCATATTAACATAATAGCCCATATTCCCTTCATGAAAATTAATATCATGGCTATAGTTTTATGCACCTAAGCATATTTCCTTTTAAACAAAATGGTTACTAATTTGGTTCATGCATATGCATGTTTTTATTTTTGCCAAGAAGTCAAAAGCATAGTAGCTATATTTTTTTTTTAATCAAAATAACTTAGTTTCTTTATCTTTTCTCAAGAAAATCTCACATGCATTATTTATGAAAAATAACATGACTTCTCAGATATCTTTTTTTGCATGCAAGATGTGTTCTTTTAACTTAATCATCATTCCTTCCATGCATACAAGCACACAATCTTTTCTAAAAACTAACACGGTTTATTTTCCATATGTAGATAATTGATAACTGAGTTTCCAAGAAAGTAATTCTAGTTCTCGTTGTTTAATGCACAAGACTTCATATGTTTTTCTTTCCAAATAAGTAGCACAACTAATTTATCTTTTACCATGCAATGTTTCTAAAATAACATGGCTAATATTTTATGCAATTGATAATTATATGCATTCACGGCTAATATTTTATGCAACTGATAATTATATCCATTCTTTTCCATATGCAGATAATTGATAACCGAGTTTCCAAGAAAGTAATCCTAGTTCTGGTTGTTTAATGCACAAGACTTCATATGTTTTTCTTTCCAAATAAGTAGCACAACTAATTTATCTTTTTCCATGCAATGTTTCTAAAATAACATGGCTAATATTTTATGCAATTGATAATTATATGCATTCATGGCTAATATTTTATGCAACTGATAATTATATGCATTCTTTTACTAAACGACAGTATAATAGTCTTACTCTTACCATGCTTCTATGCAATATTATCCTCCACTATAACACAATTAGAACATGCAAACACATGTTTTGTTTCCAAGCAATCCAATATATAGTATCTAGTTTTATTGCATGGGAACTTATATTTACTCTTTCAAGAAATTTCACACAATACTATTATTTTTCCCTTATGCATGCAAATATCATATTTCTTTTCAAGAAATAACAAGCATAATAGTTCTATATTTGTGTATGCACTTGCATATTTTCAAGAAATATCAAACATAATAGTCACAATTTTTTATGCATGCAAATAACATTTTTCTTTTCAAAAATATCAAATATAATATTTCTATTTTATGCATGCAAATCTATCACAATTAACTACTCTTCTGCATTCATATGCATATGGTTATTTTTTAAGAAGCTCAAACTCAATAGCTCTTTCTTTTCATAAATGTAAAAATGTTCTCTTTTCAAAGAACTAGTGCAATAACTATTGTTAATCTGCATATGAATATGTGTACTTTTCAAATAAAATAACTACTTTCTCTGTGCCGAAAACAACACATCCATTTCAAAAACTAGCAAATAAACACACATCCTTTCCAGAAATGGACATAGTTACTTATCTTTTCAAATGGCTGATTTCTTTCTTCCCTATACCTTCTTCATATCAAATGAAACTTCTTTTCCTCAAAATGTACCTTGCAACTTGTAAACAGGTTTGAAAATGTATCTAATAATATCGAGCTATAACTAAATACATCATTGTACTTTCTCCTCAATTACATTATAGTCCCGCAAATCGATGGTCACTTTCAAATAGCCACAGCCGCCATGACTAGCATTGTTTAACTATTTGTATATCCCGATGAACACCACATGCGTATGCAGATGAAAGGTTCTATTAAACATAACCACAAATTCCATACTATGTTTTCTCAGAATTCTTAGCGTATTCTTTTTGTTTCTAACCCTGGTTCCTTCAAGATTTCTCCCTTTCACTCTAACAGCAGGGAATCCACCATATTAAAAATAATTTTTAAAAAAGAACAAACATCGTTCCTCTTGTGGATCTCCTTCTTAAAAAAGAAATCATTCCTGAAACCCTTCCGAGCCATATCCTATCTACATCACCCGTGAATTCTGCCTTTTTTCCTTCTGTTTTCCGCTAGAGCAAGATAGTTTCAATAGATAGTTACAAATGAACTCCCAACAGTTCATGATTAGAATTGTTCGTTTAAATATTAAACATGGTAATTAAATAAGAATATTTCCAGTAAAAATTATAAATGTGTTTACGCGGATATTACAAGAAGCCACATTGGCCATATGGTCAGCCTTCTGGTCATGACCCCGCAGTATATAAAAAAATTCCCAGAGGTGAAATTGTTCAATAGTGCATGGATTCTTGAGCCAAACGTAAATCCTTAGGACTAGATATTTTGATGAGAGATTGAATTGTAATTATAGCGTCTCCCAGACTGGCTAAATTTTCCACATACTTCTTTTTGGCAATGAGCAATCCATATATTTCATTTTGGTTATTTGATCGAATTCCTTGACCCAGGCATACCTAGTGTCGGTTGTTCCCTCAGGATTAATAAGGATCCCTCTTTCTCATATCGCACTTTATTATTAGCATTACTTTAAAACTTATATAATATATAAGTTGTTATATTGAAATAATTAAATTAATATTTATATTGAGTGTTTTTTTTATGGATTGCATGGTCCATATTACATATTTTTTTCCTAATAATATATTTTTAAATGAATTTCAATATATGTTTATGTTTTTTCTAATTTTGATATTAAAATAAGTTAGTTAACATGAATATTAACATGGTTTATTTACCTATCCAATTAAAATAAAAAAAATACAAATAATGTCAATTTTATTTGTTTATTGTTTTGAGTACTTTAAAAGAATTTTAAAAGTTAAACTTATTTCATATGGAGATCAAAATATTTTATTGTTAACTACACATCACCCCCATACTAAGTTGTAGAATGAGTCTCTTGACTCAATTAGTATAGATCATTTTTAACCACCAAGAGGGATCAAATCTCTTGGGGTGAAAACTCTTTTTATAGTGAAAAACTTAAAAAAAAAAAAAAAAACTACTAGATAGATGATGGTCTCTCTCTATATATATATCATGAATGGATTCTATCTATCTATATATATATATATATATATATGGATTCAACCCCTTCAAAATATATATATATCATGAATGGATTCTATATCTATATATATATATATATATATATATATATATATATGGATTCAACCCCTTCAAAATAGCTTGAGTACATGGAATAAAATAACTTAAACATCCAATTACAATAAATAATTGTTCCTTTCAAAATTAACTTTTTGACAAAATGTAAAATAATCATACTTGAAATGTTATAACAATAAGAATTTAATTTTTCAATTAATTTATATAGTATATAAACTTTATTATTATTATTAATCTTATTTTAAACCATATATAATATGGAAATTGTTGACATGAAATAAATAAATTTCAATATATTTTTATGGTTTTGCTAAACGTGATATTAAAATAAATTACTTAATATAGATATTAAAATGATTTATTTACGTATCTAATTCAAATATGAAAATATTTGATTTTTGTTTTGATTACTTAAAAAAAAAATTAAAAGTTTATATATATATATGGAGATCTAAATATTTTATTTATAAAATAATTTTTCCATATCTTCTTTGTAATATAAACAATCAATAATGAGACTTTCTTTTATAATATTTTTAAGTAAAACTAATCCATATATATATATATATATATATATATATTCTCACGTAGTTGGGCTTAATGATTTGCTTGACAAACCCCTACCCAGGGGCATCCTTAATACGAATGAATTTTTTATTACAAAGTTGTAAAGATGTGACCTTCACATCACATAGTCACTGGACAGTACACCCATCACCATGTATTCTATCTCCAATGGGCTTATTTATTTTTTATTTTGATTATCGCTGACATTATTTTTTAATTCAAAGAATATTTTATTTTTGTTTTTATTTTAAAAATGATAGTCCATGTTGAGCACGGACATGTTAACTAGGAATCTAGCGAGAGCCTAGAGCAATCATATCAAACCTCTTGAGGTGAAAACCCTTTTTTATAGTGCAAAACTTTAAAAAATTGCACCTCTATGGACTTGATAGATGGTTAAAATGAATCTCTCTCTCTCTCTATATATATATATTATATATTCATTTTTTAAATTGCATTTTTAAATTCATAAATGGATTCAACCCCTTGAAAACGAGTTGAATACATAGAATAAAATAACTCAAATATCAAACTCCAACAAATATTCCCACCATTCAAAATTAACCCTTAATAAAAGGGTCAAAACCTAAAATAATGATAATTCAAATACTATAACAATAACAATTAAATTTTTCAATTACTTTATATAATATATAGACATCATTATTATTATTATTATTATTATTATTATTATTATTATAATAAACCATATATAAGTTGTTGACATTAAAATAATTTAGTTAACATAACCATTGAAATATTTTATTTATGGATTATATTATTCACACTATACTTTTTTTAATAATATATTTTTAAAAACATTTCAATATATATTTATGTTTTTTCAAATATTAATATTAAAATAAATTAGTTAATATTGATATTAAAATAGTTTATCTATATATCCAATTGAAATATGAAAATATCAATAATATCAATTTTATTTTATATTTTATTTTATTTTTGTTTTGATTTGGCTAAAAAAAATTAAAAATTAATCTAAAAGTATCTTATACCACGAAAATTTAAATATTTTATTTATAACTGAAAATAAAAATTAAATATTTGTGCCATATCAATAAGCAGTTGCCCATGAATAAGTAGTTGCCCATGAAAGAAGCGGCAATATTATGACACTGGAGAAGTGCTTTAAAAAAAAAAAAAAAAGGCGAAAGAAAAATATCTAAGATATCTAGAGAAGTGCATGGTAATAAAATATCTAATAACATGAGATGAGACCAAAAATTGGCATTGGAAGTTCCCAATCATATCAAGATGCCTGGAATGTGCAAACACGCCCTTCCTTGAAGATTCTGCCCGGTTTGCAGAAGTAGCCTTTCGTAGGAGCACAGTGCACATCTTCTGAGCACACGCAGAGTCCTTCGAGAGCACATCCATCCTTCCATATGATCACTCCCGCATTCCCTATTCCCAGAACATCGTCGGTCCATTCATTGGACAAAAGTCCGTTAGGGTCGTACTTGTTCTTCACTGATAAAAAGTCATCATATTTGTTATATTTTTTGATGACCCCATCAAAGGCAATGTTTCGGTTCTTTCCCCAGTGAGGCAGAGCTCCATATTTCATGAGCGCCATTTGCTCAATTTCCTCCAACACATCTTCATGCAGTCTGGGACTGTTGGGATCCTTCGCCCGAGAGTACGTCATTTCGATGTCTACTGAATCCTCTTCTTTTCCCAAGTAAGCACTCGAAGCTTTTACATAACGCATTAGAAAACCAGAGTAGAGTTCAACCCCACACAGGCCGCTCGGAATGGTGTCCCGGAGCTTCTTTACGTCGGAAAGGAATTGTCCGATGTTGGACATGCTGATACTGAGTCCACTCTGAAATAAGAATAATCCTTTGACCCGAGGATCCCATGCGCACGCTGTCAGCAGTTCGTCCTCTGGGCTGCTCAGACACGATCCAGCAGCTTGCATGTTATTCTGATATCCAATTACTGGATATCCTGAAAAGAGAACATCGTTGTTCTTGAGTCCTGTACCAGCTCCCAGAATTGTAGATACCTGAGTGACTGCCCTCACGCACTTGCTGTCAGCATCCTTCTTAGCTTCTTCAACTAGTTCTGTAAAACCATAGTTCAAATAATTAGAAGTGCATCTTTTCACCAAGTTAATCGAATTTCTATGCTTATCCACATGGTAACGGCTCTATTCCGGCTCGTATTTATTATAAACTTTGACATGCTTTTATATATATATATATATATATATATTTATTGGTTAAATAGATTTTATTAGTTAAGTTAAACCAGCAAGGTGGGTGGGTTTATATTTTAATCAGGTTAAACATATCAGGTAGATCAGGGTGGAGAGTTGAACTAATAATTTTATCACAAAAAATATCTTTGTAAAACCCCAGATTACTATCTATCTAAAAAAAACCAGATTACTATCTATTTAAAACCCAATAGACATAACATAATTAAATTACTACTTTAATAAATAATAAATTAACAATTAATTTAGAACTTATTATTATTAGATTTACTACAACCTAGTATGACTTTGATGTGTAACTAATAAATTTATCACAAAAAATGTTTTTGTAAAACCCAGATTACTATCTATCTAAAAAAACCCCAGATTACTATCTGTCACGCCCCTACACCTGCGGTGATCTTCCAACCGCTTGTAGCGAGGTGCGGCACCACCGAATGTTTTCTTTTTAACAATACTAGCACCCGTGGACTACGCCTACTTCAACATGAACATACTTAGTTTATGTTTTTACAACCGAATAAAGCCTTATCCCTTATACTTTAGTGAAGACCATTCTCAATTATTAACCATGTACAATAAACCGAGAACATTAACAATAAGCAAGTACAAAGGGAGGGGCAACTCCCAGAAAAGTCTGCCCAACAATATATTATAACAGCTTCTTCAATATTACAGTACAAGTATGCTTGACAATCTTCAAGCCAATACTTAGAATAATTTTACAACAAGGCATAGAACAACCCTCTACAATCATGTGCACCTTTGCACAAAGTGGAACGCTCACTCGAGCCTCTATTTCACCCTGTCAAATCCTGCACATAATCATCTGCACATAACTCCCACCTCGGCACGCTTGCCTCACTCAAACCACACTTAAAGTCCAAAAACTACACCTTGAAAGACCTACGCATGAGCTATGCGTAGTCTTCTTTACCTTTGCGCTGTTTTTTACCCCTTGTGCGTATTTGCTGTGCGAAGATATGTTGTTCAAATGGAGTGCAGTCCCCTCTTATTTATACGCATGTCACCTAAGCGTATCATTTTGAGCCGACCTTCTAAATCCATTCATGAACGCCCCCAAGTCTTTGCTTATCATGTCAGCTTGGTTATATTTTATTGTCCATTGTTCCACGCATATAAACCTTTATATGTTCACATAACATGTGCGTTCAAGTATGAAACGACACTTAGTCATTTTTCCACACGCTCCATAACGTCGTATAGTTTCGTCGCATTGTGTCGCACATCCACCGCCGCTCGTTGCAAACCCGTCGCACAATCGGTTGTCGCGCGCCCATCGTGCGCCCGTCGTGCGCCCGTGCCCGGTGCCCGTCGCACAATCACCCGGAGGCCTAACACTATCTATTTAAAACCCAATAGACGTAACATAATTAACTTACTACTTTAATAAATAATAAATTAACAATTAATTTAGAAATTATTATTAGATTAACTACAACCTAGTATGACCTTGATGTGTAACTAATAACTTTATCACAAAAAATGTCTTTGTAAAACCCCCGATTGCTATCTATCTAAAAGAACCCATATTACTATCTATTTAAAACCTAATAGACATAACATAATTAAATTACTACTTTAATAAATAATAAATTAACAATTAATATAGAACTTATTATTATTAGATTTATTACAACCTAGTATGACCTTGATGTATAAGTATGTCAAGTCCTCAAAAAATAATACAAATAATTGTAGCTAATGTATAAATCTTATTAATGCAGTAAGATTAATTATTAAAATAAAACTACGTATTATTATATAGAATTTGAAAAATTATCTTGTGTTTTAATAGTTATTTTATCATATACATGAATTTGAATGGATCATAAATTTATCTTTAATAAAAAAAAATTACCACATTAAAATATTTACACATTTTGAAATTTGATCCTTCTTGGCCCATCCAGTGTTAGATGGATCTAAACTGGTTATAATAAATTAACCAATAATTTAAAATTTATTCAATTTTAATTAAGAAGTATTTTAACTAAACTATAAAACATTAATTTATCTAAACTATAAAATTTTAGATGGATAGTGAAAAATTATATTATTAAAAAAATTCATTAATTTAAATTTCTTATGAATTAATAAACCATTTGAGAAATAACTATATATAATATATACAGATTATTTAGTTTAAAATATACAATAAAATTATAAAAACTAATAAATATAAATTATAAAGAAATATAATACCAGATATAAATTATTTCATTTGATTATTACAAATTTTACCCCTAAAACATAAAAATGTTAAATACTAGAATATGTCAAATGCTGTGAAATTTTTTTTCCACAGCAATTGACCTAAGTCCAGCTATTATTAAGTTACATCATCTCTGGAAAGCGCTTCTCATGCAAATTTGATTCATTTACAAAATCTCTGGAAAGCGCTTGTCGATGCAAATTGGATTCATTTACAAAATCTCTGGAAAGTGCTTGTCGATGCAAATTGGATTCATTTTCTTGTTAAACCCATGTTTATATGTAATTCGACCTTTTTGTGCGGTAGTTCGACCACTATTTTTTAATATTAATGAAACTATCAATATTAGATTGTGTGATCCAGTGACAGTTAAAGTAATAATATGTTAATGAATATGCACCAAATTTGATTCATGTGCATGTGAAACAGATTTTCTTGAAGTGTAGTTTTAATATAATTTGATTCATATGTATGTATGTGAAACGAATTTTCCCCCCGTGTTTTCAATATTGATCATACCATAGAAATTACATAATCCAATAAGGTTTAAGTGTTTTCAATATTGATCATACCATAGAAATTGCATGATCTAATAAGGTTTAAATATGCTAATGAATATGCATTAAGTGAAACTAATTTTTATAGTGTTTTTAAATTATTAGAAGAAAGAAAGAAATTATTTTAATCATCCATGAGGCTAAAAATAGCTGATGGGACAAATTGCTTCTTCATTTTCTTGATGTATTTTGCCATTTTTATGTGAAGCTTCAAAATAAATGCTCCCAGCTTCTAAACAAACCCCTCGCTAAATAGATTATCCCAAGAGCTAGTTGTGAGTTATCTTTGAAGGCCTCACATTCTAAAATGAAATTTTTTCTATTTCCACTTTTTCGGAAGAACAAAAAATGCATCCTCTTTCCTCCCACACTTCTTTTGGCCTTTTCCAACGTCATGTTTCACAACGGAGTTGAAGAGAATTAGTCCTGTTAGCCCTGAGGTGCAGTGCTGCTATTTTGAAGACTAAAGGAGGGAAATGGTCTATTCTGTTGTCGCAGAGAGGTTCCCATACGGCCCATCACCTCACTTTTCTCACTCATCTACTCCCATCCACGTTCACTCATGTCCTAACCCAACCCTCACAACATAACAAAGCTCACTTTTGCCTTGGCCCTACATGAAATAATCCATTTTTGCCCCCGAAACGTTACCTTTCCGTCCATATGTGCCCCTTTGCACATTTCTCGAGGTCATCCCATACCTTCGTGTCCCCTGCCATCGATCTTCCCACTGATCTGACGGTCCGCACTTCACCCGACCGACATTACATGCTCGATCAATCATCATCGTTAGATCATTTTTTCCAGATCTAACGGTTATCGCGCATATGGCTCGGGTAACAAACGAGAGAGATACCCACCCGATAAAAGCATTTTCCTCTCTCTCCTCCGTTGCTACATGGTGCGCAATAAATGGAATCGGGCGAGCTCCGACCTTTACCACTTACCACCCGATGAGCACCAATAGAAACCATTTCCGCTTGAATAAAACCACTCCCGGGCATTATCCTTCGAGCGCCTCCTCCGCCCAATAGCCGTTTGATCTACCCATCTGAGATTTGATGGCTTAGACTTATTCCGCTCCCGCCACGACTTCAAGCCTCCGGCGATTGCTCTCCTTCGTCCATTCCTCTCGATCCAACGACCCTCATTCATGAGCCTCACAGTTCATTGTCGTCGCCTGACCATCATCCCGACCATCGATCCACGCCATCCAATGGCACATGTTCCCCGTACCTCACTTCCCATCAGTCACCCGGGCAGGAAATTTGTTGGCTCTGTCAGTGTTTTTGATAGTCGGAGATTTGAACTGAAATAACGGAATGCATGGCCAAAAGGGGAAAAAACAATAGCATGATGCAGCCGAACCAACAGAAATGATCACGAAACATTGCTAGCACAAGCGAACCACCTGAAAGCATGGCGAAATTACCAGAATTTGATTACCGTGTTCGTTAGAAACAGAGCCCTCTGAGCTCATGTTTGTCTAGTTATGGTCTCAAGTAGTTAGAAGACAGAGGGGATATATTAAGAAATCTCGAGCCTCAGAGAGTTTGAGAGCATTGTAAAAAGCCTATAAATGGCTGAAAGTTCGAAAAAACAAGGGTTCAACTTTTGGAGACTATGGATACTCTACTCCTACCATCGTCTCATCTTCATTCAAGTAATACAAGCTTCTTTTGCTGTTACATGTTCAATTGCCATCTTCTCCTCTGTTCTAAGCTTGCTCTTGAATAGGTTATTCATGTTTTCTTATGTGTCTAATGCTAGATAACTGTCATCTTATCTCTGCGTTGATAAAATAGAATTGCAAGCTTCATTTACTTTTTGTAGCTAGGCATCCATATGTGTTTATATGTGTATCTGCTGGTACAGTCAGGATTCTCCATCTATCCATTGAATCTATAAACTATTGAGCATTAGTGGTTAAAAGCCTTGTCAAGCTGAGGGTGTTCATGCATGTCTTGAGTGAAAACAGAGTTGAAACAGTCATCTGACTTGATCCAAACCTGAATCCATTCCAATAGTTCATAGAACGATATTGAAGATTTATATGTTACTAGGCATCTCCAAGCTACAACCTAGGAGAGTTTCCTAGAGTGATAACATAATTGGTGTCATTTCCAGGCAGAGGAGACTGAAGCTCAGCTTACCTAGGGGACGACACAGATCCAGCTTTAATGATAAACAAAGTCTGGACACTATTTGGGTTGTAATCATCTATCTGGCGACTCTACTGGAGGACAAACCTCTCGGTGACTTCACTCTATCGTTTTGGCTCAGTTTGTGAGGCATACTCAGAGAAATCCTCAGAAGCCACGAGTTGACCTAGTGCTTGACCCTAAAAAAATCATCAAAGAAAGAAAGGCGTTGCAGAAAGGAGCATCAAGTTCAGGTAGCTCTAAACAATATTCTATATCTCTTCAAGAAAATCCTGTAGTAGAACAAATACATGTTGAGAGTATAGCATCTAATACTAGCAGTGAAGAAAAAATCTAAGAGATTCACAGAGCTCCTTATTATCTAGGTTCATCTTTCATTGTAATACCAAAGGAAACCTCTCCTCCTGTCCATCATACTCCTTTAGTCCTATCAGTCACTCCTCAACCCTCTGTCATTTAGACTTCCAGTACCCTTATAGCCACCATAGTTATGGCAACACCTACCAAAATGGAAAGAATCATAGCTGCTAGGTATGGACCTCTAGTACTGCCCACTCCTTTGAATTCCATGTCTACTGGAGAATATCAGAATTATATGCCTAAGTTCACTGCGACTAAAGGTGTTACAGCTGAGGAACACCTTGAATCATTCTATAGCTATGCTAATAACCTAGACATTAGTGAAGTTGATGTATGGATGAGAGTCTTTGTCCAAAGTCTAGATGGAGAGGCTAGAAAATGGTTTAGAGAACTAACCCAAGGTCTATAGCAGATATTGAATCTTTAGATGATGTATTCCTAAAGAATTGGGGGGATAAGAAGGATCTACTCTACTACCACACTTACTTTGGGAGCTTAAAGAGGGAAAACACTGAGTTGTTGTCCGATTTTAATAAGAGGTTTAACTGCATGTACAGTAAGATACCAGTTGAAGTAAAACCCACCACTACCTCTGCTAAACTCACATATGCTAGTTCCTTTGATTCTGACTTATGTCTACTGTTGAGGGAGAGACGATGTGCTAACTTGGCTGTTATGCAGGATGTAGCCTTGGAAGTAGAATCAAACATCATGGCTGCAGAGAAGCTCAAGAGGAATGTTGATAGACGGAGACAGAGGGGTGAACTTTCATCATCTTTAGATCCCAAGATAGATAAAATGACCAAGATGATAGAGTCATTAACCTCTGAAATCTCCAAATTAAAGGTTGAGCAGCACCCTAGGAAAGGAAGAGTTCCTAATACCTTTGCTCCTAGAAATACAAATCCATATAGAAGAGCTAATGAGCAGTTGCAGATTTTGCAAAGAAGCAAAGATGCCAATGAAGACCAAAGGGTGAAGACCCCTTTCCAAGAATGTAGTCATGGAAGAAGAATAGTTTGAAGAAGATGATGAGATCCATTGTTTGGAAGACAAAGGCAGTGCCTCCTTTTTTACCTTAGCTGCATATGAAAAGTCATTATTTAATGACCAGATCAGCCAAGAGTGGGATGGTGGAGCCGTTCTGCAAACTAATGATCAACACAGATATGATCTAAGGTTGAAGATGAATAATGCCAAGGAGACTCTTATTCAGAGAGCTATTGTCCCTGCAATATAGAAAGCCAATAAGTAGAAACGACCAGCAGTTGATCCGATCATCCTCAAAGCTCCAGCTCATGAGGTAAGAAGCCTTGACAAGTCTCCTTCTCCTTTCAGTTTTGAATCAGAAATTTAGAAGCTAAGAATACCTATACCTCTTATTAAACAAGTGAAGAATGAGTCCTTCAAGAGATCTATCCTCGAGGCCCTTGAGCCTAAAGCCATCCAAGCCTCCACTAACTATGCAAATCTGCAAGACGACAAACCAACTGTTGTTCTCAGCCTAATGATTGAAAATATGATGACATCTCCCCATCATTCTATGTCTCTTTGACTATTCATGACAAAATCCTCCACAACTTCCTTCTGGACACAGGAGCCAACCATACTTTAATGCCAAACGCTGTCATGGATGAATTGGGTCCTGACATTACCAAGCCTTATCATGACCTATTTTCTTTTGACTCTAGAAAAGTGAAATGTTTGGGATTAATCAAAGAACTAGTCATCACCTTGTCTGAGCTACCCATGAAGAGCACGATGATGGATATTGTGATAGCAGATGTACCCCCCAAGTTTGACATGTTGCTTTCCAGAGGTTGGATAAAGAGATTAGGTGGAACATTGCAAAATGATTTGTCTTATGCTACTGTCCAAGCTTTTGGAGGTGAGAGTAGGAGATTATACAGAGAAGCTCAATTGGCTTATATCACCAGTGATGAAAGGAATCCCACTAATCATCCCATCTATGCTGTCGACACTAATTTTGGAGCCTGTATTCTTCAGATTGAAGAATCCTAGTTGGCCTCCATGCAGCTTAGGAAACTGGTTTGCCAGATCACAAAGGAGGAAGGCACACAAATTTGGGACATGTTCTTTGATGGAGCTTGCTCTAAGGAAGTTGCAGGGGTAGGCATAGTCCTTGTGTCCCCCAGACAAGAATGCATTCATTTATCTTTCAAGTTAACTTTTCAGGTCACAAATAACATAGTAGAGTATGAAGCCTTGATATTGGGCTTAAACGTTGCTAAAGAAATGGGCATCAAAGGTCTGAAGGTGTTTGGAGATGCAGAACTTATCATTCAGCAGGTGAACAAAACTTTCCAAGCAAAGAATCCAAGGCAGAAAGCATAGAGAGATGAGGTATGGAAGCTCAAGTGTTCTTTTAATAGTTTCAGCATTTCTTACATCCCTAGAATGAAGAACCAACTCGTCGATTCCTTTGTTGTGTCTGCTAGCACGTTTATTCCTCATTTGCCTCCAAAATTAACTTATGAAGTTCAAGTGAAATATAGACCATCTTTGCCTGACAATGTCAAATGCTGGAAATTTTTTGAAGATGATGATGAAATTAATAGGTTTTTACAAGTCATTGATGAATTTTCCGAAATGCACATTGACCAAGAAACGAAACCATTGAAGAATGCAACCACTCCAAGCTAAAGGACGAGATTGGTCAGGATATCATTGTTCAGCTGCCTAGTAACCATATACCCAAAGGATTGGTGCCCCTAGAGAAGCTGTTTGATCGACGTACCTTATAGGCCTGCCAAAAAAGAAAATGAGTCTGCAATTCATAGACATAATGAAGGGAGACCAGCCCATCCAAAGTACATAAATCTATCCACTCACTTGTCTTTTGCCCAATGTTCCAAATATTGCACCCTCATGAAACAATTTGTTGATATTTTTTCTTGGGAGTACAGTGATCTTAAGACCTATGACACAAACATCATTTAGCATAAGATTCCATTGGAGAAGAACACCATCCCTTTTAAGCAGAAATTAAAACCTATCAACCCTCTCTTATTGCCTTTGATTGAAAAGGAAATCAAGAAGTTGTTGGATGCCAAGATCATAGTTCCCCTAAGGTATTCAAAGTGGATAGCTAACCTTGTGGTAGTGAGAAAGAAGAATGGAGAAATCAGTCTTTGTGTTGACTTCAGGAATCTGAACAAATGCTCTAAAAAAGACAACTACCCCCTACCTAAGATGGAACACTTCTGCAAAAAGTTTCAGGGGCTAGAGTCATGTCTTTCTTAGATGGATTTTCAGGTTACAATCAGATTGTTGTACACCCAAAAGATCAGGAAAATACCACCTTCACTACTCCTTGGGGCACTTTCATGTACTCCAAGATGACTTTTGGACTGATGAATGCTGGGGATACTTTTTATAGGGCCATGGACATAGCCCTTGTGGGAGAGAAGGACAAGTTTGTCCTTATTTACCTTAATGACATAACAGTCTTTTCCAGCAGTCACAAGGACCATTTGCAGCATTTGAAGAAGGTATTCTAAAGTGCAGATGGTTCAGAATTTCTGTTAACCCAAAGAAGTCTCATTTTTCTCTAGAAAAAGGCAAACTTCTGGGACATATTGTTTCTATTGAAGGTGTGAAGATCGATACAGCAAGAGTTCAAGCAATTCAGACTTTGTCCATCCCAAGGTCAAAAAGGGACATTCAATCTTTCCTAGGTAAGATTAACTTTGTCAGGAGGTTCGTTCCAAACTTTGTAGAGCTAGTGAAGCACATCACTTCCATGTTGAAGAAAGGAACAGAAATAAAATGGACAGAGGATGCAAGAAGCTCTTTTGAAGCCATGATGGGAGCTCCCACTCTAATCAGCCTAGATTAGACCAGGGAGTTTTATATCTTCTCTTTTGCCTCTTATGATACGCTTGCAGCAGTTCTATTGTAGAAAAATGATGAAGGTGTAGAGCACCCTATGCCCTTTTTCAGCAAAACTCTGAGGGATGCTAAACTAAGGTATGACCTTATTGAAAAACAAGCTTATGCTCTCATAAAATCTTTAAAGGCATTCATAATTTATATTCTGCATTCTAAAGTGGTTACGTATGTACCTTCAGCCTCAGTAAAAGAAGTCCTAACTCAGCCAGATATTGATGGAAAGAGAGCTAAATGAATTGCAAAATTCATAGAGTTCAACATAGAGGTGAAGCCCACCAATCTTGTCAAAGGCAAGGGCTTGGCTAAGCTTATGGCTGAGGAAATTTGCAGTTTGTTAGACATAAATTGCATGGGTTCAAATTTAGGTGGTAAGCAGACAAAGGAAGCAGCAGAAGAGCAAAAGAAGAATCAATCTTTAGCTAAAAATCAAGCCACCTGTGAATGGTCTTCCATTATAGTTCATTTTTTGCAAAAGCGAGAAGTCCGTCCAGGGCATAGCTCGAGTCAAGCCCGGGACATTAAGCTCAGATCAGCGAAATTCTACATTAATAAAAACTTGCTTTATTGGAGAGACCCATCAGGGATCCTCTTGAGATGTTTAGACAAAGGACAATATGTGGAAGTCATGCACCAGTTCCATTCTAGCATCTGTTGAGGGCATCATTATTGGAAAACCACAGCCCACAATATCCTGAGAGCTGGGTATTATTGGCCTACTCTGTTCTCTGATGTGTTTCTTTTGTGAGGTCTTGTGACAAATGTCAGAGGTTTGCAGAAAGACAACAACTAAAATCTCTACCCTTGAAGCGAGTACACACCAATGGTCCCTTCCAGCAGTGGGGCTTGGACTTTATAGGTGAGATCAATCCACATTCCAGTGGCCAGCACAAATGGATCTTGGTAGCCACTGATTATTTTACCAAATGGATTGAAGCTATACCCACTAAAAATGCTAATCATCATATTATCATAAAGTTCTTGGATGAGAATATTTTCACTAGATTTGGTTGCCCAACCAAACTAGTCATTGATAATGCAACAGCTTTCAGAGCAAAAGAATTGGTGGACATGTGTGAATCCATGGGCATTCAATTGGTGCATTCTACCTCATATTATCTTCAAGGTAATGGCCTGGCAGAATCATCTAACAAGATTCTTATAAGTATAATCAAAAAACTGTTGGAGGACAACAAAAAGAGCTGGGATTCCAAGTTGAAGTTTGCATTGTGGGCTGACAGAGTTACCAACAAGAAGTCCATAGGAAATTCTCCATTTAAGCTGGTTTAAAGCGCTGATGTTGTTTTTCCTATCCAGCTGATTCTCCCTATGGCCAAATTCTTGCAAGAAGAACAGGATGAAGAGAATGACACGGCGAGGAGAATGAGTAACTTGGTTGAATTACAGTAGATCAGAGAACAACTGGTTGAGAAGCCAAGAAATCATGAGAAGAAGATCAAAGAAACCTCTGATAGAAAGGCAAAAATGGACAGTTTTTAGTTTGGTGACTGGGTTTTCAAATGGGATGCATTGAAGGAAAAGAAGGGCAACCATGGTAAATTTGATGCCTTATGGACAGGACTGTTTGTCATTGCTCAAGTTCAGATGAACAATACTTTCATTCTACACAATTTGGAGGGGGAAGGTGTTTTTGATGGCCCAGTCAATGGGCAGTTTCTGAAACTTTACTTCAAATGAGGCTTTAAGGACTTAATATTGTAATAGGTTTTTCAGTTTTTTTTTTTATGCAAATAAACTCCATGCCCAATGGAGCACTAGGAGATAAGTTTGTTTTGGTTGTTATTGCAAAGGCAGTAGTCTGTAGTTCTTCAAACCTCACAGGGAGGCTTTCATCCCTAGAAGGAGCCGATTTTAGCGCTTAGGTGTAGTGCTACTATTTTGAAGACTAAAAGAGGGAAATGGTCTATTCTATTGTCGCAAAGAGGTTCCCATAAGGTCCATCACCTCACTTTTCTCACTCATCTACTCCCATCCACATTCACTCATGTCCTAACCCAACCCTCACATCATAACAAATCTCACTTTCGCCTTGGCCCTACGTGAATTAATCCATTTTTGCCCTCATGCACTAATGCGCAAAAGCCCCAAAAACCTTACCTTTCCTTCCATATGAGCCCCTTTGCATATTTCTCGAGGTCATCCCATACCTTTGTGTCCCCCGCCGTCGATCTTCCCACTGATCTGACCATTTGCACTTCACCCGACCGATGTTATATGCTCGATCAATCATCACCGTTAGATCATTTCTGTCAGGTCTAACGGCTATCGTGAATATCACTCGGGTAACAAGTGAGAGGGATACCCACCTCATAAAAGCAGTTTCCTCTCTCTCCTCCGCTACTACATGGTGCGCAATGAATGGAATCGGGTGGGCCCCGACCTTTACCGCTTACCGCCCGATGACAGCCCAATAGAAACCATTTTCGCTTGAATAAAATCACTCCTGGGCGTTATCCTTCCAGCACCTCCTCCACCTGATAGCCATTCGATCTACCCATATAAGATCTGACGGCTCGGACTTATTCCACTCCTGCCATGACTTCAAGCCTCCGGCGATTAATCTCCTCTGTCCATTCCTCCCGATCCAATGGCCCTCATTCACGATCACCACAATTCATCTGCCGCGACCCAACCAACATCCCGACTGTCAATCCATGCCATCCAACAGCTCAAGTGCCCCATACCCCACTTCCCATCAGTCACCTGGGGAGGAAATTTGTTGGCCCTGTCAGTGTTTTTGATAGTCAGACAGTTGAACTGAAATAACAGAATGCATGGCTGAAAGGGGAAAAACAACAGCACGATGCAACTGAACCAACAAAAATGATCATGGAACATCGTTGGCATGAGAAAACCACCTGATAGCATAGGGAGATTACCAGAATTTGATTACCGTGTTTGTTAGAAACAGAGCCCTCTGAGCTCATGTTTGTCTAGTTATGGTATCAAGTAGTTAGAAGACAGAGGGGATATATTAAGAAATCTCTAGCCTCAGAGAGTTCGAGAGCATTGTAAAAAGCCTATAAATGGTTGAAAGTTCGAAGAAATAGGGGTTCAACTTTTGGAGACTGTGGATACTCTGTTCCTCCCAGCGTCTCATCTTCATTCCAGTAATACAAGCTTCTTTTGTTGTTACATGTTCAATTGCCATCTTCTCCTCTATTCTAAGCTTGCTCTTGAATAGGTTATTCATGTTTTCTTATGTGTCTAATGCCAGATAACTGTCATCTTATCTCTGCATTGATAAACTAGAATTGCAAGCTTCATTTACTTTTTGTAGCTAGCCATCCATATGTGTTTATGTATGTATCTGCTGGTACAGTCAGGATTCTCCATCTATCCATTGAATCTATAAACTATAGAGCATTAGTGGTTAAAAGCCTTGTCAAGCTAAGGGTGTTCATGCATGTCCTGAGTGGAAACAGAGTTGAAACAATCATCTGACTTGATCCAAACCCCAATCCATTCCAATAGTTCAGAGAACTACACTGAAGATTTATATGTTACCGGGCATCTCTGAGCTACAACCTAGGAGAGCTTCCTGGAGTGATAACAAGTCCTTAACTGAGCAATAAGAATTTTGGCTCTCTAAGAGATATTGGCCTCTATGTATGGTTTTGGTTGATGACTATGAATGGAATTAAACACTTCAATATAGTACTTTTTCTTTCTTCCTAGCTCCTAATCCCAAGTACGCTTCTGGAACTTTCCCATAACAAAAGCTTTTATCTCTTTATTGTTTATGGGACACGCGTTCAAGAAAATACCCCATTTACTAAACCATTTTTTATTTTGCTGCATCCAAGTATTTTTTTCTCTTGCACAATCTGTCATTTAAGACAACCTTAGGCCATCTACCCTCTTCCATTTGCTCATTTTTTTAAATACCTTATGACTCGCACCATAGCAATTGCTTTAATAGAACCATTCCCTGTTTCACTTAACAATATAGCATAAGGAACTGCACTTTTAATCTTGAATTTGTTTGTAATCAAACGCTTCTGAATTTTCTCAATTTTTCTCCACTGCATGTCAGATGTACTGCTGGCTCATAATTCACAACCATAGAGAATCACCAGAATCACTAGAAGCCAAAAAGGAGTTTCAGTGGTTTTCTAGTCCCATAACTCTACCTCTCTACACTTATTTTCAAAAGCATAGAATGCTTTCCAACCCCCCAAAGTTCTTTCTTTCTACAACCATTCCAGTTAGATTTTTGTTGAAGTCAATTCTGAGATATTTGTAATCTGTAACTTCTTCCAGAATGTTTCCTTCAAAGTAGAACTTATGTTGGTTATGTTTTCTTTTCCTAGATAAAACCACTACTTTCGTTTTGCTGATATTGACTTGCATTCCCACACTTCCACAAAAATGCTCAAGGGATAGTAAGTGCTCTTGAAAACCAAGAACCGATTTAGCAAGCAAAATAAGGTCATGTGCATAAAAAAGAATCCTTATAACAAACTTTCCCAAATAGATACCATCACCCACTTGTGAATTTAACCACTTCTCAAGCTTGTCAATATATAAACCAAAAAGGGTAGGATACAGTGGACAACTTGGCTTGACCCTGATATCGCTTCTGAAACTTTCAAAAATGTTTTCTGAAGTTCTAATTTTGACTTTCACCTCTTCATACAACCAATGCACAACTGCTCTCAAATGTTTAGGAACCCCAAGTCCCTCCATTCTGTGCCAAAGCTTATCCCTAGAAACCGAGTCAAATGCTTTTCTGAAATCAAAAAAGCAACAAAAGACTTCTTCCTTTTTCTCCCAAACTTTTTCAATGATGTACCTTAAAGTTATACAATGATCAACTGTGGAATGTTTAGGTATAAAACCTGCTTTCTCTTTAGCACGCATATCTTTTTCTTATGCCCACTTGCTAATTTTGTTTTCTAGCATGCTTCCAAATAGCTTTGCAAACAAAGGGTTTATCATGATGGTCCTATAATTGGAGGGATTATTGACATCACTGCTCTTAAAAAGAGGTATTGCCATACTAGTTGTCTAATCTGTGGGGAGCCCCTATTGTATGATGTTGTTGAAAATTGTTGTAATGTGAGGTGCAAGAATTTTTTAGCCCCACTTTAGATATTCTGCTTGGAGTTCAGCTAAGTGTTATTCTTTACCAACAACCAACTTCTTGATACCCATCTCTACCTCTTGCACCGTGAAGAGTTCAGTATTAGTGTTGACCAAGGGGGGAGGGTCACCCTTGGGATCTTGCTCATAGAGTTGTCTTGCATAGTCAAACCATTTAGAAATTGTAATACTATTTCCAATTTGTATCTTTTTCGGTTGGAGATCCTTCCAAAATAATTTGGGATTATTTTTCCCAAGGAAGATTAGTTCTTCCCTCCTTGAAACCATGAAATCGGTTTTTTTCTTTCTTAATAACTTCTTGTAAGCTTTGAGCTTTATGTTATCCTTGTTTAACTCTTTCCACATTCTCCTTGCCTTTTTTCATTCCTCGTCAAACCAAGCATTAACCAAAAAACAATTTGTTTCATACTTCTTAATTTTTTCTCTTTTTCACCTTGCAAGTGCGCATTGAGTTAAATGTGTTAATTCATGACTATGAAGGTTGTGAATTGTGATTTTCTCCTTCTCGAAGAGTCTCTCTAGCATCATTTTGAAGGTATTACAATTTTCTGGGGTCAAAATAATTCTGCCCCATGGGAGGTTTTGCTGGACATGCTGAATTTTTTACTCTAATTGTTTCTTTCCATTCCAAGAGAAACATAAATAAAATGGCCTGTGATCTAGTTTTAAGTCCTACAGCTGATCTCCAATCAAGACTTCCTCCATTTTCTCACACAAACCATGCAAGAAAATTACATAATCTACTACACTTGCTCCATTGTAAGTATTGCAAGTGAAATTACTGGACTTTGCCCATCTAGTCAAGCCATTACAAAAGACTAAATCAAATGTCCCATGTAGAGTAAGCAATTGTTCACCAAAGAGATAGCAGCCCTTGTCCTCTAAAATTCTTTCCCACTGATGATTTCTCTCTTTTGTAAGCCAAATAGGGTCACAATCATCTTTACAGTAAAGAATACTAGCTTGCTCACTTGCAGTCCTAGCATTGAATTCACCCACTATAAGGACTTCACCTAGCTGCGGATAAGTTGCAATATCTACTTTTAAGGATGCAAATGGATCTTTGCGATGAAGCCCTCTACCTTTGTAGATTTTTGAAACTTGCGGCACAAAATAGCATGCTACAATTCTGATGTGGTTTCCATTTTCTGATATTTTAAACCAAATGAATTGCTTATTTGAGTCTTCTTTCTCTAACTAAATGAGAGGACCTTGTTTCTCCCTTACTAAAACCATGATACCCCCGTGCCCTTTTCCATTCCCCACTGCCTTGTTCCACACTGCCATCTTCCAGTATCCTTCAAATAGAGGTGTCTTGCACCCTTCATGCTCATGTGTTTGTATGAGGAAAATTATGTCTCTATCATCTGCAATATGTTAGGTAAACTTGACTCAGGATAGAGTCAAAGTTGACGAGGTTAAACAGTGATGGTTTTGGGGCACATGGTATTGTGCACCCATAGTATTATGCCCGTGGTATTATATGTAATGGAGCTTATAAAAAGCTGGAAGGACTTCATTGTAATGCAAGACCTAGAGGTGAGCGGTGAAGGCTCACTTGGTCGGATTGGCTAGGGTTTTGGCCAATGCTAATAAGATCTTATTAGGTTGGGTTTTTCCCCGGATTTGGGGTTTTCCTGGATAAACATTTGTGTTTATGTGTTTATGGTTGTTGCTGGTTATTTTCTTATATATATTCCTCTCAGTAATTATTTATGTTATGCAGTAAATTTTTTAACAACTGGTATCGGAGCAAGATATTGGCTTTAAAGGGATTCTTTGATGCCAGGGGTTTATAGTGCCTGATGAGATCAATGCAGCCTTTTTACAGATCTGGGTCTGGAAAATAATGGTGGAACAATCGTACACTGAAGAACCTCAAGGAAAATGTGCGGAAGATAGTGTCGTAACTGCCAGGGATCGCAGTGCATTTGCGATATTTACCAGTTTGGAACATGCTGACGAATTGTTTGGGATTCATGTGGTTATTTAAAGAAGGTCAGCAGAAGAAAATTGTTCATGCGGCTTTTAAAATTGTTCGCTTTCTACTACGTGAGGCCACCGGTGCTGGAATCTATGAGGTTCTCATTGGGCTCGCAATTGGAGCGGTTTGATAGAACTTTTTGAGAAAATCAAATTGAGAGAGGATGGGTCAGAATAGCAAAAAAAAAAAAAAAAATTAATGAAGTCAAAATTATTGCATGTAAA